>VWZO01013351.1:124304-351546 GCA_013396975.1 Bucco capensis | reverse complement strand
AAAAAAAAAAAAAAAAAAAGTCTGGGACATGAATTATTCCCTCATGTGCAAAGCCAGTACCTCATGTGGAGGAAAGGATGAATTTCAACAAGCCACTTGATGCTACCAAGATCTTAACACACTTGCAGTCTAACAGGCACCACTGCAATTCAGCAGCTCTTGCTGTCAAGCCCTCGGCAGAGCTTGGCTCCCACCACATACAAGGACATGACAAGGTAGTTTTGATCCTGGCATTCACTTTCCCTTCAGAACACCACTGCTAATAAACTTACCGGGTTTTCGGAACAAGAGGGAATAAAAAGAGAACACAGGTCATGACATTTTTCTTCCTTATTACTGGAATTCAGAGCGTGACTTGATTCTGCCTACTTGCCATTTAAAAAAATTACAGTGAGGTAAAAGGCTTTTAGAAGTGGTGCTCTGCCTCTAGCAGGAGATGCATACAAAATGACCAGTCACAAGGCTCTGGTGACCACATGCATTTGCAGGCATCTCGTTTTATGCTCTTATGCAATAACCTCATTTTTGAAAGTCATCTGGAATCCTTCTCTGGGGTCAAGACCCTGGGCATGTTCTTTTTGGAAGGTGTTTCTGGTTTCCCAATTGTTGTTCCACATTGCTCTAGGGCTTACAGACACTGTAGTGCTGGACACAGCATCATGCCTCATTCATGTACCTCTATATTGCTACATTACTGGGTGGATACTGAATTACTCATCACCGTGGGTCACCGAAATATTCACTTATTACTTCATTTGCAGTAGATGTTTCTGTGGACACTAGCCAAGTTAATGCTGAATATGTTTTTCACTTGCACCATTAGACAGAAGATGCCCTTCTTTTTTCTAAATCTCTGATGCTTTCATAAGGAAAATACATCTCTGTATCTTTCCATAAATGCTGCATACCTTTAACACCTGAAATCAATCACAGATAGGAATGTTGCTAGTCTGCCTTATAAGACGCTTAAAGGTAAAATGTATGTTCCCCAAATTACCCCACACTGTTGGGTTTTTTTTTAAGATACTAAGTATTTCTTTAAAATAGTCAGGCTGAATGACCTTCTAGCATATAACATCCAATTAAATTTTAAACAACATAGAGGAGGTAACTACAGAAGGTTAATGTCCTGTTTCTCTCTAAAAAAGTAAAGAACATCACATGAAACTATCAGGTAATAGGTCTAAAACAACAACACACAATTAATTACACTGTGGAAATCACTGCCACATGAAGTTTTATATATGTGCATTCACAGAGGGACAAGTATGGAAAACAGATCCAATCTGTGTGGAACAATAAAATCCAGGGACCTCGTTACATATGTCTGCATTTCCATACCATACCCTCACACGCCTCAGAAGAAAGACACAGGTACATTGAAAGCTTCTCATATCAGTGTACCCAGGCATGATGCTGTTTAATCTGTCCCTTACTATTAGTTTTCATTTGCAAATTGAAACGGGGAGCTGTGGGCAGGAGGGATGTAGCTTGTTCCTCCCGAAAGGGTGCTTAAAATCCAACCCCCTTTCCGAGCAGCTGTGAGTGCAGAGGGCGGCAGAAAAATCCTGACAGGCACTCTAATGAAAACACAGTCTGCTGTAGGCCCTGTGATACAGAAAAAATCAAAGATAGAGAAAGAGCAGCCAGTGGGGCATCACAGGGGCCTACTCTGTGGGCTTTATAAAAGCAGGTATACTGGAAATAGAGAGGATCCACACAAGACTACAGAGAATCAGTTAAGACTTGCAGGGAAAGTAAGAGTAACAGAAAAGCAAGAGGAGTTCATGCTAGCCAAAGGGATTAAGGGGAATAAGAAAGGCTTTTACAAATAGTTCATGTCAGGAAGAAAAAAGATGGAAGAGGTTCACTAATAAGTGAAGGCTGTGACAAAGAAAAGACAGTGATTCTACAATGAATAGATCAGCTTTTAAGATGGGACATAAATAAGAAAAAGCTGGATAATAAGAGATGGGGGAAAAGGCAGGCAGTGCCATGTGCCAGTGCTGAGGATGCAGAGGCACAGGAAGCATGGGGCAGCAGAGGAGCCTGTGCAGCAGGTGTCCTACAGGCATCATCCCCACCTGCCTAGGGCAGAGTGCACAGCAGGGCCAGTAAGGGCTCCTGTCTGGCATGTGCCAGTAGCTGTGCCATCTCCACCTGCTGGGCAATAAGGCTGTGCAACAGTCCTTCTTTTCACGTACCTGTGAGACCGAGGGAAGGACGAGGAGCTCCTCCTAGGATCTTGCAGGGATAATTGACTACACGAAGCTCAAGATCATGTGAAGCCAAGAGTTTAGGTTTTTGACCCAGAACCATATTGTGAGGCTACTGGGCAGAAGATTTAGCGAGGATTACCTGCCTGTAATTTCAATGGATGTATGCTGTCTCCCTATGAAGATACGGTGGTCCCAACATCCTGATTTACTGACCAGACCTGCTCTAATACCTCTTATGGTGCCTTCATCAAGAGTTTCAAATTTAAACCACTGATCAAGCTCTGACTTTTTTCCAAGAAAGCACACAACCTCACTGGACAGCAGAAGAGAGGTAGCAAACGTCCTCCAGTAGACTTGGCCTAGCAGTCAACACTGGTGAACAGCTATGGAGGTGTGTGACACATAAGGGCTACCCGCTCAGGTAGAGTCTTCCAGATCAAAGCCAATCTCATTGCAGAACACCTATAACACAGGTAGCAACAGATCAAAATTTCCCATAGATTTTCAACTGCCCTTCAATCTTGACCTTGACAAATGTCTCTCTGGACTCCATTTATCAAGAAGCATGAGCCTTTTGCTTTGTGCCTTTTACCATTTCTAAAACTAGGCCAAAATGGTAGCAATACAGTAAGATGTCAGTGTCTGAAGAATACCACAGAAATTTCTGAGAAACCTTGAGCAACTTTCTTTCAGAGGTTAAGATGTTAAATAATTTAAATACATTTATGCAAGTTTTCATGGTAATCAGTTGACCCAACAAACTGAACATTGTCAACTCTGTGTTGTTGGAATCACAGAGTGCTGGGGTTAGAAGAGAACTCTGAAGATCATCTAGTCCAACCCCTCTGCAAGAGCAGGATAACCTAGAGCAGGCTGCACAGCTGGCAAAGGGAGATGCACATAACAAATATACTAACCAGTGGAGATATTTTGCTTGTTCTCTCAATTCTATTTTTAAATGCACTTTGGTCTCTTCAAATTGCTGATCAGAGATGTTTAACTCTGAGAACTTCCATTCATTTGGTCTAGCTTTCTCTTGGTTTTCCCTATCACACCCCAGACAAACCTAGAAGTTCTACAAGAATTTTACTCAGTTTAATAAATGAAAAAAGAATCAGGAATGAATGGAGCCCTAACATAATTTGTACCAAAATGGAAGTAGTCAGAGTTGAGCTATCACATTGCTGGAAAATAAGCAAACCTAGCCATTTACACTGCTCCATATATCAGTCTCTCAACAAAAGCATCTGAAACCACTTCTTCTGTTTCAGATAGGACATAAATTAAATTCATTTTATGTGAGGGTGAATATTTAAGGCCATGATGGAAACCTTGAAATCTGATTTCAAGTACAAATGAGATTGTTCTAAGTAATATTACAGTACTCATGAGACAACATATGTCAAATACTCCAGAAACTTCTAGGTATTAAGACACAGGAGAAGCAAAACACTGCTAATGCAGTGACCCAGATTAATTATTCCACTGGAAACCCAGAAGCAGTCAACATTACTCTAAGAACGGACACACTGAAGTATGTCAGAGAAATAAAAAGTTACCTCAAAGGCTATCCATTACTCTTTGTTAATACTCCTAACCTTCCCCTAGGTTTTTTGAAGAGCTAATGACACAGGCTGCTGGGGGAAAAAAATCTGCTGTGAAGAGAGAACTGGGTAAAGTCAGAAATCATATCTCATGTGGGAGTCAGAAAATCAAAACCTTCTTTTAGATATTTAAACAGACTAATTTATGCACTAACTTTGCTTTTCAGAATAAATTTGCTGCTAAGGCCCCAAGGATGCCTCTCACCAAACTAGAGCATTTTCAAAAAGGAATGAGTGCTTTGCTTTCTCAAAATCTTAAACAACTCTAAGAAGAGGAGACAAAGCTTATTTACAAGCATCACTTGTGCACCCTTAGCCATGGTTCCACTAACTCGCTGAAAAAAAGCATTTGATTTTTACAGACAAGCTACAGGCTGTACTTTGAATGCAGTCAGTGGCCAAGCTAGATGCTTCAGTGATTAATTTTTATGTGAACCACAATTATTATGAGAATGTCTATGCCGTTTTCTTCATTTTCTGATTTTTCATTTTCATATATTTATATCAGTGACTTCAACAAAACAGATTTATAAACAGGGATTTGCATTATTACCCTTGATTCTTTCATCTTCTGAAATAATCTAACATCTAACGTTAACTAGGACAAAACCTATATGATATACACAGTTTATCTGTTCACAATAAAATTACACAGAATAAAAATGACAAAGATTATTTCATCTTTACTTATCTTTCATGCAAATTGACTTTTGCCACTGTGAGCCTTTCCTCCCCATACAGGAGTAGAAAACAACTACTTTTTGTGGCATAATGAACACTTAAGAGAGCTGCAAAGAGAGGCATTCAATTGTATTTACATTTGGCAATTATTTAATGTCACCTATTAATATCCAGCTACTGTCTCAAGCAGTCCTACGTTGCAAGGTGGCTGAGCATGCTAAATGTGCTAAAAAGGAATTTCCTCCTCATTTCCGTCTTTGTTACACTTAACCATAGCTCCCACAGTCCCTGAGTACCTTCCTCAGGAGGAAAATAGCTCACCTTTAAGTGCTCCCTCAGTACATCAAGCCTGCTGCCAGCATACCACAGCAGATGCCCTGCTCGGTGCTGCTCCTCTTTTCTGCTCACACATTACAGAGCCTTACTCTTCCCCCCCCCCATCACTACCCTATTGTTGCCTAGGTTGTTAAGTTACTTGTAGAATAATAATAATAAAGTATTATTGCCATTATTTTATCATCATATATTTGAACCCCTCTGATTGTGATCCTGTTTTATCTTTCCATCTAAGTAGAGCTAGAAGATGCAAGTGCAATGATGAGACTCAGAAAGGCAAGTTCATACTGTGCCACTGGTGTTCCAAGATACTTTTCCAAGAAGCAGACAACTGTCTTAGCTGATCTCATGGTTAAATTCCAGTTTAATAGTTTGGATCCTTGCACACCTTACATTTGAGTGCTGTCTTCCACCTGCCTAAAGCACTAACAGGTACTGCTGTGTCTTGAAAACCTTGTGGTGTATCTGTGCAAATATGGATGCATGTCACCAATGCAGATATTCATGCAAAACTTTGGGGAGAGTGATCTGAGGCCCTGAAGCACTATGGGAAACTTATAGTATACTTTCAGAGCTTTACCATATCATTGACCCTTTCCTCCCACTTAATCAGTCTTTACAGTTTTAGTTTATTAACACATCTTCCTTCATCAAATCCACAAGTTGATCAGCATCTCCCTCATGAGCTCTCATCTCCCTTTAAAATGCATACACATGAATTCAGATCAGCTGCAGATTAATCCCACTATGGTTCTAAAGGGTCCAAAGTTGGCAACAGCATAAAGTCAGGAATTACTTGAAATCAGTGGTTAATCCCATAACAATCTCAGCAGAGCTGTGTTTTCACTGCTACATAGCAGCTTATACAGAAAGCTTGCTACCATGTGGATCTACTTTGGAGTCCCAGGGTGTTACAGAGGTTGGCAGCCAGAGCAAAGATGGGCAAAAACTCTCTCAGCCATATTTGCAGATGGACTTCTAGGTATGTTGCAAATGAGCCCCAAAACACCATTAAAAAAGCCCACCTTTCTTTCCAGTGAAAGTTCATTGCTGATGGCTGCCAGACTCTTTCAACTCACCTCCATTATCTGCTTTAAGTTAGGTCATTTGCTCTACAAAGACTATACTAGCAATATATAGATCTCAGGACCTGAATCCATGAAGACCAGTGGCCCAAGATCTTGCTAACTATGAACTCACACTCACGGATGAAAAACTCTGTGCAAGTGCAAAGATGGTTGGCATCTTCTCATGGGGAGAGTGCAGACCACACTGGGAGAGCCTCTTACCAAGCAATTAGGGCTGGCACATATCATCTGGCTGGTGACCAGTTCTGAATTAAAAACTTGGAAAAATTTTCCTTTATATTTTACCATCTCAGTGCTAATTTTTCATTCCATTACGTAAAAATTTGTAAAATACCAGGACAACCTTACCTAAGGTCCTGGATTTCTCTGAAAATTACTTACAAAATCCTTCAAAATCAGTATCTCCAATGTGTAGCAGTTTCTTTTTTCCTCCATTTTGTATGAGTAAAAAAATCAGAAAAACAGTAAAAAAAATAAACTTAAGTCTCTGCCTTGCCTGTGCTCATTTTGTGTACAATAGTCGTTTCTCTGCAATACTCCTAAATATCTCCTAAAAGTCTGCTTCAGAGAACTGAGAAGCAGAGTAGGAGACAGGCAGAAAACAGCTCTTACAGAGAACAACTACTAGCAAGTGATTTCTTTTATAATTGAGCACCATTGCATATATCAGCTATGGCAATCTGGTATCTTACAGGATAGAAAGTCTGAAGCCAACCAGCAACCTGATATAGAAAAAATTGTCCATTTTGAGGAAATGTCAAGTCCATTTGACACCAGTTGCTAAACCTCCTTTTGTTTCAGTGGAGGAATAAATTCTTCCTTTAAGTTTCATTCAAAAAGACACAGGTTTGCCTAGTACTGTTCCTCTGAAAGCTCATCAATGTATTTGGGCCAAAACTTGAAGGATTCCTATAAATCTACTACGTACCATGACCATCACAGAAAATACATTGATTTTAACTTGGGCTGTGAAAACAAAACTGCAGTGAAAGGCCTGATGTAGACCAACTGCTATCACCTCCAAATTGTGAGAGAGATCAGCAAATGTTTATACAGCATTAGTGGCATCTTCTTTTAGCTACAAATAACTATTCTAATGCTATCTACTGCAGTCACATCTGGTTTAGTCAAACATTTTCAACCCATTCTGCCTGCATGGGAATTTATTTAGACACGCAGATCCGGAAAGAGCAATTAAAATCCAACAACAATTACACTGTCAGTTCTACATTTACAATTTACATACTTGTTGGTATCTTAAATGGTATTCGGAAGATTCAAATTCATTGTCAGAGCTCAAATTCACTGTCAGAGACCTTATTTTCATCCTCTACGTTCTAGCTAATCCCCATCTTTGTCCAGACTCAAAGCAAACGATACTAAGAAGCAGCTGATACCAAATGGTTCTTTTTCCAGGTTTCAGCTCCCTCCACAACCTTCTCACCTGGATATTTTGAGCCTGTCTGAGCCTCATTCATTTCCTTTTTTTTCTCTCATTACTTTCTTCTCATATTGTCCTTTCCATTTTTTCTATGCACATCCCTACAATATCCTGTTCTGTACACTGTCATCCCCTCTGTTTTCCAATCCACCATATGTCACAAGCAACACAACCAAGTCAGAATAATAGAGCAGGATTTTAACTTCAGAGCTAATAAAGCATATATGGCAAGTAGCAAAACCGATCTGCTCGACATATTCATTATTTAAAAGCCTGAATTACTATAAAGTCCAGTAAATCAAGATGATGCATGTGTCAACCCCAAGGCAATGTTTCAGTCCAGATTTTGGAATGTCTTCTGGGTTCAATGTTTGAAAAATTTCCTTTTACTGCTGGGTACTGTAAAAAGCAGCACGTGAGAGAAGCATCCAAAATTTTAACACTTTCCCAAATCTTTGTAAAACTTCTCCAGATCTTTTTGGAAGAGAAATGGAGAAATGTTGAGAAGTGACTACTTCAAAAAAGTTTTCTGATACTCTAGTTTGGAAGAGTGGGTCAGCAATCTGCCCAGATGTAATTCTGAAGCGTTGCAGATAGAAAGATTATATAGAGCTCATGAAACAATCTAACCAAAAAGTAAAAATGCTGAAGAAGTCACTGTGCCAGCATAAGGGCTCAGTACCATCAGCACTCAGTTCATTCTTTCTGAATGGTATTAATTCACAGCCATAGAAAGACTGCAAGGTTTCCATATATATAAGGAAAATCTGGGATGCAGTTTGAAATGGAAAGCTTTTGAAAGAGGTATGGCCAGCACTACAAAGTCTCTGTACTTGCTTCGGGGTAGGGGGGAATTTTGTTCTCTTCCGGTCCCACACAAAACAAGGAAGGAAGAAAAGTTCTTCAAAGATTCAAATCTGAGTTTTAAATAAATGTCCCACTGTCTGGTGAGAACCAGTCTTTTGTGGAACCAGCATCCCTCCCTCATACAGGGAGAAAAAAGAGAAGGTTTTAGATACTACTGAAATAAATCTATGAAATACTGACCAGAGCTACTCCTCTCACAAAACTGCTACACAAAGACATTATTTTGTGTTGCTGATATCTGACCAAAGACAAGGAGGCTGAGCAATGTGCCTTCATTTTGGGAAAAATAATGCAATGCTTAGATTGTGCCAAGAGTGTGGTAGCCCACTGGGGCAGAAAGGAAGGAAAAGCAAACAATAAGCCTTTATTTTCTCACTCCACAGTGTTACTCTGAGGCTGAACATCCCAGACCCATTCCAAGCACTGCCTTCAGAGCAAAACAGTCTTCCTTCTGCATGGCTGAAGCAGCTCTATATTCCCCTGCTTAGGACTAAATAAAAAATAAAATAAAGAATAAATTAATATAGAATTGCAAATCACAGGTTACCCTTCTTCCTAGGCATTGCTGTTATTAAATCAATCATACAAGGTATTTGCCCAAGCATCTTACGGCCTGAGGCTCTCCCTTGCCAGAAGTTACATTCTAGGATGCCCTGCAGATGTTAAGAAGGCTTTGCAAACTGTTAGCCTGATATTTGTCTTCCAAACCCACTGCTAGAGTGCTACTCAGGTACTACTGATGAAAGAAGCAACACTGAAATGCCACAAAGAAAACAAAATGCAGGAACACAACTCTGATATCATGTTTCAGAGCCTTCTTGCAGATTAAGCTTTGAGAAAAATAACCTGTTCTTTTAACCTTTTTAATTAAAAAATAAATTAAAATGAATTAAAACTATTTTTAAATTAATACATTCACCTCTTAACTAACAACTACCTTGAGACAAAGTGTTTTAAACACATGTAAAAATAAATACTAAACTTAGCACAAAAATACCTCCTGTGGATTTCAATTTTGCTTTTAGACTCCTCTTGGGAAAATCATTTTAAACACAGGTGCAGATAACAGTAGAGTTAGATAAAAAACTGGTTTTTCAATAGTTCAGGGCTGGATTAAAGGCTAGTAATTCCTCTATAAAGCCACAACAGTAAAGACAGCCTGGACGGGCCCTGAAAGCATATATATGCACCTTATAAATCTTGTGCAAGATTAGATATTGCTTTTAAGGGTGTTAAGAATCTGACAAAACCCCCACAACTATAGTGAACAGAGCCAAGAAAGACAACTAAAACTTGTAGCTTTGGACACCTTTTCCTCCCACAAGAGGCTGAATCATCTGAGAGAAAAATCCAGAGCATACCATTAGCCCAAGAGTTTCCAAAAAAGCACTCTGGTCAGTTTTTAATAGAATCTTCATGCTTAGGAGTTAGGTACCTATCTGCTTTTTAAAACCTCCCTGCAAGTGTATTTGCACCTTTAGTTATCTGAAATAAATTTTAAATTCTGGCCAATAGTGTCTCATTTTCTCCCATCTAACCTCCATAACTTAATCGGCCAACTCATCACTTTGAAAGCAAGAGCAATTAAATCCTTGTATTAGAACTGGGTCCCATTAGATCTCCCCCAGCAGACCACCTTCTTAAATGAGATCTGGAAGAAAAAGACATCTGCTGAAAGAACTAGGCTGTAAATTACTTACTATTTGAATGCTGATGGCATTTGAAATGAAAAAAAAAGGCATTTAAATTTCTATACCTAGAGAGGTATACTTTTTAATTAGATGGGAGAGTTGACAGAGTTTGAAATAAAAATATTCGCATGTGCTATGCCTACAAATACAGATCTCTCTCTTCCATTCTAAGAAAACTATCATCTGGATGCAACTGTGTGCTAACTATTTATGGTGCAGCCTAACACATTCCACTAATATGTTCCAAGAGATGGCTCCCTGGGAAAAGCCAGCATCCATGCAAGCAATGAAAAAATTTGTCTCTAGAAGGCATGCCTTGCAGTGCAGTGGGAGCAGACAATGTGTTTATGCATACTGTTCCATCATGTCTGTTTTCAGATAGCCTTGCCCTCTCTGAAGGCAGTTAAGTATCTCCAAACCAAGTACAACCCTAGTGCTTCACATATTAAATCAATTTGTCCTGAAGGAGGCTACACTAATGATGGCAGTAAAAAAAAAATAATCTCAGTCTTTGTCTAGTCTGACTTCAGAAATAATGCTGTGGCGAAAGAAACATTTGCACCTGAACTAAGTAAGTTGTTACTGAATGAGTCTGACAGATTAGTAACACTTCCTTTGACACAGTAATAAAAATTTTCAAACAGAACTCAAGCTGTCTCCATTCTAGGATGCCAACAATAATCCTGAGAGGCTCAGTGTATTTAATTCAATACTCCAAACATATATTCAATTAAAAATAGCTTGGCAAAAAATATTTCTGATTTTTTTTTGTCAAGTACTGCAACTAAAGAATGCTGTGGAAAGGCACCTTTTACCTCTGTACCCTGTAGCTAGCACAGAGATACCCAGTAATGAGCCTGCATGTGAAAATGGCAGCAGGAAGACTAGTGGAGATACAGAAACGTCTTCAAGAGGTTCCTCACCTACCAACATGGTACAAGGCTGAAGCACAGTTATTCACTGATCTTTACAGGGCAGAAGATGGATTTCAAGCACTGGATAATCAACATAGATAAGTTAGAGAAGAAACAAAGGTTAAGGAGATGGTTTGAGGAAGCACTATCATACAAACTGGATCTCTACTTATTTGGCAGGCCATCTGATCAGAGATGAAAGGAACTGCTTGCTCCCATCAACCTGTTTAGAGTTACATTGCACCAGCTTTCTTGGGATGAGCAATAAGGGATCAAAGCAGACCCCTGAGGCTGCCATATGCAATGCAACAAATGAGCAAAAAGGTCTCTCATGGACTTCCCAATCCTGGACCTTTCTTTCTTCCTTTCTTTTTTTAATTCACAGATGCCCAAAGATCTCTCATTTATTACCAGCTGGGGTACTGCCAGATGAGTAAATGGCTGAAGAGACACAGTAACAACCTACAGCCTCCCCTCTTGCCTGGATTCACCACTTATATGCCAGGAGTTTCATACACTCCGGGAGCTCAGAGAGCAGCATGGACAACTGATTGTCTTGTGAAATAAGAATGATTAAGTCAGATCAGAATCACTGTTTGCCTTTATGACCCATATCTAGTCTTTCATCAATTTACAACACTTAATCCTGAATATGAAATGCTCCATTTATTTTGACCACTGATATATTCAAGACAGTCTCAAGGGTCAACATGGTTTCCATCTTTCTTCTTCCCAAGCTACATTATTATTACAGTGCAATGGAAAAATCAGGCTTCAGTTCATTACATCAGTTTCTTACAATCTTTTCTTTTTCCTCCCTAAGATGAAAGCAAGCACAAGGAAGAGACAAGGCACTTTCCTGCAAGAACTTCAAGTATTCCCAACCTTAAGCATATGTGCCAAGGGGACGTGACATGAGTTTTGGTTGCTAGTTCACAGGGAGTTGCCAGAAAGGCTTGGCTAACATCACCAGCATTTGCCCCAAAATAGTGCAATACTGTTACTCCACCTCAATTTGTATTAAAAATGATATTTACCTAATATAGCTGATTTGGGGTGACAGTCATTGGTATTAGTAATTCTGTTTGTATTCTTCAAATGTTTGGCACACATGAATGATAGATATTAGGAGAATAAAGAATATATTACATTTATAGAAAAAAAAAATCTCTCTCTCCCAAATCTCTCAGTCTATCTACTATTCAAGGAAGACCAATAGATATGCATTTTTACATCATTAAGTTTTTACTGAGGCTTGTTCATTTGTCAAGTTCTGAAGTCAAGGATTTCACATCTCAGAGAGATTCAGGTTCTTTAAACTGACTTTTCAACTTCTTTTACAGAGTTTTTGACCAGAATGAACTATTTTCCCTCACAAACACAATGTGAAGGCTCTGTGCTCCACATATTTTACACATTTAAAATAATGCAATAGCAGACAACCAACTATAAATGGACAGATTAAAAAATAGACATATAAAAGAGGACTGCATAGACAGATACATTTAGTAAAGTCATTTTCTACTAGCCTATGAGTATTGAATGTCTAAATTCACAGCTCTTTATTCATTCACTTTTGGAATGTTTAGTTGCCAATTCATTTTCTCAATCTCTCAACTTCATAAATTTTCATTATTTGCATTTTAATACAAGCACAACCTTCATTCTAGATTCAGAATGGGTTAAGATAGGACAATAACAAAAGAAAAATGTATGCTGATAGGTGGTAGAAACAGGGTGAAATGACCAGAAGGAAAAAGCTGAATTGCAGATATGGAAAACTTAGAAACACCAGGGAGAAAACTATTTGCTAAAAATGGGAAAATAAGGGAGAAAAGGCAAAAATAAATAGAGTAATGGTTAACAAAAACATATAATGAAACAGGGAGGAAAGAAATTTAAGTCCTTTTAAAAGAATTAACAATAATATAAATATCAGAGGAAACCACAGTCAATAGACAACCTAAGGATGAGGCTGCAGGTGTCAAAATGAAGAACATGGAGTACAGAGGAAGGGCACCCTTAAAAGGTCATTCTTTCCATCCATTGCCTGAGTTTGACTTTGCCACATGTTTCCAACACTCACAGCATTTTCTGTGGTATGTGCTGACCTTTTAGGTTTGTCTACTGTAGTATTTTCTTTTACTTCAATATTTTTCTTTAAACATTTTGAATCAATGATTTAATGTCCTGTTAGGTAGAGCTCTAGTAAAAATAAACCCACACACTGAACAAAAAGAAAAACCATGAAAAATAACCCTTCAGAACATTTCCAGCTTTGGCTCTGGATATGGATGTAAGACCTCCTCCTCAGAACTAACCTCTGAGGCTTATTAATGTAGCTTCAGTGTTGAGCTGAAAAGTTGTCTGGAATAAACCTTTTTACATGCAGCATCTCTTACGACAGTAAAAGTTAAGGGTTGATGCAACAAAGATGTAAGTCTGTGACTGGTGTGGCACCTCAGTATTATGTGCAAAACATGGGGTATAATGCCCGTATCAAGTCATTTGAGTTCTTTGGGCCTCTTTCTCCTCCTATAGTCTCATAAATACTATTCAGACCACAAACACTTTTGTCTCTCAACATCACCTGCTCACACTGTACCACTTCAGGAACAGACAGACAAATAACAGTCCACTTCTGATCCTGAAGAAGGGAAAAAGAACATTTTCACACAGAGTAATAGTATTAGTATTTATGGCCTGGCACATAAATTTATGGCCTGAACAAGACTGACAAAAACTAAACTAATAAATGCGGCTGGAATTCATGGTTTGGTTCAATAGAAATGTTGTATTTCCAACCCAAAGTATTTCCAATTCATGGGAGATAAGAGATTGAAAGATTATAGTGACTACATGGATAAAATCAGTCAAGAATGTGACCACAGACTGTTAATATGAAAAAACAAAGCGGAACCATCAAATTAAAGATTGGCTAAAAAAGGGAAGGCCCTATATATTACATCAAGATTCAAAATGACAACCCCATTGCCATTTTCCAGAGTTCAAAGTCCATAGATATTTCCTCGCATAGAAAGGCAGACTGATAATTCCTTTACATCAGTTAAGGTCTTTTTTTCCCTTTACTCTTTCCACAAAGCCCTTCTTGTCAGCAAGAAATTCTTTAGACAGCAGCAGGCCCTCTTGTTAAGAATGAACAAGACACAAAGCTCAGCTTCTGCAAAGCAGTGCTCATTCAGCAGATATTAATTTGAACACTGAAATCAAAGTGTCTGCTGACAAACAGCTCAATATCACTGGAGGAACACAAGACTCAAGGTATAAAGCACTGAAAGGACCTTCAGATTTGTACATACCTACGCGTTGTTGTTGCACTGTTAAATAAGAGTTTTAAAATGGATGCTTTGAATCTCAACATCTCACTTATTAATCACAATTTAAATAATCAATTAAAATGGACCACAAAAGACAAGGAAACCTTTAACTTCTCCTGTATCTTTTGGAGCTGAAGTTTGAAGATTCTTTTTCCTATTTAATGGAAAAAGGCCATGTCTGCAGACTGAGGTAATTTTACTTTAAAAAGTTATTCTAAGAAAAAAGTTGAACAAAGCATATGTATCTCATTTATCCACACAGGGAATACTCAAAACAAAGCAAAAATCTCTAAAAGCAATAACAAGACCTGCTTCTTTCAATACATTGTTTTCATGGTCTCATAAAGTCAATCACATAAGTAAATTGTGCACATAGGTAGCATATACAAGATTAGAAATCTATTTGCACTTGGTTAAAGAGTAGCAATGAAAAAGCATGCCTGAAGAACTTCAGAAGGAGAATCTCACTAGTATTTCCAAAGGTTACAGATTACTTTTGACTAGAAAAAACAAACCAAAAAAACAACCCCAAAATCCCACAAAAAAATAGAACGGGAAGATCTGAGGCTCCTGAATATAAAACAATGTTTACAATAACTATATTTGTGTATACATATTACTGTTCCTTGTTACCCATTATAAAATTATAACTACTTTGGGCATATTAACAATTACTCATATTACTCTAAAGGATTCAGGTATGTAATGGTAGCACCTTCAGTTCTTAGAAGTGCTGCATAACTGCTGTTTCCACTAAGTTAAAATAAAAAAAAAGACCAATGTTACTGCAAAGCAGGATCTTACATACTTTGTTTTCAAATTTTGCAAATGCATTTTTGCAGATCTGGTACTCATTTCCAAGTGAAATGCCAAACTTGGCATGAATTTTAACTGAATTCATCTTGCAGGGTCCGTTTTTCCCCTTCTCCTTTTTAGTATGCAATGCCTCCTTGCTGATTTTTATTAAATCACTAGTATTTCAAAGGAGTCATAGGTATCACTTTTAAGTAATTATTGTTATTTTTAATTGGAGCCATTTGCCCTTCTGAAAAATCCACATTATTCATGCCAGCTCTTTTGTTTCTGACCTCCACCTCCTCCCTGTCAAAATGAAATGGAAAACAACCAGCTCCCACCCTTAAATCAGCTCCTGGTGTCAGTGACAACAGCCAGAGTTCACAGGTAACAAGAAAGCTGAAATGACCAGTCTGCATGGACTGCTGCTGCAGGAACTGTCTTCACAACTGTTCAAACTCTTTAATCCAAATTAGGTGAGAAAGATCAAAGGAATTTAGATAATGTAGAAATCAAACTGAACTGCCATGTCTGAATCCAAGGCATTTCTTCTCAATGTCAGTGTTGGAGGGACAGACAGATCCAAGATCAAATTTAAAGCCACTGAATGGAAACATCACCAAACTTCACATATTTTAGTAATCAGGTCTTTACTAGAGATAGCAAGAAACACCATTCACAGAATCATTAAGGTTGGAAGAGACCTCTCAGATCATCAAGTCCAACCATACCTGTCGCTAACATACCACTAAACCATGTCCCTAAGTAGAGTATCTAAATGTTTCTTAAACACCTTTCCAGGCAGAGTTGATATTCTGCCTGGCTCAGGAATGAGAGCAATCTTTCAGGGAAATAATGTGCATTACTTCTCTTCCAATTAACCAAGGCATAGCAATGGAATCTGGCTGTACTTTTTTATTTCTTTCTTTTTTTCTTCTTCTACCTGAAATTTATTTCTGCTTTAAGTACATGTACCTTCCTCAGGTACCCTGATGTTGTCTAGAGACAAACCATTAAGTCTCACAGGGACTTGACTAAGCCACAAGGTGCTCGGTGATGTCTAAGCTTTCAGGAAGTTCAAACTCTCTGCTGTCACAGGGAAAGCTGAGAAGCAAGCACTTAAGTATCTTCTGGCAGCCCTCATCTCTTTCAAATGCCAAGTGTAGGAAAGGCACACACGAAAAATATATCTTTCTTCTTCTACTGAAATAAGAATAAGACACACCTTGTCCACTTCCAAGAACAGTGGGTTGGACCACAGATACAAATAAATTTATGACAGTACAAGGTCTGCTGTCCTAGCAAAAAATGATGAAACATTCAGGGATCAGCATTTTTCACCCCAACTACTTGCAAACCAAAGTAGATATTTCAGGCTGGTGAGTTATACAACTGAGGATAGAGTTATGAAACAATTTCTCCCTCAGCTTGACAATAAAAAATAGGGGGTAGAAATGACAGGCAGGATAAATGTGTCTGCCACACAACCAGCAAACAGTACAATCAAGCCTTAAGCACTGTCAAATAAAAAACAACAAAAGCAGAAAACCCAAACCTCTGAACTTTTGCAACAAACTAAATTAATTTCTCTCCCTGAATAATCCTCCAACCCATCTTCTGTAATATAGATATGTCATGTCGTTTGACAGCTGGCCTGAAGGTAACTCAACCATTTCTAGCTAAACATTAAGGTTTGTTGGGTTTTGTTTGTTCTGGGGTTTGGTTGGTTGGCTGGTTTTCATTTGTTTTTGTTTGGGGGGGATTTTATTTTATTTTTTATTTAGGAAGAAGAAAAGTATGGAGAAAGGACAATTTTTGACAATATTATCAGTGTCAGCAGGTGATACTCCTTTTTGCTCATCTTGGGACATTCAAAATTAAAAAGAGTCTTTTGTAGTTAATGACTGATGGTGAACTGAGAAATTATCAACTGAAAGTTATCTGAAAGAGCAAAAACAAATCTAAACAAAACCACTTTATCATAATTTAGAAAAAAACAACCCAACAATAAATAAAGCCAATGACATGGTGCTTCTCTTGCATCTACCACGGGGTATACTGGGCTAAGAGCTCATCCCTAAAAGCTCCACTTGTGCAGTTGCTAATGCATAGGAAATGTCATTAACTGACTGAGAAAGGCCTAGAATTACTCCCATTCTGACTAAATTACTAGATAATTAGATCGGTGGCACTCTTCCCTTACTGGGCTGTCAGATTAAATCCTGCTGTTTTTCTTCAGATAACTGTCATGTTTCCAAAAACAAACAGGGACTGACACCAAGTGCTTTTCATGTTCAAAGGATGTAAATGCCTCTTCTACCTTCTCTGGACCAATAAGAAAAATGGCCAGTGCACTATTTCATTGAAAATGTCATTAAATTCGATTAAAACATACCTAGTTGATAAACTTGGTCAGAAACATTTAATTTGACTTGATAAATGGGAATCACAAGGCTTTGAATACTCATCTGGCCAATTACTTAATGGAAAAGGCAAAATCAAATTATGCTTTAAGGGGATAAAGAAGGAACATTTCAAAGTCCTGCTCACAGAGAAACAAGCATCTTATTCACATGCTCTTTCTGGGGGTCTGCTCAGTCCAAGGAAGAAGCTGGCAGGTATGTTTGGATCTTCCACGTTTGCTTAATGTAAGAAGTGAAAGCTTACTGTTGTCAAACCTGTACATTTGATTCTCATGAAGCTCAGTAAGTTTTGTATTTCTTCCTGACGTGATCATTGGATGGGAAAAGTCTTCTGAAAGATGGCAGTATCTGGATTTGGCTGAAGATAGTGGTGAGTCTCCCATCATCCTGAACAGCACAGAGGAACAGCACTTGGTGGCCCTAACACAGGGCCAACATTGTAACCCTGTCTCAACAGCAAACCAACTGAGGCACCCAACTAGCTATCACAGTCACCCGCATTTTTCCTGTAGATTTCAAGAAGGCTGCTATTTGCAACAAGGCACAAAAGTTTACATCTTAAACATTCCAGTATCTTTCCTTCTCACTCTAAATTACACAGTAGTATCATATTTGAAGTCTTTCCACAGCTAGTTAATAAAGGTAAAGTTTTCTGTACATCTGGTCTCACTGGCAAATTTATGTAATGTGATGAAAAATGTTATCTTTTGAAGCTTGTGAAAGAAAGAGGAGATTGAAGCCAAAGAAAGGTGGAACATATCTGATAATGTATGTTAGAATACCAAAAACATTTGAAGCTGTAAAGCTATGTCTGCATTTCTTTTTTTGCCTTCTAATGACTTAATTTTTTAATTTATTTTAAACTGTAAAAGTAGTTTCCACTTCTATGAGATTCTTTTCCCGTGAAGTGAGAAAGGGATAGAGCTATGAACAACAATGGCAACTAAGTAGAGAGGAGATGAGCAGCTAAATGAATGAACTATAAATAAGCCAAAGCTAACATTAAGAAACAAACCACTGTTATATAGCTTGTATTTACAATATTAATGATATTTATCATGCCTCATGTGAACAACAGTTCTAAGGACTCTTAGAACGACAGAATAACAAACTTAATCAAGTTACAGATATGGAGATATTTTTCTAGAGAATCTTTCCCCACACACAGAGTTTCTGATTTTTGTAACACTAGATAAGAATCATTTGTCTCTTTCACTTAGGGTTGAAACAGAACCACCTTGGAGGGAAAATGAACTGGCAGACTTACAGTGCCCACCAACATCAAACAACAAGTTTGGATAAGGAGTGACACTTTTCCTAAGAAAAACAGCAAAGGGACTGTAACAAGCTTAGAATTTAAATTAATTAAATTAGATTTTGACCAAAATGTTCCAATTAACTCTTTCCAGACTCACAGATTGGGACGGATGGTAAATATTGTGAGATCCTTTCTATCAAGGTGCAATAAAAGGGAAAATATGCTCACTTACTTATATTAACTCTATTTGTGAATACATGCTCACTTGTTATCTTTATGAGTCAACCAGAAACAAGACTAGCAGCACAGTGCCTTGAAGAGACCTTGCTGTTTACATATGTCTTTTCCAATCCCAGCCCAATGCAGAAAGGGGTTTAGAGCCATCTTTTAATAAAAAAACTCTTCTGAGGGAAGGAAGGATAAATGTCTTTGACTGCTTGACATAAGCAAAACGGCATTTGTTTAAGGTTGCTTGGGAAATTGGAATGGCAGAAAATTACTTGTGAGATGGATTAATACAAAGTTAATGCTGACATAAGTAAAAATATGTTATTCACCTGTCTATGCTGTTCATCAGATATGGATAGATACATGCAGTCAAGCACTCATAAAACCTTGACTAAAACTTGAAATACTCTGCTTTTCATTGATTGAACTGTAACTCTTCTCCCTTTGAGGATGCTTTGATAATGCCAGTTGAAGGAAAACATGGCAGTGGCAGCAGGGGAACTCCATTTCCCTGGGCTTTCATCTCCAGGCTTGTTCAGCAGCACATATGTTTGTGCTTAGTGAGATAAAGGTCTTCTCTGGTGTGGACACCTGTCCAACATGAGCTGAATTGAAACAACTGACACCTTTCACAGTGCCTAACAACTATCAGATGTTAATACGGTTTGGCTAATGATAAGTGGGATTATGATTAAAGCCAGTATAACAAGTAGGAGGATTTTAATCCTGTTCTTAAGTGTTTTGGGGAGTAAGCACTCTTCAGTGTGAAAGGCTATCAACCAGTCCCTTCACGAGAACTAAATGCATTAAATGAATATTGTGAATAGTATCCACCACTTCACGTACTTTGGGTGGCCTTATTTTAACAAAAGGTTATTCACGCTGTTACATTATGAGGATCTCTAAAACCTCATTAGCAGCAATGAAGCAGATCCAATGGCAGTAATAAACTCTAGTTTAAATTAGAAACAGCTACATTTTACACATTCACACACATACACACTATCTGTTTGCTGATAACCCAAAATGATCAACTTCCTAAAGTTTGCATTACTTAGAGGAAAAATAACAATAAACAACCTCTGCATCTAGAGCAATAAATCCTTCATTCATCCTACAGCTAAGTTGTTCCTCTGATCATTAAGATAAAATAATTAAAATAGAGCTTCATACACCTTTGCAGAAAATTGCATTTCAGGATGAGATGTGGCAGAGCCTAGGTAGGTTCACATTTACTGGCAGTGTGTGGTCCTTGCTGTGAAAAGCACAACTTACAAGAGGCGCTCACTTTTTAGGTATCTCCAGCTTGAATGTTCACTGCAAAACATCATTGCTAAGTCTGTATTCAAAAGGCACAGCATAGTAGTTCTCTTCAAACACAAAAGGAATGTTTTTTTGGTTTATAGCAGAACGCCCCTCTCCCTTTATTCCACCAAGAAAAATGTTACATGCAAACCCAAATCAAGTCAAGTTTGCCTTCCTTTACAGAAATTTCTATTTCAACATCACAACTGCTATTAACTGCAAAGGAAGCTGACAGTTCTTCAGTTATTAAGTTAAAAGATAGCCAACTTTCAGCTGGAGTCATTGCACATTAATTCTGCCTTACAAGGCCACATTAGGTCATTTCCTGAGTTGATGGTAACAAATAGCCCTTTCTGTAATGTAAGAAGAAATGACTAGGCTGGACTCAGAAAAATGGTGTAGGGCAGCCTGATCCAGCCACAGTGAGACCTGCCTCCACTGCAACTCCACCTGCAATTTGAACCTGCATCTCAATGTACAATGAACCTAGGCAAAAGTCCAGGCTGAAGTGTGGCAGTAGGTATTGACATGACAGTACCTCTTTCACAGCACCCTTTACTTTCTCATTTTACATTTTGTCTTGTGGACTGTAACTGTGCACTTGCCAGAAGAGGACAGAGCTGGCAGATTGAAATCAAAATGGGCTGAGATCGGCAGGTTTTGTCTTACAAGCTTGATCTCTATCTACCATGTCCTCAGCTTTGAGGGGCATTTATTTATTAATGGATCTGTAGAAAGAAATAGAGTTGGCAAGAACATGCTGTGCAAACAAGCATCAAACTACTGACATTTTCACTTCTTGCGGAATAATTCGCCACCGTCATGCGAAAACATTAGTTAAAGCCTAGAAATCCAGGATTTTCTCTTCCTACTAAACTACTCTAGTAGCTTCATTTATTAGAATGCAATGACCTCCGGGCAAAACATTTCTTCAAGTGGAGGAAAAAATCCTGCCTAAACCTTGCACAGCCTCAGGCTCATGCAAGCCTCTCTGCATACAGAGATGTCAGTGAAGACACCACAACATCCACATACAAGGTCAACCTCCTATGCATGGTGAGTATTCTCCTGTGTCTCTCATATCATCTCCCACTTGAATCTCAGCTATTTGTGGTAAAACTTGCTCTTTTCTTTTGATTTGTACAGGACCAGTGGAGTCATGGGTCCGATTCATTACTACTCTTAACACAAATATTAAGGTCTCCATGGTGTCCATGTTAAGGTCAAGATCAAATGACACAAGACAGTGCAAAGCCAGTTTTTCTGAAAATAGGAGCAAAATGTATGGAAATTTTGTCATTACCTTCAGTGACGCTACCACTTAACTCAGAAAGTCCACAGCTTGTATTGCAAACTGAACAGCAGTAAGTCTGCAGTGGGTATCTGACACCTGTCTCTCATTATGGGAACACAGATTTCCCCTCTCTGGCATTTCTGCTTTGTGTCTACTGAAACCACCATATCTACGCTCTACACTACTTAAGTGAATTTCAGTGAAGAGGACACAGATTAATTCTCATTATTACCCTTATTATCATTATCACTGTGTTAGTACAGAAAAAGAAAAAAACCCAAAACACAGACTCCCAGACCACCAAATGAGCTTAGGTTTAATTATAAAGAAAATGGGCTTGTTGGTAGTTTTTTTGCACAGTCTCAGACAATCAAAGCTACTGATAAATAGCAGGAATCGATTACTATGGGAAAAAATTATTTTTTGCTTTGTACAAAAGAAAGAAACTGAGAGCCAGAAGCACTCTGTGGATTAAGTAATATGTCTTACAGCACACAGAATATCAGCAAGAAAACCTATACAGAGATGACTACCCAGTCCATTCTAGTATCTCTTCAAGGGAGTGATGAGAATGCAGGTCAGTAAGAATAGCTGGTAGATTAGCCTGCCCATATCAGAAAAGAACATTAAAGCATACAGTACAATCTGCCAGCAAGAAGTCTCACAGGAACTCCATGCTTCTCCAGCAGGATGCAGGAGCTCTGGGTTCAAGGCCCTACATCCTTGATATCTAGCAGGTTATAGCTTCAATGCCTTGCACTGCCCCAACAATTATTCAATTATTCATACAAGCTGAGAAAGGTCTGAATGAGAGAGAGTGAGAGAGGTTTCTTTCAAGACAGCCAATAATTTGATGGGGAGGGCAATCACCTGGCATGTAGTGCCCCTGCTTCAAATTAGACTGACACAAGACTGAAGAGAAGCCACCAAAACCTAAATAAGCTCTTTAAGTTCTGACCTATTAACTGTTCTGAGATTATTTCACTATAAAAAAAATCATTTTGGAAGCTCTAGGGTTTTTTGTCTAACTACATTTCTACAGCTTTTTAAATAATTATTCTTATTTCATAAGGTCAAATAAACCCTCACCATTTTCACCACCACATTTTTTGACCACTGTAGGTGGCAAAGCAAAGTGAGGTTAGATGGTCCAGTAAGACCCATGATGAAGGATATTTCAACAAAGAATACAACAACTAGTTAGGTGATACTGTAGATTAATATATATGATCAGTATAAAGATACTTTTTTCACACAACACATGGCAAAAGAAATCAAGCAGGCTGAGTATCTTGAAGTCAAAAACAATTGCTAATAAATCAGCATATGTTACTTATCATAATACTCCTATATTTCATCTCGGAAAGTAGCCACTCATTGTCCTTTGCAAGCATTTAGTCATTTCCATTTCTTTGGGATCTTAATATTCTGGTTGTCATATAAAATGTCTGTATGGTTACTAAACAAATTCTTTGCAATCACAGTGAAATTTTCTGAAAATGGAAAGAAAACCAGCAATATAACCAAGTGAACCTCAAAGTCCCAAGAGAGCTGTACAGTGCAGACAATTAGTTTCTGCTTACTGGTAATGTTCTGCAAGCAAACACAGGGGAATCAAAGCAAAAAAAATCTCCTCATAAACAAGGAGAATGGATAAGAACTCTGGAAGGGGCAAACTACAAAACATAGGAAGAAAAGAAAATTAAAAAATAAAAAAAAAATTGAGATTATCAAAGCTTGTCTCTTTTTCATCTCCGCAAGGTCTCTCTCTTTACTTCTAATTCTATCTATTGATACGTATCCTGCACTGACATTTTGAAAACAACACAAAACACAGCAAGTTTATTTGGAATATCACATTTTCATTACTTATTTACTTAGAAACCACAAACTGCTATGCAATGCATTTGCTGCAATTGATAAAAAATACTTTTTATTGCAGTCTGAGTAATTTCCTATTTTCTTCTATTACCAAATAATAATTTAACACAGTAAGCAAACACACACTGATTAAAGTTCCTTAGCAGAATAAAGCTTTGAGTCATTGTTCTGGTGACATTTACTTCCCTGAAAGCTCCTAGAAGTGCTTCATGAGCAATCTTATACAGGTAATGAACATAGCACATGAAGATAACCTATCTTCAGTGTTTCAGCACATTGAAAATCCTACCATGGACTGCAAAAGAGCTATACATTCCTTAGGCCATGCTCAATTTTACAATGCTCATTTCACTACTCTGAGGCTGGCAATCACTAACCTGACCATCAGCTGAGCCTGGATCGACCCTACATGGATCTCATCAGAAAAATGCCTGCTAATTAGCATGCAGCTCTGGGAAGCCAAGTCTTTGTTTCACGGTGGGCACAGAGACACTGAAGAATAGTGCTGTGAACAACACACAAAACACAGGCAGTGATGACTGCAAAATCACAGTAATGATTCAAAGGTACCTTCTGACTGCCTTGATTAAGCTTAGCACAAGCTAGGGTTCAAACCAGCCATCTTGAGATAGATGGGGAGTGTGACCAGCTTTGAGGGGCCTGGATCTCACCTCCAGTGCAAGTAAAAGTTTGCATGAGCAAATACTGAAAGTTTAGAAAACGAGAGGGAGAAGAACAGCTGAAAAATTTGAAGGCAGACACCACAGAAAGTCTGAAGGAATTTGGCCTTCTCCTAAAACTTAAAGGAGGCATATGCATGCACTTGTTTAGATCTGAGCTTTCCTCAGTATTTTGGTACTTAAAGAATACTAGTGGAGTTTAAGCAAGGTTTTAGCCATTTATGATGGTCACCATTTATGGTGCTCCCAAGGGGGCAGAGATCTGCTGAGACAATCACCAACACATGTTCCTGCTTAGGATGTTCAAATCCAAACATGGAAAAATTGCACAATCCTAGGAGTAATCAGTAGGGTGAAGGCTGGAAAGGATACCGGGAAAATCAGGAAGTGACAGATGTAAAACTGTGGTGCTGACTATTAAAACCCTGATTTTAAAATTAAGAGAACAAATCCTCTTTTCCTGAACACCTATATAAACTTCCAGGTAACGTTAGGAAGATAGTGCCTATATATCCATGCAAATGAAGTTTCAGCAGACTTTGAGAGGGATAAACATGGCCCAGCCTGGGCAGCTGAAGTCAGCATCCTTGGCCCAGGAGGACAGGCTGCAGGATTACACTGGTAGAAATAGTTGGCATTGCACCTAAAAACCTCTCAGGAGTGGAGCTGGGAGGCCAGGTGGTGCCAGCAGCATCCTGGACCCACATCCTTTTCTGGCAGCATTTTCATAGGACAGCCACTGAGGACTTCTACAATTTCCAGCAAAATCACTGAAAACAAACCAAACCAAAAAAACCCCACCAAAAACAAACAAACAAAAAAGAAGCCCCAAAACCCAAATCAAACCAAAACAGTCAGGCACAATCCCATTTTTCCATACGATACCTCTGAAAGATTTTGAAGCCATAATATGCTGCTGTCCTATGAGTAGACCTGCTAGAGGCATGTCTCCTTCCATACAGTGGCAAGGGAAAGGAGATGCAGTGTCCCAGCTCCTCCAGGGAACTGCAGCCCTGGGGAAGCAGGAGAAAAAAAAGAAGCCATGGCAACATGGCCACCACGGGCTCCATCAGCACTGCCAGAAGAGGACTAACACCTATCAGCCCTCTCACAACGTCCTTTGTCCTCTATCATCCAACATGTTCTGTACAAAGAGAAACTGAGAGCTTCCCTTTGAGTGATCGCCAACAAATAAATAAGGTATTAATACTAAGGCTGATAGTGATCTTACAACTCTGATTTATTTTAGGTTTCTTGCTGCGGCGTTAACACATTTAGTAGGCTGAAAACACACACTCTCACATACAGTGAAACTGGTGGCTCTGAGGAGGTTTGGACAATCTCAGGCTTCTTCCATTAAGCATCTGGGACTGGTTATTTCTCAAATCAGCAAGAAATTTAACAAAGGACATCCCTTCTCCTCTTCTTCAACTCCTTGCAAAATATTTCTTTCCCAAACCATAATCAAAATTTGTTCAGCAAGTATTTTAGTATTTGTGACTCAAAAAGGCTGGGGAAGAAGGAACAAGCTGAGAGAGATAAGGAGGTAGAGCAGAAACAACCAGAATTGAGAGGGAGAAGGAGAGTTTCAGACTGGTTTTACATATTTCAAAATATTTTACATTCTAAGATAGAACAGCGAAGCTTCAGATGACACAAGGTTTATAACAATATCCTCCACCACAGTAATCTACATCACTGATATAAAATATCAGGAGACGAATACATGTAGCAGCCAACCACTATGAATCAAGCAAATACTTGTGTCAGAAGTGGCTCCAGAGATTTCTGAGCTCTGTTTCGAAGGCCTCCTTGTTACTTTATCATTTTTCTCACTTATTTAGCCTCCTGCTTCCCCATTTAATTATAGAGGTGTCAATGAGGTTGATTAGAGCACAGTAGTTGGGAGCCAAGGGACTGCCATGATAGCAAATCTAAGGAGAGACAGTTCAGATGAGAATCTCTTATAAATAGCTACAATTTGAAAAAGAATTTTAGTCTACTTAAGAAAGGAGGACAGAGCAAAAAAGCATCTTAACTCTGCTTACTTCTCTGATATTGGCCAGCTCTGGCACCACATGTAACACCTAACTACACTTCGTGATCTAGCCTTTGAGTAGCTAGACGTATCTATCTACACAAAACTCCCCAAAATCTTTGAAATTTAAGGTACAAAATTCTCTAGTAAAAGGATATTAAATCCCTCTGTGTTCCTGAGTCCATGAGCCTGCAACCCTATTCAAATCAGCACTTTGCACCTGAGCTCAGGCTGCACCACACCACGCTTTGAACTTTGTGGGCCCTCAGCCCAGACCGTATTTGAAGAGACACACTGGCAGACACATTCTTTCTTCTCCATCCTTTTAGATAACTGTTATTCTAGACAGTACATGTAGCAATATTCTAAGGATATATTAAGGCATAATTTTGTTCCAAAGGGCCATCAAGCATCAAAGGCTCACGTAACTAACAGTATCTGCATTGTAATTGAATAGACAATGATACAGGCAAAAGACAATCCAGTATTTCCTTCTAAACTTTTAATGCAATCTACTTGTTCTACTAAGCTGTTTTTCAAATAATGGCTGTATAAAGTTATTTGCAACATAAATTAAGGCAATTACCAGCCTTGATTCCCACTTACCCAATGTGCAATTATTTCCATAGCCTAATCTACTCTCACTTCTTTCTTTCACAGTTTCCAAGAGGTGCAAAATAGCCTGAGTATAAACAGGCACAAAGCTCACTGAGGTTGCATCTACATTTGCATTTCAGTGTGAATCAGGACTGTGTCTTTGATGCAAATTTTCCTAATTATTCCCACTTGCCATGTGCTGGTTCATATCAAAGTGTGGTTGTGGAGCACAGGAACTCAGATCTTTTCAGATTAAATTTAACCGGAAGTTCACTTCAGAACTTACAGGATCTGATGAAAACTAGTGTGAAATAAAACCGCACAGAAATGCAGCGTGGATGTCAGCTCTACAGCGCTACTCTTCTCCCCAGACCTGCTACCCTTCGTCCATACTACTTCTTACTGCAGAAGAATACTGAACATGGGCAAAGACCTACAGTTCTCAGCACAGCTCAGCAAACATTGCCCAGCTGAAAACAACAGAGCCATTTTCCATCTCTTAATGAATTTAACAGGATTATGCTGATATAATAATGAAGCAAGTGAATGAGGAATTCAGGATCAGAAATCATTTTGGTCCCCTTGCCTCACTCCAGCATTGCTCTCCGCAGTAATGTCCAAGGTAACAAAAAACACCTTTCAGTCCTGACTTAGTCTAGTTAAGGTTGACTGCCCACTGCTGCCACCAGGTCTGGACAGAAATGTTGAGGGCTTTTTTGGAGCACCAGTTTAAGAAAACACCACAGTGATCTGGTTGCACTGTTCTGGGGAGGGGGGGTTGGAGAGAGAAAAAAAAAAGAGCAGCTTTTTTTTTCCTCTCTGGAAAGGCTCAGCAATAAAGCAGGTGCACTGGGGAAAAACATCCTGCTGGCTTTGCACAATAGAATGGAAAATCCACTTTGTTTTATTACCGCTTCAAGTCACTTACAAACTTCACTGTGGAAGAAGAAAAAAAAAGAAAGAGTATGAATAAAATCCAGATTTCTCTTGCATGTTCTTTAGGAAATTCTCTTGTTAAAGTATAGCACTAGGGGTCTCCTTTTGTTTCTCTTCCCTCTCCTCCCTTTTGAAAGGACTGTTGTGATCTTGAAAACATAATCAGGGAAGAAATGTCTGGTCTTCACTTTTTAATTACATTTCAATCATCTCAAAGGCTTTCCTTGAGGTGGACATACCTACAAGGGCTTACTGTCAAAACTACAGGAGTTACAGGGTTGTTGTATAAATGGATCAGCTGTAAGGGTACATTTGGGACTTGTCTAAATAACATTATGCCACATAAAAGTTCCTCTTCAGAAGTAAGGATTGCAGACAAGCAGATCATGAGGTTTTGATCCTGACAAAAGCACAGCTTGGGACAAAGCAGGACAACCTCTGAGACGAAGATAGGAACAGAAGGAGCATCCAAACTGGGCAGTGGAAGTATCACAGTCACCTGCCTCTGGCCAAACTTTTTCACATAGGGAGCAAGACCAGTCCCTTTTAAATGGCAAAAGCAGTACCCTCTCTGACCATTTGTGTTCACCTCTGAATGAAGAGAGAGGGGAGAAGAGCGTGGCAGCGACAGAAGCAGGCCAGAAGCCAGGCAGCCACGCAGGTGGGCTGCAGCAGCTTGCCTTGCGGCTGGCATTTGCTTCCTGAGCCTCCCCCATCCCAGGTGCTGACACTCTGGAGACCATGCCGAGGGAGCAGGAGAGCTGCCAAGTACAAGGTGTTATCCTGGACACTAAAATGCCTTGCTACAGCTCCAAAGCACACAGTAATGTAGATACGAGAGGATAAGGAATTCACAATTTCTTTGGGCTGTGATCCAGCAAAAAGCACTTAAGCAGGTGTATTACCAGCAGAGCTACCAGCTCCACCACATACAGGAAGCTAACATCCAGATTCCCAACAGCAGGATCCACATCAAGCTGAGGGAGCAGAGGCATGACTTTGAGAAAAGCCATTTTCCTTCTATCCATTTCCAAAAGTCATGTCAACTTGGCCACTGTATCCCTTAGAATGCAATGGAAACAGCACATAGTAGCAACCAGAGAGAAGTGCTTCTTATCTTTCTCTTCACTAACATTTACGCTACAGTAACTGAAACAAGAGTGGTGCTCTCTACTATGCTCTGCACAGATAGAAAATAAGAAAGTGTCCAAAAGCAAAAAGTATCAAACTGAAAAAAGCTAGAGGGAGCAACATAGATGGTGAGAAGAAATGAGCTGACCAGTGTAACACAGTCAACCAGCAACAGTGTGTGTAAAAGCATTCACACTATCCCAAATTTGAGTCCAGTAGGTTATGTTGTCTTTTAATCTTGGGGGTTATTATTATCCACTGTGTCCTCCATGTCCCTGCAGTCTAGAGAAAAGGATCAAAATCTGAAGTAGGATACGTAGCTATTATTGCTATAATTAATACTATAGAATCATAGAACAGTTACAGCTGGAAGAGACCTTGAAGATCATCAAGTCCAGCCTTTGTCCTAGCCCTATCAACTTACTAAATGATGCTCCCCAATGCAACATCCACCCGTCTCTTAAATACCTCCAGGGATGGTGACTCAACCACCTCCCTGGGCAGCCTGTTCCAATGGCTGACAACCCTTTCAGTAAAGAAATTCCTCCTAATGTCTAGCCTGAACCATCCCTGGCACAATTTCCACCCATTTCCTCTTGTCCTATCACTCTCCATTAGGGAGAACAGACCNCTAAGGGTGCAGTCTATCCCCTGGTCCAAATCATTCCTTCCAGAAAGTTCACAAAGAAGCAGCTGAGAAGCCAAATCACTTCATTCATTTTGTAAAAGAAATACTGTGGCCAGCAGGACTAGGAAGTTATTGTTCCCCTGTACTCAGCACTGATGAAGCTACATCTTGAATAATGTGTTCAGTTTTGTGTCCCTCACTACAAGAAAGACATTGACGTGCTGGAGGGTGTCCAAAGGAAGGCAACAAAGCTGGTGAGGGGTCTGGAGAGCAAGTTCTGTGAGAAGCAGCTGAAGGAACTAGGGTTGTTTTGCTTGGAGAAAAGGAGGCTGAAGAGAGACATTATCACTCTCTACAACTAACTGAAAGGGTGTCATTCTCTTCTCGCAAATAACAAGCAATAAACAAGAGGAATGGCCTCAATTTGCACCAGGAAAGGTTTGGAATGGGCATCAGGAAAAAAATTCTTCTCTAAAAGGTTTTAAAGCATTGGAACAATCTGCCCAGGGATGGGGCTGAGTCACCATCCCTGGAGGTATTTAAAAGACATGTAGATGTGGTGACATGGTTTAGTGGTGGACTTGGCAATGCTAGGTTAACAGTTGGACTTGATGACTTTAAAGGTCTTTTCCAACTTAAATGATCCTATGATCCAATCATTCCCTCTCCCATTCCCCCTTCAGAAACCCTGTTGCACACAAGTGACACACAAGATGGAAGGATGTCAGGGAAGTTAGTTTGGCCCTAAAGGTAGGATCATACACATATTATCTATCTTACTAACCACTTAGAGAGACACCAAAACACAAAAATCGCAAAAAAAAACAATCTGGGGCCGAGGTCTCCTGAACTTTTGGGGAAATAAACTCTCCAAGAATAAACGGATCCTGTATACGTCAGAGAGAAGAACTATTAAGATAAGGAAAGAATCCTGAATATTGTGGGTATTTTAGAACTGCAGAGTGTATGAAGCAGGGTATTACACCACAGGAAATTTGGTAATGCCCTTTGGATTTCCACAAAGGAAAATCCTTTGAATAAAGATATAAACACTCACAAAGGCACACAAAACACACAGCTAAGAGCAAGATCCAAAGAAGCTAGCAACGCTGTAGTTAGGGCTACAGTTATAGCAGCATAAGCCTTTCTGTTGTTGTAACATAAAAAATATGCATAATACTTATATCCTGTGCCAGGGAACCTAAGCCCTGCAAGCTTATCCTGGGGTGAGAAAACCAGTAGAGAACTTCTAATCTTAGTGTGGGCTAGGCAAGCACAACACTTAGGATGAACAAGAAGTAAGGATGAACAAGTGCTGTGAGGGTTAGTTGTCTGCTAGCTGCATGACTTTTTGGAGCGAATGTTAAGTTACACCATGAATGAAGGCCCTTAGAGCTACTAAGCCTCCTTGCCATGACATGATCCAGGCACCAGTGGCTTGCTTCCGTGCTGTAGTGCTAGGCCACCGATTTCTTTTTCACAAATCAACAGTGTTCCAAACAGAAGCATAATTACAGAAATTTGTTTCATTAGCCTTCTGCACAAACTTCTACAAGTTTTCTTTGCATTCCTTTAATCTTAAAAGGAGCTGTCAATTCTAAAGGTAGTTGGCATCTCTCCCTCCTTTTGCACTCACCCATCCAGCAAAAGACAGTTACCAATATCTTTATACTTTCTTCCAGAAGACTCTCTGGCTCCTAAAAAGAAAGGAAAGTGAAAGAGATGGAATTCTTCCCTAAAGTCTCTGTAGATATTTGTTTTCTCTGGATGAATCTTTTCTACATTTCAGTAAATGGCCTGGCTGCATGACCCTCCCCCTCGACACCTGGGACGCACATTGTCAACTCTGGAAGTGTTTATTCTCTGTAGATTAAACAGCATTTGCTGGATGATGATCACAGAAAGTTGTAAAAGCAGATGGACAATGATCTGTCCAGACTTTCAGAGCTCACCATGAGAACGCTACTTACATAAAAACATTTTGCTGGAAGATCAAAGGATTTTCTTTCCCCCCTTTATACTCAGTTACATGAGGTCTGTTATATAAACATTGGAACACAAAACAATAATCTTAAATAATGCCAAATCTCTGACTTTTGAAACTAATATTCTAAGTTATGCTATTAGAAATAATGGTTAAGGAAAAAAAATCCTAACCAAACCCAAAACAATCCTATGCATGATTCTTTTCCCATTTCAGCTGCTTTGTCTTTTTTCCACATATACCATCACTTCTTGGTTTCAGTGGAAATAGAAACACTATTTATTCTCACTAGAGCTCCAGATCAAACTGATTTAAAAGTTGACATCAGTGTGCTCTTTCATGCATCAATATAATGAAACAATGTGCTATTTAAAATGCATACAGGCTTTCATCTAGGAATAAGGAATAAAGAGCATTTTTCTAGGTGGTGAGCTTGACCCTGAGTTATGCCTCTGACAAAGTCTCAAGGTCAAACTAAATGACAAGAAGAACATGAATTCCTTGTGTAGCACTGCGTCAAGAGGCTAACGTGATGACAGGAGATACAGAATGGATAGGTACAATGCTGTCTCTGGCTTCGGCTCTGATGCTTGCAATACAGGAACCATGAAGTCCAAGTTTTTGCCTTCACACTAAGAAGGACTTGGGAAAAAAAGATGTTGCAGGGGAAAAAAGCAAGAAGAATGATGAAAGGATCAAAGCATTTGTTTCACAGTGTGAGATGCAAGATTATCAATTTATATAGGTCATCAAAGAGATGGTTTAGAGGTGACTTGATCTCAGCCTATGAGTACCTATATGAGCAAGAGAAATTTAATAGAGGGTATTCCAATCTAGGAAAAAAATACTGAGATCAAACAGGTAGAACCTGAAGTTTGTTCATGTTCTAAAACCATTCACTCACTCCCTGCCACCAAGTCTGATTCTATAACCATCTGGTCCTTCTTCACATACTTCATCTTGAAAACTAACCAGAAAATTAAGCAAAGAACTAAACAGAATAAAAAAGGAAAGAGAATCCAAGACCTACATGAACAGAAAACACACAAGTGATCTGAGCTGTCTGCAAATAGCATTTCCCAAGCTCTGACTTCCCTTCCATCCTGTGTTGCTGTTTCTCTGCCTCTACCTACTATGTTTCTATTAATATCATCCTCTGTCAACAAACATTGTCTTATACTTGTCCTAATGCAATCAGGTTTCAATACCACATAAGAACTAAACATGAACAGTACCTGCACTTTGTATACCAGGAAGATGGAGCTAAACCCTAGCATAAAGAGCAGCAGTGTCCAAACTGGGGGTGGAGGATTGCCAATTTATTGGCCCTTGAGAAGGTTATCAAGGCAACAAGATGACTAGCATTTCTGCTCCTTCACAAAATGTGGCCTCCCATACTTACAGGAATTTTGGGGTACTATTTTGCAGTATCTATGGTGCATGCATCTTTGCACAGTCTTTTAACCAGATAAGAGTTTGGGAAATTTTACCGTAGAGGAATGTCATAGTGCTACTGTCCAGAAGGCAGGGTGGCACAAGAAACATTTTGCTTTTTTGCTAAAGTGGAGTTTTGTATTGCATATCAAAACATCAGAGTAACACAAGAAATTTGTATATGCGACTTGCAGTATAAAGTTCATTAATTTTTGAAAGTAATTGCTGTTTATTTTTTCTACTATGGTAGTTAAGTATTAGACATTAATATATCGTGTAAAAATAAAACATAAGGAAACTCCCTAAACAGATTTCAATCTAGACAAGGCAGATGAAGGCTGGGAAAGGGGAAAAAAACTCATGTCAAGAACACCCTGTTACCTGGCATGCAAAGTAACAGTGTGATTGATTGGAGCTGCATGTTTTCTTGGTGACATCCTCAGTATCATTATGCCCTATACAGAAACACATAACATTGGTGGTTGAGGGCCCATCCCTGGAGGCATTCAAGGTGAGGCTTGACAGGGCTCTGGGTAACCTGATCTAGAGGGGGAAATCCCTGCCCACTGCAGGGGGGTTGGACTAGATGACCTCCAGAGGTCCCTTCCAACCCAAACCATTCTATGATTCTATGATAAAGGAAGCAGGCAATGCACCAGGCTTTATCACAGGAGAATGCTGAATGCCTCAGTATTAAAAGCTGCTATTGCAGTATAGCTGCATGCTGTACATATTTAATACACAATCACCAGCACTACACAGGCTCTTCTGGGAGAGAACTTTGCCTTGTGTTTTTTAAAAATACATTTAAAGCACTTTGTAAGAGCCATAGTCCTGGGGATACATACAAAGAACAGTATTTGCCATGCCATTGTGTGAAACCCCTGAGCTGACAAGCTGTGTTATAACACAGAAGAGAACACCCCACACTTGACTTTCCTAAAGAGCTCTTCAGAACCAGTGGAGTCAGACTCAGAGCCCTTAGAAGAAGCCTAATTAAGATCTTTCTGTTATGAAAAATTAGGAACAAACTACAGAGGTACAAAAAGGGAGGACAGAGGGGCACAAAACTCCAGCTCTTCACCTGCGTGATCCTCACAGGGCACCAGAGTGGGAAGCTCAGTGGTCGCTCTGAGGGAAACATGGGTGTTAGTATCATTACTGATCAGCAGAAGAAAAGACATAACCATTTAACCTATGGAAGCTGTGAAGAAGTTAAGCCTGTCTTCCACCTTTCTAATGAAGTAAACAAGTTAATTCTTTTCCTCCCCATATTTCTCTGCCCTTCCATTCTCCACTGCTGAGTAATGCATGAGGTACTATACATTAATACAAGTATCAAATGGGATCCTTGCTGCTGACAATCAGTGATTTTCTTGCTCCCTGCTGCAGGAAACATGAGATGTTTGGCTCTCTTCTTTAATTTATGGAAAAGAACTATAATGCCCACTAGCTATTATAAGCAAGATTAATGAATTGCCAAGAGACCCCTTTGTACTTTCAACCACCTATACAAAAGCTGTTCCTTGTTTACAGAAAACAAATAGTGTTTTAAGAGAAAACATGACACAGTTAACAGTTTGGAAATTTTCCCCAGAAAACTACAGGCTGAGTATTTTAAGCCAGAACTATGGTAAAGCCCTGCTTTGCACAGTGTCTGTTTGTGTCGAGTATATCCTGTCACGCAGAAATTCCTCGAGCTTACTCAAACCCTAACACTGTGATGTTTTAGAGAGGAAACCTCCACCAGAAAGTAGCAAGCATGGTGCAGATACACCATGTGGCCAGTTAAGATGTCACAATGCTGATCAACATGTTACTCAAAATACTACTACTTCAGAAATAGTTGTTGGGCCAACAACAACAAGGGATCATGCTTTGGGCCAACATCTTGGGAAATCATGTCAGGGAGTAACTGTAGGTATTCTCCTTGTGACTACTTACCATTTCCACAGTAAATCTATGCATAATATCAGTTTGATATTAATATTGATAGACTCAGATTACCAGCAAAATAGCATATATATCAAACACCTGCATTTGCTTTCCAATATGCACACTCATGTCATTTGAGGACATGCAAGCAGTCCTGAGTCTTATGCCTTTAAACATTCCTACCATCTACCTGAGAATAATTTTCCAAGAACTGCAATTTGTGCCATTTTTCTTTATGCTGTGTATTAGATGTCTTGGGTAAATGTGATTTCCTCACCTTCTTTCTAAACACATAGGGAAGACTTGCTCTTGCTTACATGTAGTGATCTGGAAGTCATCATCCAAAACTTAAACTCAAGGTAATACAATTTGTTGGAAATCTCATATTCAATGCACTGACTAATCTCACTGCCTACGAGTCTGTGCTCCAGGATCAGCCTCAGTTCCTTTCATTAGCAAGGGGGCTTTGTTTATGTGGCAATTTTGTAGTGATTTCCCTTGGAACTCTTTCTGCCCACTCTCTGAGTGGACTGCAAATCAGAGAGCTGCAGTTAGAAGAGAGTTGAGCTAGAGAGAAAAGGTTACTGAGTAGTTCTCATACTTCATTTTAAACACAGTTAAGCTCAACTTCTCCTGAACAAAGATATTATCAATTAAAATACTGTAATTGCAGCATATTTTAAAATATTTTGCTGATCTAGGGCTTGATTTTCTATTTCTCATAGAACCTGTTAAAAAGATGGAAGACTTTTCTTGCTAAGCCCATTCAGACATGTCTTGTAAATGACTCATAATTCAGTTGCTACCAACAATGAGGCATTTAAGCAGAAGATACCAAAGACAGACATGTAAAATAATGCAAATAGGCAAAAAAAAAAAATGGCTGGAAATTGAAAGATAACCATAGTATTGCAAAGGCTGAGAAAATGGTAACAAAATATAAAAATCAATAATGAGATTGAATATTCAATCATAGTGCTGTTTTCAAAATGCAATCTTTTCTTCTTCTTTTCCTCCCCTTCTCTTCACCATTTGACCTGCATGTCAAGTAGAGGAGCATGCAGGAAGGGAGTCATTGCTGGAATGAGTATTTACATAACATTAAATATTTTTTTCAAAGATGAAATAATTAACCTTACAATCTGACATTTCAGAAATGACAAGACAAATACTGCTGCTTAAAAATGTTTGACTAATATAAAATAAATCATCATTACTTTTACGAGCTCCAGTGCAGAGTTTGCAGCCAGTTCTAGAGTAAGACTTTTGGAAAACCCTGCTTTATGTGAAATAAACTCTAATAAATGAAGGTAAGCCATCTCTTTAAATAAATCCTTTCTTTCATCAAATAAATTCCTTTGACTGAATATCAATCTTGCTTTCAGAAAAGTAAGCTTTCATAACTACTTTTTAGCTCAATCAGTGTTATTGTTTACCTGCTACAGATAGTAAACACACTGTATTTTAAGTAGTTTTTTAAATGCTGGGCATAACACTCAGGCACTGAAGATAAATATTAATGTAGTATTGTTAGAGGGGATAGTTTTTAAGTTGATTAGTGGAACAGAGCGTATTTCTAGCTATCCCTATTTCTGTTTTCTGCAAAAGAGAGAGAAAAGAAAGAAAATCTTAACATGTGCCACATATCTACAATCAAAAGTTCATCTGCATTCCTGTTCCACAGGACCGTGCATCATTTACATCCTAACATCTTCAGAAAGATTGTTTCTTCTATAATTGCTCTGTTTTCTATGCTACAAACCTAAGGCTCTGTAACACACTGGAAAAAGAAATTTAAACAGGGAATAGGAACTGCTACAGATGTACAGGAATAATGGAATAAATCTAACCTGTTTGAAAGCAGGAACCATTTCTTTTCTGGATGAGGGAAGGCCAAATTTTAAAAATGGAATAATCTTAGACTCTACATCTGGGCTATTACCAGCTTCCACTTGATATGAAACAATTTATACATAAAGATCAGTACTTCTCTGTGGAAAAAAAACGCTACTGCAGAGTTCAGTTACCCATATGTAGAATCATCTTTCATCATTTCTTTATGCTGGCAAACTTTTTGTGGATTACAAACACAAGGAGAAATCTTACTGGGAGTGCTCTGAATTTACATAGCTTTTTATCTGTCACCTAAGGACCTGACTGTTCTCTCTGCATGAAGCACTTGGTACCACTTATGCATTTGAAAATTTTTCTGCCTATAGTAAAACAGAAAGAAAATGTATTTATTTCTTTTTTTATATCAGTTCTTGTTTTCAAAAGTTTCCTTTTCTTAAGTTTCTATTCTTCACTTCTTAACCTTATTTTATTTTCACTTACATCTTTTATCAACCTTCTATTAAACATGTTCAGGAAACCTCTAGATAAGATGGTGACAGATTCAAGAGAAATAAAAAATGCATAGCACCAAAGGCAAAAAAATGCATGAAACAACATGAAAATCTCAGAGCAGGCAAATGCTCATTTCGGTTTCCCAGAATCCACTCTAACATACTTCCCATAAGTAATATCATCTTACAAGCTGCATAGATAAGGCAAAAGACTTATCATGTAATTAGACGAAATCTTGTAATGCCACAAAGTGCACTAAATATCCAATGACACCCAATAAAAATGTAGGAGGCTTTCCATTTACTTCAAAGGTTGCTGGACTAAACCCTGAATGTGTGGGCTCACTAATGAGCAACCTGACTTGTGCCCATGACCCAGGCAGAGGATAACTACAAGAAAATGCAGTTCCTACAGCTCATAATTGTTTAGATGATGGAAAAAGAAAAAACATAGAAATAATATGGTCAAGACACAGCCCACAACACATTTGCTTATCATGTATTCCACTAATCAAAATTTGTGATGCATGATTGGAAGAATAAAAGATTCACAACTAGAAGAAAAAAGGCTCGAATTTTTTATCTAGTGTGGATTTACAGCTAGGGGTGGATTCACAACCTTAGCAGGAAAAGCCAGTCATTTATACCAGCACAGAGGCAGTACAGCAGGAGACACTTAGCAGCATGACTACACTGCAGTAGAAACTCAGCCATGGTCCTGGATAGTTCTCCACATGCTAATTTAACTTGCTAAGCAAATTAGATATAGATCTAACACGAATTGCTTTCCAAAAATAACTTTAACTCTTGCATATCCACTATGTAATATGAATCTAAAGTTTCTTAAAAGTATCAGGTCTTAAAATCATCAAGCTGAAATACAAACTTGTGATTTACTTCGTGCTAAAATACAACCAGCACACAACATTGGCTTTTTACTGCTTTATGGAGTATACAATTACATGAAATACACATCAAACTCATCTAAATAGCTGGCCATTTAACTGTCTGTTTGGAGCAGTTACACACTTTGTCATCCCGTGTGATCTAAAGCACACAGTCAAGTCTGGTTGCTGTTTATAATTTAAGATATGTAGCTCTGAACAAAAGGCCCTTTCCCCCTCCTCCCTCCCAAGGAAAGCGAAAGCTCTTAAAAGGTCAGGCACCAATGCAGTTTACTGAATAAAGCTCAAGTTTGAAGAATGTGCCTTCTAAAGTGATTTTACTACCTGGGATGTAATGAGTTTTACAGGCTCTCTTTGTTAAATTGCCCTGACTATTTCCATTTCCACTTGCTTCAATCATATTAACAGAAGTTAAAGTTCACAAGTAGTAAAATATTTCAGTATACTGAGATGGGTCTCTAAAAAACACATCACTCATTTGACAAACATATATGACATAATGTTCAGCACTCCATTTCATGTTCAGCTTGGTATGCCTTGTTTAGGGTAGGACAAGATGCTATACTACTGTATCTCTTTACACATGGAAATAAAGCATGGTTACACCAAGGACTTGATGAATCCCATTAGGTTTGTCAGAAGGACAAGACGGTACCAGTGAATTGTTGGGGGAAGGAAAAGGGAAACAGTGGAGATTCTCCACTGAAGTGAAATGTACTAAACATCATATGCTGAAACATACAAAATCTAGATAAACAAGTAAGAACTGAAATAGGTAATCTCACCGAAATGAGAAAAGGGAACGAAAGGGTGAAGAGAGAAGGAATAATTTTGCTTCTTATTAGAACAGTACAGACACAATTCTGTTACTACATTGTTGTGTGCTTGCCTTTGCCTTTTAGAATTACACAGTCCACCTTTTTGCCATCTTTGGTAAGTACATAACACTACTTAGAAGGTACTGCAATATAAATAACAATGACCAACAAATGATAGCTTCCTCTTTTCTGATGCTAAAATAGTTCAGAAAGCTATGTATAGTTTGCAGAATACAGGAAAGAAAACTTCAGGGAATGATTATGTGACACAAAGGAGGATTTGAAAATGATCTTGCACTAATTCAAAGCAAAAGCTTATAATCTGTAGTACAAGAGGCTCACCCTTCACATTTCAATTTACAAATTTGGATTCCCAAATGTCCTTCTACATTGTTTTCCTAAAGTGACAAAGCTCTGACTACTTTTCAAGATACATCAGCACTACACTGATATTTAAATTGATATACTCTAACTCCAAATTAAAGTGCAAGAATTAAAGCTGGGACAAGAAATGTTTTTGCTAAAATGACACACACTAAGTGACACGTAGCAAATGGAGCATCTTGACATAAGCAAACCAGAAATCTACACACTCACTGAGTGAGGGAATGACACACAGATCTTTAGGAAGCCATTTAATGGGCTACCAAGGTTCTTTGGAGGCAAAAAGATAAAAGGAAAATCAATGCTCTCAAAACAATTCCAAACCAAAAGTATTAGAACTATGCATTATCATCCAATTATTCTCATAGACATTAACAATACTGAAGCAGGTTCAGATTCAGATATAGTCAATAAAAAAGAAGCACTACATAAATAAATGCTGTATTCATCACTCATTGCTCCTCCTGAGGCCCAGAACACAGTAACTGGCTTGACAGCATAGTAACCAGCTCTGATGTGAAAGTTCTTTATTATATATACTTATCTGGTGGCACTGTCTGAATATGGCAGACAGTATTTTAAGGGAAGATGAGTGCATAATGGGAATCTGGTTCCCCAAATCCCAGGAGGAATAGAAACCTGTGGCAATCAAGGTAAATCAAAGCTGTATGAAAAGAAACAGCTCATTTAGATGCAAATATAGCCAGACAACACTATGCACCACCTCTTAATAGTATTGCATATCCAGTATTACTTCCATTGTTCCGACAAATGTCTGTCTTCTCTATAATAATGTTCTCTTTGATGTACATTGTGTGGAAGAGTTGAGGCATATTTACATTCAATCAACAAAACTTCATCAGCACAGCAAGTTGAACAAAGATCATATCCATAGCAGGCATCTGATCTTCTCATCTCCCTTCCCTGAATGCATGTGTGTGAGGCAGGCAAGCGTCTACCTACACATGAGCAGAAAAGATATGCAATGTCTGATACCAACTTCTGGCTATGGCATCCCAACATTTTCTCTCATGGTAAGCATTTTGTTCAATACTAGAACTTTTTTTTAATTTGTACCATCAACAAAGCTATGCACAGAGTTGGTGTTCAAGTAACAAAGGAGAATAGAAAATATATTTGTTAATTAAATTCAGTATCTTCATCCTGGATTAAGTTAGAATAGANGCAGGCTCGAGGGTGCTATCTGCTATCCTCTTTTTATCAGCGCGCTTGGAAAAGGCGCTGATGAGGAGCTTGGATGGAGCCCTCCCTGGATCTTCGTTCGCGAAGCCTAGCCATACAAATTCAGTATCTTCATCCTGGATTAAGTCAGAATAGAACTAATTCTGTTCAATGATTTTACTTGTCAGCTAAGGCCCTTCTAAGTAACTGCACTTTCTGAAATTAACAGCATGTTTTTCCAGACAGTGCCTGCTTCTAGTAGTGATAAGATTGGATATGTAGAGTTACTACCAAGGATTGGTATGCACATCAAGGTCACTGATAAATCTTGTGTATCACATTGGGGGCAGTAAGTAAGAAGTCACACCTGCAGGGAGGAATGAACAGTTCAGGAGATCCTATACTAACCAACAAGGTATTCCATTCCATGTACTTCATATTCAAAATAAAGCTGAGGGATCATGAGAGTCAAGCTCTCTCTCTCTCTTCTTCAGTGGCCAGTGTCCGAGGAGAACTCTGTCTGTTCTGCTTTCAGATCCCAATCCATGAGTTCCTGAATCCAGTTCCAGGACCCAGCCCCTCTGAATCTGGTCCTGTCTGCTGCTGAGCCCAGTCTGGGACTTCTGCCACAGCATCAGTGGTGATCATGGCATACTTGCCATTGGGGGTGGGAGGTGGATTCCATATTGATGTTGTATATATTTCATTTTGCTGTTGTTTTCATTAGTTTTCCTATCCATAAGTCTCTCTCCCTTATTCCCTTTTTATTCCCCTGTGGGGGTGAGAAGGGGTAATAGAGAGCATCTGTCATTTGTTTAGTGGCTGGTCCGGCCCTAACCTTTGACATTTTTTAATCTAAATCACTAATTCACTAAATTATTAACTTTAAGAGACCAAATCAAATTTAACAGTTCAACATGCAAAATAATGCAGCTTATACACTTACTGAAAATAAGAATTCCTGCTGCAAACTCTAGGGTGCTCATCAATTGAATAAAAGGCAGTAAAATATACATATTAGACAAGATACTGCCCAACTGATAGATAGTACTGCATCACTGCAAGGACCCTCTCTGAAATACAGCGTACAGCTCTGCTCATCCACATTCAAGAAAGATAGTTTGTAAGTAAAAAAAAAAAAGTATAGTAAAGGGCTATTAACCAGTGGAATATCACAAGAAAACTGGTTGCCTGCTTTGTGCAACATAGAGCCAGCTCAGATTCAAAACTCACGTAACTACAACAGAATGGTGATGTGTGTAGGAACACTCCAAAAAGAATGAGGTGTATTTACAACAGCAAAAGGAAGGATGCAAATGGGATGTCATTCTGCTTTACAAATGCTTCATGTGGATTGACAGAGATGGAAAAGACTGAAGTGAAAGATGAAAGAACTTCATTCTCATGGGAACCAGGGAAGATGTTACAGAACGGAACATGAAGGCACCAATGTGAAAAATTTCCAAAATGTCAAGTGAAAGATGAATACATAAGGGGTTACCAAAGAAATACCAGCAAACAGGCAATAAATAGTATTTACAGGTATCATTCAATATCTGATCTGATCTATGGACCATTAAGACCAGGCTACTTGAGAGGGTTATGGTTTGTGAGAGATTTTCATCAGAGCATAAAATGTTTCAGATCTCAGCTACTACAAATTCAAAAGACCTCTCACCAAAGAAATGGAGAAAGCTTTAGTAAAAGGGATAAGGTACTAGATGATGTTCCTAGGAGGAACGTGCCTGAGTTGCTACCTTTCAGACCATGTCCTTTAGATAAGCCCGTACCAGGCTTCCCAGATGTCTTGCAATCAAAGAGAACCAGTGCAGTAGTTACTTCCAGGCATGCAGAGAGGTATCCTGGTAACTATTCTAATTGCTGAATGACATAAAATGTCCAACCTCTTCAATGTACTCCTGTAAGCCAATCTGGAAATTACTTATATACTCAAGAAAGCAAATAGCACGCAGCAGTGCAATCATGCATGATGAAACTATTTATTTGAACTTCAAGCAAAGCAAAGCAGACTCTGCATCCAACACTCCTTTTTATCATTGAAAGCTTGAGTTCAAGAAGAATTACAAGATTGAGTATAGAAAAGAGGCATTACATATTTCAGCTAATGAAATTTTTATTCCAAAAGGGAAACATTTCCATTACTGTAGGCCTAGTAGCCTCAGGAAAGCAAGCAAGGCAGCAAGACCCCTGTGACCTCATTACACTCAGATTTCCACCTGGTTTGGATCAGTTCTAGCTCCTTTACCAAACCCACAATTTTACCATGTGAAATGTGCTGTACAGCGCAAAGGCAGTCTGATGTGAATTAGGTCATGCTATTTGCAGTGGTGACCTTTCACTGATGAACAGTTTCTAAGCAAGGGAGAAGATTTTTTGGAAGCTAAGAGACTGCAAAGACAGTCCCTTCACTGACTCCATGTGCTGCTTTGTACTGTGTCACTATAATAAAACAACACAGTCATCTAAATGATAGTCCTGGTTTTCCATAACAAGCTATAATTGGAGTAAGTGACTAGGAAAATGTTTAGATAAATGATGGGATCATCACCTTTTATGCAAAATGGACAAATAAGTTATGGAAATATCTGGGAAACCCTGAGGCTCTGTAGCTCTACTTCAAGCCGTAGGCATGGTTAAATCAGAGAGTAAATCACTAAATCTCATCTCAGATGTTACATTTTTGTTATTGCTTTGGTTTTTGCCAGTTTTTGCTGACAGATGGAAAAACACTGGTTGAATGTGACCAAGATTTAATTTACTTCCAATTTCCTTCCTATTTCTACAGCACATTCCTAAAAATCACACAGCATTTTATTCCCAGTGCTTAACAGAATTACTTGTAAATAGTCGTACTCCAACAGTACATACTATAAAAATACCCCTGTAATATTTTCTACTACTCTTGAGAATTGCATTATATATTAAAATTTTCTCAAGAATATTTCTAAATCATCATCTATAAATGTGTGCATAGGGTCATATAAATATAATTACTTTAATACTTAACAACTATGCATGCACACAGTAAGCCCCCATATGTCTGCATACAGAGCAACAGAACTGTGATACTGCACTGGAACAGCATCACATATTAAGCAAGTGGGATAGAAAAGTGGCAGAGATTCCTTTGAAGATGGAGAAGCTGTTCTTCAAGGTATCTTCTCTCTTTTTTTTTTTATTAACCTGTCTACCAGCTGCATTTAAGTACACAGAATGATTTAACTGTATGAAGAAATGACATCTGGGCCACAGACTTCAGTGACAACTTTCCACAAGATACATCCACCTGTTCTGATGAGTTAAAAGTCAAGTTTTCCAGCACCAAGCCCTAACTATCACAACTCCAAAATATTCTGACTTCAGAACTTAAACACCTCATACTCTGTCTTCACTATTTCTTTTCCTTTTTGAATCTTGATAAAAATATCAAGACTGAGGATGACCTATGAGTGGTAATTATCAACCACAACCTGCCTTGTTACTTACTGGCACCCTGAGAAGCAAAATTATACCCATTCTAACACAGGAAAAATATATCTCCTATCAAACACTATATGCCTTCTAATTCTGTGTTCACCTGGGGGAGGTCCAACTTTTCCAACTACAAAAATACATTTACAACTAATATCAAAGTTTTCATTGTTCACCATGGTTTTTGAGACCACAGAGTTATGAGGCATAGTACAAGAACTAACTGTGGTACCTCCATTGCTGCAGTGTAAGGGGTGTCTTTGGCAGATGCAAACCTCCCAGATGCCTCCCGGGTGTACCTTTGTGTAGGTTATCTGGGAATCAAACAAAGACTCATTCTGCCTGCACAGCTAGAGAAACTGGCAATTTAAGAGTCCCTACATTCTCCCATGTATCAACCATTTTGGACTATGGCTCATAAAAGAGTAATTTTCCTCTGTGAGCAGTAGGGAAAGCAGAACAGCATTAATATACATCCTTCCTAAATAAAGATTCATCTACACAGCATGAGATCTGCTGCAGTCCTTTCGTGCTTTTAGAGATGAAGGTACGTGCTGCAGCACTGCTGTTAACATTATACTCAAGCATTAAATGCAGGATAAAATGCACAGGGGTACTTCAGTAGCCCCTGGCAAAGGTTATGTCTTCAGGTCTGCTGACAGAAATGGCCAGACATTGATCCACTGGTGAAATTAGTTTCAGGTATTGTTCAGCAATATGGCAGACACTAATTTGATCTAAGATTCCAGGAAAGCTGAAATCAAACAGTCCAGAAATTAAAGCAGGCATTTATAATGCCTTATTTACACAGAGATGTGGGGGTTCTACAGAGTGTATTTCCTTTTGACATATTATTGAGAATATGTTGTTGTACTTGGGGTTGTAACTTACTTTGCTTGCTGTTTTAAAGGAATAGTTACATTACTTATTTTTAACACTTCAGTTATTTCTGGGGTGCATTTTTCTAAAGCTGACAGATCTCATTTAAAAAATTGATCTTCCTAGGTTTAATTAGATAAGAGCATTTATCCTTGTACAAGATATGTGATATCAGCCAAATACATCCTTTGTGTCCATTTTCCCATTTCCCAGGCTGCAGTACTACACAGCATTAGCAATACTCACCTCGGGTCCAGCATATTGATATAAAATGACCCTCTAAGCTTCCTACAAGCTGTGCTCTTGTATTACAAAAAGACTTTATCATGCTTCATGTTCATTACTTAGCAACTGCTCCTTGCCTTTAAGAACCAAATCCTTATTTACACACGCACATCCTGGCACATCTTTCTTAAAAGTAGAAAAGGTATGGTTCCATTTTATAAAACCATACGTGGCATGAAAAAGATTTGTAGGAAACAAGAGTCTTCTGTCTCTTCCAATAGAAGAATTAGCAAGCAATCAATGAAATCAATACTGCAGGTCTAGAGCAAGCAAAGGAAATGGTTCCTTGAAGGACATACAGTTAAACTAAAGAATTTGTGATGGATGCATTAAAAATGCAAAGAAAGGCAGGATAATTTCTCTACTTAGGAGTGGGGAGGCAGTTTTACAGAAGGCTATTCAATACAAGCCCAGGAACCCCCAAGCTGCAAAATGCTGGAGGTTAGGAAAGTACTCTGGGGAAGTATCCTCAGATGCTTGCCTGGTTCTTGTACTCCTCTGCTGGCAAGTGCTATAGTGTGCTATCAGAAAGAGAATCTGATGTGAGCAGGACTTTTGCTCTGGCCCAATAGGGCCAGTTTTATACTTTCATATCACATTTATTTTGATCATATCCAAGTTAGTCTAATGTGACTGCAAACAGAATTCAACCCTTCATATTATTGTAACCCACCTCCCTTTCTGAGTGCAAATACATAAAGGGAAAGTCCAAGGACTAAAAAATTCAATGAACTGCCATCATGACTCATTTCATTGCGTGCCTCATGAGGAGAGCTCAATCTGATAATTTCATACAATGGAAAAATAAAGGGGTTATTTTCCAGTGACAAAAACCATCATTTAGTAAAGAAAATTTAATCTAAACCTAAATTCATTTAGATTGCAGCCAAGCCACTCAGACACATCAGTTGAATGGGAGACATTCACTAATAAGGAAATAACAAACTGAGTATTCACTAATATAGTGACATTTAGATATTCAGAGGGGAATGTGTATGTGTACAGGGAGTATCACTAGTAGATCTGTGTTCACTGCAGAATATGCAGCTGTGTAATTCCAGGCTGATGGGCTGTTACACAAGCACTCACATCAACTCAGAAGAAATAACTGAAGTTTGCTCACCTGCTTTCCAAATCAAACCAAATAATCTGAAAGTGGCCTGATTTTCACAATAATCACATTGCTGAATCTGTGTCTGAGTCCAGACTAGGTGGTACCCCAAAAACATGCACATACCTTCCTGCTGGTGGTCATGTTAATCATCTCCTCCTCGTGAGGAAGTATGCTAGATACAATTTTTTGGTTTTCACCTTACAAGAGCACTATCCTCGTGCTGAGCTTCAGAAGAACATGATTAAATGATATGGCACTGAAAGAAAGGGTACGTCCATTTTCTACCAAGGTAATACTTTCTAAAACCACAGATTTTTTTACCATTTCAGAGTGTGCTGGGTTTTTCCTGGTGAGTAAAGATGTGTTTACTCAATTTAGAACATAGTTTCTCTTAGTCTGAACTGCAGATTCCCAAACTGCATAGTTGTGGTTGGATAATTCATCCATGGGGTGTTTGGAGTTTCCTGAGTATGGAGGAAAAAAGACCTAATCTGACTCCAGCATTTAACTCATTTACAGGACTCAGATTTCCTGTTCTGCAAACATAAAGAGTTTGCAAAGAGTGTATAAGAGCTTCCAAGATGTACAGCTATGTGAATGCTAAAGATAGGGAGCCCCATTCTTCTCTCCCGCTTAAATTGCCAAAGCTCTGTGGATTTCAGCTGTATTATTACCAATTCAAATGTGTTCCAAGTCAAAGGAAAGTCAAGAACAAAGTGTATTTATGAAAAAAGGCCAATTCTTGTTTGGCTGAAGTTCATAACCTGAAAAGAACCTAGTAATTCCACTATTCTCCAGCCAAAAAGTTGGCTACATCTCTCACTTATCATCTGTTCTGTGGTGTAGGGCGTTAGCAGCATGAAGGTGGATATATTTACTGATTATTTACACTGCAATTTTCAAAGGCAGAGGAATGTTTTAATCTTAGATGAAGTTACAGTATGAAAAAAATTAAGTCAATCTAGAAACTAAAGCAGCACTTGAAAAGGGAAGTAAAACACCATGGCAAGGTCTATTTGAGGTGATAGCTAGAGAATAAACATGATTGTATGTGCCATAAGATTTTCCAGGCTAACTTAGTGGTTAAGAAAGGTGCTGAGCTAAGAGTTTTGGGAACAAAGGAACACAGCACTGACCTTATTCCTCTCCATTAACCAACAGTAAAGTCCCATTCACTTCTGAAGAGCAGAATTATGCCAAGTAAATTAAGCACTTCTGAAAACTCCCCACAAAATTTTTATGTGTAGATTTGGCAGGTGTGGTACAATGCACTTGTATAATGTGGTATAATGTGCTGATGCATCCTCTCTTTCACACTTATATGTTTTTAGGAGCAACATATGTAAGTGTGAAAGGATAGCTGGATTTTAACATCCCCAGGATTACTCGATGTTTTTCTTTCAAGAATTGCTCCAGCTAAAGCATTCTATGTTGGCTTGTGAATATGCATCTAAAAGCAGCAACATGATAATAAGCTCATTTCACGTTGGCTACCATACAGTTCTCAGGTAGAAGCATGAAATTCTCAAGGCTATATCTGATTAAAAAGTCCTTCTGTTAATGCCGTGTATCTTCGCTTCACCTCAGTCCATCACTGTTTTTAGAGAGCTGCTCACTGCTTTAGTCTTGATTGTCTAGCAATCTCAAAAGACACAGTCAACTGCTACTGCAGATTTTCTGAAATGTAAAGTTAGCACTTTCCTATAGCACATCTGTGATTTGAATCCTGAATCTAGACAGTGTTTCATCAGGAAGAAAACTTAGCAGTTTGGAAAGGAACATCTTTCTAAAAAATTTTATGATGAAACCTGATACAAACAAACAATTTAGCATATCTTCAATGCTTTTACTTTGTCAATCATTGTCTTTCAAGGAATGAAAAAAATATCCTGTATTTACAAAATATGTACGTAAGGGCCAGTGCTACCTAGGAAACTATGATTTCCGCATTACAACAACACAGGTAAGTAGGCGAGAGAGGATGGGGAGGGCATGGCTTTGATAGGTGGCACTATATGAAACTTGGGGCTTGTGGTCATTGCAGGAGTCCTTTGGTATGGTTGACTTGGTAAAAGAAATAAAAAGAGAGAGATGCTGGCACCTGTAATTTCCAAATCTAAATCAAATCACCTTTCATCTCCTCCAAGCTATAATTTTTCTTTGTCATTTAACCCAGAATTGTTATCAATCCGAGTCAGTACTGGTCAGTCAGTATGTACTGTGCGTAAATACAGGGATAGCTAACATTTTAGGAAGATAAGAGGATCACTCACTGCAGAGTGCTCCACACGCGTACACTCAGATCTGCCAAATGTCTCTAACAACTGGTGAAGCAGCAGCCCACGCCTGGCTGTGCAATTCCTTCAGAAATGATGTGGAAGATGGCCAGCATTAGCACAGCACAGTTCTCCTGCACTGCTCAGCACACCAGGATTTCCAGAGCCATCAGCTCCTGCTCTAGTAGCAAACAAAGACAATAATTTATAAAGCAAATACAAATATTTGAATTCATAGAACACTTTGCTGGGGGTGAGGGGGAGGAGAGGATCAGATAATTAAAGAATAGGATTAAAATAAAGCCTGAAAATTTCAATATTGAACTCTACAAATCCTAACTCCTACTTTTTCCAAAAGGAAAGTAAACTCAGTCAATAACACTGTTATCCACAAATATTGTCCCAACACACAACACCCAATATGCCAAACGTTCATTATCTAAATTTGCAGATATTTGAATCATGAATTAAGAAACTATTTGTGGTGTTCAGTGTATCAGATGTTCAGGCCATATTCCATATTTTGTAAGGATAGCATTTTTATCAACAATTTTCCTTAATTCTTGAACTGCAAAATACAGAGAATTAAAATTTTCCATTAAAAATCTAGATTAAATAAAAATCATTAGGAAGAAGGACTTTCACTGGAGAATATTTCCATTTTCTGAAGTTTCCACTTTAAAGAACAGCCCTTTAGAGTATTGGTACATGACAGAGAAAAAAGGGAAGTAATTTTAAAAGAAGAAAAAATGAAGCTAAAAGATGAGCAGGCAGAATGAACTTATTTGGTCAGCTGACTCACACCAGAGCAATTCCTGAAACCTACGCAAAAGCCTGGAAAATAAATAAGGTTTTTCTGTGGGATTTGATTTTTCTTGGTCCTTGGAGAAAAGATGTCTATTTAACTGTAAAGCAACCAGCTCTCTGTTCCCTGCCATACGAGGACAGGCTGAGAGAGCTGGGTCTCTTCAGCCTGGAGGAGACTGAGAGGGGACCTCATTCATGTTTATAAATATGTTAAGGGTGAGTGTCAGGAGGAGAGAGCCAGGCTCTTCTCAACATCATCCAATGTTAGGACAAGAGGGAATGGGAGCAAGTTGGACCACAGGAGGTTTAGTATTAACCTGAGGAAAAACTTGTTTCCAGTAAGGGTGACGGAGCACTGGAACAAGCTCCAGGAGAGCTGTGGAGTCTCCTTCTCTGGAGACATTCAAGAGCTGCCTGGACACATTCCTGTGTGAGCTCGTCTAGGTGATCCTGCTCTGGCAGGGGGGTTGGACTAGATGATCTTTCTAGGTCCCTTTCAACCCCTAACATTCTATGATTCTGTAAGTTCTTATGCTTGGCTCTGTTCTATACGAAACAGCTCCCTTTTATGTTTCACCTAGATGGTGATTACTCCTTGTATTTAAGCTTCTGCATGATGGGGAGATGAGAAAAATATCACACAAGAAGCAAATTCACATTCTGTAATTCCCTTGCAGAGCAAAGCTCGTCATCAAGCAAAACACTGAGCCTATTGGCACAGTCTTTTTACAGACCCAGCTCTTTCAGTGTACCCTCTGGATGGCAATTTCTACAGCAAAGTAGTTGAGAAATGTTCCTTGGACTTTGACAACTGCCAGGGCTAATTAAATATTTCTTCAATGTCTACATTGCTCGCACAAGCGCTGAGGATGTCTAAATGCATTACACAGACAAAGGGAAAACCCAGAGAAGTCATGCATCATCAAATGCATTTTTTAATCCTTACAAATGCACTAGGAGTAACGGCAAGATTGAAATAATCTCCTTGGTGAATGTTTGTTTCAACACTCTTGACGGGCTGCTAGATATTAAAGAAGCTATTATATACTCCCCACAAGAACCTACCTCTGCCTGAAGATTTACTTCATGCAATCTTACAGCAGACTGCAAATAAAAGATGGTAGAGAGGACCCCAAAATATCCCTGAAGGCATAAACTGACTGCACAGTCCACCAACTTCAGGTTGCCACAAGTTCAGACATGGACTTATTTAGACAAAAGACTTCTATTGATTCTTCAGGTGATTTAGACTCCTCAGCATCATTAAAAGCTAACTTATAAAACAGATTAAGAAGAATCCTTGTGAATATGTAATTCTGGGTGAAGGACTATTACAAATTCCAAGAATAGACGTCAATATGGATTTTATTAGAATACTAATATGTTTTTCGTCGGTACTAGCTTCCTTGTCTACTTATCTGAGCCAACTCCCATATTACTAAGATTCTCCTTAATAATTTTCCATGTTCTATTTATAATTTTTTTTCTAGAAAGTGCAGGAAAGGAGCAGATGGAAAGAAAACAAACTGATATATAAACAATGCACAAAAACATTGCCTTTTTTGTGTTTGAGTAGTCCCTAGCACAGAGAAAAACAGATTATCCAACGGCATATCAACTGTGCTATTTTTAGTAGGTAAAACAAACAAACAAAAACCCCCCAAAAAACCCCAAACCACCCGGACTTTACGAACCTGGACAAGCAGGCACTACATACGTACAAACAAACCTCCATGTCTGAGTTATTTCCAAAGGCAAACAGGAAGCACATAGTAAAACAAGTCAGACCAGCTAAGAAACCAGCATTCAGCAACTTCATAGCATTAACTCTTCTCAATAAATGAAATTGTTAATAAGCGCTTCTGAAAATTACGGCCAACTTAGACAAACTTCATTGGGCATAGTGAAAACTTCTGCTTTGAGTCCCTGCGTAAGGGAAATGCTAAAGAGATAAGGTGACAACGCATGTGTGTACAAAAGCCTCATGAAGATCTCACATGGGTGGGAAGATATGAGGGTCTTCCTCCCACAAAGGAGGTTGTTGTCCACAGACCCATCAGTCCTCACCTCCCAGGGGCCACCACTAACTCTGTAGGCATAAACTGCTATTCCTCTCCCTCATCTGAATCCTCTCCTGAGTGCTTTGCACTGATCTGAACAGCATCCAAGTGAACAAAAGAGAGATTCAAACATGTTTAATGACGTTTTTCCATGCATAGGGTTATTGGGGATATGTTTTCCAACAGCGATGATGCTTGGAGCATCAATCCAGCAGAATTTAACCTTCTTCTAGAGGTAGCACTCTGAAAAAAAATCAGCCAAAAAGGTGTCCAAATGCTATAAAAATGATGGAGGTGGCCATATTTAAGCATCAAGAAAATGAGTATCTTTTACTCAAGTATCCACAAGATACTTGTACTAGCTGGCATGGGTGAGGGTTCAGTTCTGCTTTTTTTTGTCTTTTCAAAGAAGATTTCTGAATTTCTATAAGAAAAATTATATTGTGTGAAAACTGAGAAAGAATTTTTCTTTCCGAGTAAGATTTCTCTCCAGGAAAATATCAGACACTTTCATACACTTTCTATTGCTATTGAAGAAGGCCAGCACATAGCAAATGCTGGCCGACGTCTGTTTTGCCTTTGGTCAAAAGCATTCACTATTGGATTGAAAATTTTGACATTTGCTGAACTCAGGTTACAGTCTTCTCCTGGGCCTCTACACCAGGCAGTTTCACTGTTTTGCAATGCAGAACACAAGATACAGAACACTGACTATATTTCTTAAAGGTATGGCATGCAAAAGGTTTAGATTATTTCTTCATATTTACTCTTTTTTCTTTGATATCATGTGATAGTCACTATTTACCTCTAATTAAAGCAGCTTTTAAAAACAAAAAAAACTGTTCTGGATAAACTTCCAGAAATGTAGGTTAATTATTCTTCTGCCTTTTTCTTCAAACCTCTTCTGAGCCCTCACTTAATTCAGACACTGGCAGGTAATGTTGTTTTTCAGTCCTGTTATGCAACTTTGCTTCGCTTCCACCATGCACAAGAATTAACATGTTTCTCCAGATAGATTTGCTTTCCAATGCTCCTGCCTTCTTAGCAATCTGAAGTACTTTGTGTAAAGACATCTCAGTTTCCCTTGAATTCTCCTTTTTCTAATTACTTTGATTTTTTTCAGAGATAAGAAAAGTTAGTTGTATATTTATAATGAACTGTCAAACATACTAAAAAGAATTTCTCTGGGATTTCAGTCACCATGGCTAAATAATGAAAATACAGTCAGCTTTATGCAAACAAATGTGTACACACCAGTCATCTTAAAATCACACAAGGCAAAAAAAACATTCCAACCACAGATCCCCCAGAAAACAAATCTCAGTGGTTGGGGTACAGACTTTCCCACTCTGAATGCATCAGACTTTGCTTTTAGCCCCCAACACATAGTATTTTAAGTCACCTTCTGTTTTGGTATTTCCATGTATGCAAATGCTGAAACTGTTCATTGTTCTGAATCAGAAGAATACCAAGTATAGATTTGTCTTCCAATCCTATCTTTCATTTTACATCTGCAATGATACACATTTAGGTAGGTAGAGATTTAGTCCTCCTCAGAAATGGCTATTCGATATCAACCAGTAGGACAAAACATATGTCCTCTGTTTGCGTTCTTTTTTTCTATCTGGACTGGTGTCAAATGGCCTATATTTTAAGGAGATGCAGTATATCTGAGAAATAAAATAACACAGTTCTTAGTAGGTGTTCACATCCCTCTGCTTGCCATCTTTTACCTATTTGAAGCAAATATATTTATTGCCACATGTCAATAAAACTAAGAGCCAATAAAACAGCACAGCTTGTGTTGTGGGGTACTGTTGAACAGAAATACATGGATGACATCCAGTTTATTTAAGGCAGAGTGAGTGTAATTTTAGTAGAAAGCAGAAAAACCTAATTTAGCACCAAGGATTTTTTTTTAAAGGTTTTAGTATGATATTGTTGGTAAACAAAGCTTCTAGCATTTATTTAAATGGAATCTTTTAATGTAGTGATCACTTACTAGCTGATTTGCCTCTGGTGTGGTAATTACCTGTTTGTTTTTACTGTTTGAGATTCTAGGCTGGGATAATTTCTGAAGAGAGTAAATCAGGCAATATTAAAGGCTTTTTGTGATTCCAGGGCAAGGCATTTTTAAAGTACAAAGCAATAGCTATTTTCGCTAGTATTTTTGACAGTCTAGAGCCCAAAGACACATGATTATGTCTTCAGAAAGGCAACAGCCAGAGCGCATGACAATCATTTACTATAATCCCCATCTTCCAGTCAGCCCTGTTGCTTGGGGACAAAGGACAATTCCAGGACTAGAGTATCTGAGCTCATTGTGCTCAATCTGAGATGTTCAGCACGTCTGCAGTCTCTCTCAACAACAGATGTCAGCCACCTCCAGACAACCTCCAGCAACTATTCTTTCAGCAACCTGCTACACTCCCGTTTACATCCTCAAAATAAAAAGACAAGAGAAGCCAAACTGAAGCAGATCAAACAAACTTTCCTTATGTTCAGTCAAACACTCCTTCAGAGAAGCCCACCAGGCACATCAGAAAAAAGTAACTATTTCAAGCCAAAGGAACCAAATAAAGACAACTCCAAGGTGAGGAAAAGGCAGCTCCTTCACACTGCAGTCAGCACAAAGGCATTTCAAACTACTCTGCTACTCCAGCACTCTCCATCTTAAAGTCCTCTCCAGAGAGAATCAGAGCAGAACCTATCACATGAGACACAGGTCTCCAGAACACAGACAAACCATAGGAGGATTAAGGCACTGGAGCCAAAGGACTCAAAAAAACCCTATTGGAATAAGCAATCCAAAACCTTAAGTAAAACAGAGGCAAACAAAACTCTTGGAAATTTAACCCAGCAGCTCAGATAATCCTGTAATAACATGGTTTCTCTTACCTTTGCCATCTGTGCCTGCACACCATTTGCTTTGAGAGATGCTACTGCTTTCTGTGCTGCTGCCGGACTGTCAAAATCTACAAAACCATAACCTGAAAAACAAAGAGATAAATAGACATTTTCATTATTATCCATGTGTATATGCATCTATATCTACTTTATTTTTATCCAGAAGGAAACTACTTCAATTCTCTCACATTGTCTCATAGTCTTACAATAGCACTGCCAACACCACCAGCCACGACACCTCTATTTCTCATACCTCTCATATCTATTGAAGCTTAAGTAAATGCAATGACCTGAAGCTTCAAAGTGCAAGAAGGTATGCAGCAGAGGGGCAGAGTAAGCAGCTCTTTGCCTGTCCTAGCAGATAAAAGGTCACTGGCAGCAGGAGGGCATGCACTCACAGGGCTCTGGAGTTCTGCCCCATCTCTTCTATAAGAGGAAGCAGCTGTATGGCACTCCCTGAGATACAGCTTGCAATGGCTGGATCCATGAGAAAACAACAGCCTTTCTCTGTCCCTTGAACATATATGAGAATTAAGGTTCAGAAAAAGGAGGTCTCTGTGGTAGGCTGAGGCCATCTGTGTAGGGGCAGGGAGCACAGTCTTCCAGCAAGTGGGAGCAATTAAGGGAGAAATTGTAACCTGCGCTCTACAAGTGACTGCCAGATAGCTCTAGAAGATGGTAAGATAATAAAGTCACAGCCTGGTTAAACCACATCCCTTTCATCTTGCCACCCTTTCTGCTGGAACAAGGGCCAGATCCCCATCAGGAACTCCTTCAGGGTATCATCTGAACAGCAGCTTAGTGAAGTTAGATCTTAGGGATTGGCAAGGGATAATAATTTGCTTTTAAGTGGCTTTCCTACTCCCAGTATTTGTATTAGTTTAGTTTATTAAGCAGCCAGTCACTTCCTATCTTCTCTTCTTCCCTCTCCATTTGTTCCTTCCTTTAACCAGCAAGACTGGTAAATTCAAGCAATATCAGTGCCATTAAGCCCCCTACCAGATATCAGCACCTCTGGAAGTATTTTTTATTTTCCTAAAGATACAAAGGAGGGCAAAGAGGAGAGGGAATGGACTTGTCACAACTTCTAAGCACTGAGCTATCTCTGATCTTCAACAGCATTCAAATATCATGCTCAGAAAGATTTCAACTGAGTTAGGAAGATTTAAAAATCTTGCCAAGCACTTATTTAGGCAGCTGCATATATTTCACATTCCATCCAGGGAAAATTCCAGCCTACAATCTTATTAAGCAATTACAGAGCAGGTAGGCACATGATGCTCGGACAAGCTGTGGCCAGGGGCCACCTCTTTGGCATCTCCCTAGGAAGCCATATGGATGAAACTGAACTCCCTGAAAGCTTTAATAATATTAGCACAAGCTTATTTATAGCATAACAGTTCCTTTGCAGACATCTCCATTTACTAGGTCAACATACATCATACAGGAGGCAACCACAGATATGCTTTCCTGCCATATCCATTTTTATTTCTTTTGCCAGCCTTTCTTCCTGCTCCTGGGAGGCCTCATTGCCTTCCTCTGTGCACCAAATCTGGATGTAAGAGTGTGTGCTTGTGATCACCTTGCCCCCTCAAGCTATAAACATCTCTTTATTATTATTTTTGTATGTATGCATTACTCGATGCAGAAGTTAGTCCAATGATGAATTTTGTGCACATGGACTTTTTGGTTTTCTTAGCTAAAGTCTCATTTGCAAAGTTTTAAGAAAATGAAAAATAAGAAATGGAAACAGCCAAAATTGTTAAAGAAACTGCTGACTTCAAGAGTATGAAAAGCACTATTTTGATAACAAAGTCAAGATCTGATCTGAACCTTTCTATTCTTTTCTTCTCTTAGTTTTCTGAGTTTCGTTGGTTTGGGGTGGACATTTTGGTAGAGCATTACTAAAAACTACAGAAAGTCTAGAACAACTGTACACTGACATAGCAGATCTAATAAACATTGCCATGAAGAAGTGCACTGGAGTTTGGTCAACTTGGGGATGTGGGGGTGCTTTACCTGCTCAGACTCCCCCATTTGATTTTGCCTTTTTATTGCTACTGAACATGTCATTTTTAAATCACCTTTTTCTACTTTGCATTTTGCATTTTGCTGTGCAGTGTTATCCAAGCACTCTCTTCGCTGTACAGTGGCAGTGAAGCTGATGTTACTTTGAATCAAAAAACATGCTACACGAAAGCAAGAGTCCTCCCTGGAGTTCTCTAATGCCTTTGCCCTTTGGGAAAGCAGTTTCTTGGATGAAGGAGGAGAAACAAATGGATTCAGCTTCCATCTTGCTAGACTAGAGATCCTGAGAAGAAACCAGAGCTACCAAGTGGGAAACTTGACATGCCTTGGGAATTCATAGGATGGCTTAGATCAAACAAAGGACAAATTATTTTTTAGGATAGCAAAGTGCTCTTCTTGGGACATGGAATTTATTTTTATTTCTCACCATGTTCATACCCAAAAACTAGGAGATGAAAGTGCAAAACTAAGTTTTAACACTCCCATTAAAGACAGATATAATAGAGTTAGATTTTTGTACTTATCAGTGTATAGTGCAGGACTCATCTATGCAGTAATAGAAGGGAAGTAATTTTCAATATGACTTCCTAGACAGCACAATAACTATTCATATCTGAGTTAGTATTGCTTGTAAATATAAACTGGAACATGTAAGAATATTCCAGTGTTGTATTATAGAGGTCTGGTATATCTAACATAGTCAATTATTGAAGATTAACATCAGTCTATAATATCTAAAACCATTAATATCCTCTAAACATTCATTCAGTGGGCACAAGGGGCTATATAACTATATCATAGATCCAGCGAGAACCTCGAGCAAAAATCCCCCTTGCATCTTCAGCTGCTCCATTATGCATTCTACTATTGCTACTCCCAGTCTCACTGTAAAGCTACTCTTTCTCCTTCTCTCAAGTTCATTTTCATTCCAAGTGTCTTTTTTTGGCCCTGCCCCCTCCTGACACATCTCTCCACCACACATAGAACATCAGGACAAAATCACTCCACAGCTGAAAATCCATCCAAAGAACATCAATCTGCTGCAAGGGAAGCCAAGTTCCCAGGCTGTTTAAGCATTCAAGTATCCTTACAAGAACTCTGCAATGCTATATAATAGAAAACCAGCAAACTGCCTTTTTACATACTTTATGTTCTTCCATGCAGATGTTTATAGCATATGTTGGTGACCTACACTAACATATTTCATTTGTTTATAATCTTACTTCATTTTTGGAGTCTTGGGCACTAAAAAAGAGGAACTGGCGTTTATGTTTGGGTTTGGGGGTTTTCTTTTTCATACTTTTCAGGGTACATCAAATTTAGTACCCACAGAAGCTAAAGCTGGGTCTTGGAACATCCCCTCCAGCTCTCCCCATAGCGTAAATGGATCCTCAAACTCCCTGTGCTGAAGTGCCCTTCCCTCCTACCCAGGCTGTGGCTGGAGCAGGCACAGTCTGTGCTCCCCTCTGGCCCTGCTGGCAGAGGTAGCCTGCTGCAGCTGTCCCTGGCAGGTACAGCACGGGTGGGTTTGGCTGTTCAGATAGCTATTTCCTGGCTCCTCCTGGGACAAGGCAGCAGGCTGGCTGGAAGCATCCCCAAGGAGGGATTCAGACCAGGGTCTGCCAGTCAGACACTGCTATTCTAAGAAAACATCTACATTTCTTTTTCCTCTCTTAGAAGCAAGTGCAAGCCCCACCATCTCTACCCTCTGCTAGCCTCACATTCCACAGCAGAGCACTCTTTTCTTTTCTTTTTTCTTTTTTTTTTGGTGTGTGCACTGCCCCATAAATATTCTGGTCAATGGATTATACTTTCCTCCCCCGGGTTTTGTGCAGAACATCATGAAAAACGCACTTGGATTATAAACCTGGACCTTCAGACTCTGCTCACAAGAAACCATCGCCACCACAGGAAACCAAAACCAAAACTATTTCCCCCTTTTTCATGAAGCATCCTGTCCTTTTCTTTTAAGAACTCCAAATAGAAGTAGGGAAAGCTGCGTTATCCCCTGCTGCTTTGAGAGATGGGAATTGAACTTATCACTAATGTGAGCCCCTCACCTCACGTGTACTTACACTGAGGGAGACTTTCTCACTCTGATACGACAACAAGTATCCCAGGATCCTGAGGGTATTTGTAGAATGACATATTACTAGTTTGTACATGCAAACACACCAAAAAACTCCAAGACAAAACTATCTAGATTAATTGTAAACCTTTCCTCTAAGAGAAAAATGCCTGTAATTTTGTTTTGGCCTGATGCCATTAGAGCTAAATAATTAAATTTAAGGAATAAAACCAGTGGTTTTGCACCTGTGGGGGCAAGAAAACAGCTATGCATCAGCATGCAGGTTTACAGCTAACTGCAGTAAGTGCTACCCAAATACAGTGGCAGACACTAAACATCTCCGTCTCCTATAACCTAAACGACTGGGGGCCTCCCAGTCTCAGTTTCTCAGTTCCCTAATTAAGCTTGGCAGCAGGTTCAAGTGAATTAAAACTGAATGTCACTATTTCCTCAACAAATCCCTCATCCTTGTTTTTTCTTACTTGTCAGGAGAAGACCAGCAGAACAGCAATTAGTGGTAAGCAGTGCAGTGAAAAAGAACCAAGTATACACTAATTAGGTCACTCGCCAAACACATTAATTTCATTGGCAGATTTAATCAATGTTTTCCTGAAATGTCTTAAATCTCCTATGCTAATTTAAAGTTTTGTTATTGTTGTTACTTTAAACACAGATGGGATGCCTGGAGATTTTCAATTGCTTTCCACAAATCCATTTTAAAATAACAACATCTCATATAGTATATCATCAAAATTTAGGCACAGGTTTTAGGAAATGGCCACTAATTTTACGCCAACATTTCTGTACCTGCAAATACCTATGGGTACAATTTTGTGGATTTAAGTAATTACAGGTGTGTAGAGCTCTCAGATATCAAATTCTGCATTGCCCTGACTGATCCGACACTTAAGGCTAATGCCAAAAATTTAAGCGACTGCCTGCCATTTGTGGTTCCCACAATTACTGCAGAGCTGCAGCACACAGCAAATGTGAGCCCGAGTGGTGTTTGACAGCTTCAGAGCCCCCATCCGGGGAGCTTCTCTCGTGAAGTGATGGGACCAAGGGCCTGGCTGCCTTTTGGGAGAACTGAGGCAGGTTCTCTGCCACTGCTGAAAGTGGCATTAGTTACTGGAAGCAAACGGGAACAGAGGTTTCAGGGTATCCTGGAAGCTTGGTCCTCCAATTAGAATTTGAAGTTAGCACACCACGGCGCTTTTTTGCATGGAAGACTCTCCATCAGCAGATGTCCCTGCTGACACCATTGGAAAGGGAGTTGTCACAGCTGCTGAGCTAATCTGCACCTCCTTCCTGCCCTGACTGCATGCCCCCAGGTCCTCAGAGCAGCCCCCTGAACTCTCTCTCTCCCACAGCCTCACAACAAGCAAGGGCTGTGAAAGGGTAACATCCAGCCAGCCACAGCTCTACATCCATCAAGCACAATCCTGATGACCCAGGTGAAAATAAAAAAGAAAAGAAGAGCAGAAGTGTGCCTTCACAGAAGTGAGGAGCTGGAGCTCTACAAAGGCAGCAACCTCTGGCAGAGAAGCCATGATAAACAAGGGCGGATAAGCTGGAGCTGGTGAGCTCTCAGCTCCCCTGACCCATGGACAAACAAACATCGCACCTGACCTCTGAGCAGATGCTGCTTTAAATCACTTGAACTCAACTCTGCACTTTCCAACTCCCCTGCATACATACAGATAGGACAGCTGACACACCCAGACAAAAGACCAGCACGAAATCTCTATCTTAACTCAACTTAATGTGCCCAGGTAACTAATTTTGAAACTTCAACAACAACAACAACAAAAAAACATACCTAAATATATTGATGGGGAGCTCACATATACATACTGAGGAGCCATTTAACCAAAAAGATGAGTCATTTTAAGAGAGCTCATTTTTTTCATTAATGTTTCTGTTGCTTACAGATTGGAAGTAGAAAATAACTCCCAAAAGGGGCTGTGAAGATGGAGAGGAATGCCAGATTAAGGAGAGGCAGTAGTCAAAGTATTTGTTGAACCGAGAAACCATGAAATAAAATGCATTTCTCACATATTTTTCTAACCGTATGGTGTCACAGCCATACATATTCATATACACATACATCTGAAGACACCAGCACAAAGTTTTTACACAAATACAAATATATATAACAATTAAACAAATACAAAATAATCACTGAGACATTCTCCTTCATGATTAGATGAAACCACTTGGATTTCATGAGAACCTAAGTCAGTCTGAGTTGTAAAGTTCACTTTTCAACACCACTTATCTAGAATGTCTCTTAAAAGGCAGTATTCATTCTGACAATCAGGTAGTCCACACAGTAGTGATGATCCAGTAATTCAGCATGCAATTTTCAGACATTGTTTTATGCTCAGGTAAAGAATCAAAGTCTTATAAGCCTTGGAAAATTAGAATTAGCAAGCAAAGAGTTGACTCACCCTTGAACACAAAATCACTGAAAATAGCTTTTTCTTTCATTGTTCAGACTGTGCTAAAATATTCCTACAGCTCCAAACACTCAGAGTAACAGTAAAATAGTCTACATTATTATTATTTTTAAACCTCTACTTTATAAAAATGTTCCTAGTGGCTAGAAAGTGGTGAATCATCACCTTTTAATTAAAACAGCTAATATACAGTTAGAAAAATAATTGGAAATGGAGAGTCTTAAATACGAGAAAGAAAAGATAGTCTCTTCATTTCAGATCACTCCCCAGAGACACACCTACATCATTAAGTATGCATATACAGCTGAAATTTTTGTTTGCTTTAGCTTGATATGGAAATACGGCACAAAACTGTCACTTTGATTATGTTCCTGCAGTGATTTCTTTTGGCTCTTGCAGAACTGGAGAAAAACAGCATTGTAGGTAACTAACAAACAATTTTTAGACATCTGTTTGCAAACACATTCTTAATCTGAACATTCCATTACTTTGATTTAAATGCAGTGTTTATGAATGCAGGTTATTATTAATTGGACAACTAATTAATTATAATATTTACATGTAAAACTGAAGTATGGAATTCGTAATTATCTTTTATATTTTAAAATGCTACTTAATTGAAACATTTTTGCGATAACCAATACGTAAAGGTAACAGTACAAAGAAAGCCATGACACTTTGGTATGTGGGAAAGAAGTATTTACACAATAAATAAATAACTATATGTATATGTATATGTATGTGTATTTTTCTGGAAGGTAATCCTTCCAAAAACATACTCCCTGAAAGAACAGAAGCAGACCTCAAAACTGACAAAAGCTCTCTGTGAAATGCGGTTGCAATTAACAATGCTAAAGGGGAGAGGGATAAGCAGTGCAATCAGGAGAATGATACTGCACTTTACCCTCTCTCAACTTTTATGCTGTATTCCAGGCAATTCAGAACCACAAATACTAGCAAACTGGAGAAAATTTTGGAAAGAGCACAAATACAACCATAAAAATCCAGATTTTTTTTCAAGTGACATAACATTATCTGATTATTGCTAGCAATACTCCAGGTGTTTGGGGCCTTAAAAGTGAACCTAGATGTCAATGAGTACTTATGGGCAACCAAATTGCAGCACTTGACCAGCATAAACAGTGAGGCATAAGACTTCAAGAAGACCTGTTAAAGAACAAAAACGTTGGTGAAAATAAGCCAAGAGGGAAGTTAAGAAATATTTCCTTGTATTCTGCTAACAGCGTGAACTTGGATTAATCATACAAAGCTAATGATGGAAAACTCATTGCTCAAGTCACTAAATACAGACTGAATGAAGACAACAACATACTGTAAACCTTGCAGTGGCAGAATGACAAGAGATAAACATACTTTCCCATCTTTAACTTTTGAAGTTACTATCCCTGCAAGTCCCATTGATTTGCTGTCAAAATCCAAATTGATTATTAACTATTTTCAAATACAGGGGTAGCTCACATCTACAATTTCCATATAAACCGACATATGATTTCATATCACAGTTATTTAGTACCATAACATTTCTTATCAGTGCATTAGTTAAATAATGTAATCATTAACATTTTTACTAGACTTGTAGAGCATGAGACATTGATTGTGGCTCTGCAGCTGAGCTAAATTTCACACTTGAAGCAGAGATTGAAGAAAACAGAATGTTCTCCCAAAAAACAAGCACTCCAAGAGCAGTGCTTAGTTACATATTTACATAAAAGGGAGGGAAGGATACAATAGCAGTTTCTTCTTTTGACTGAAGAAATACTCAGTGACTCACAAGTGATAATATTTTGCAATACCAAGAACAAAATAGCCAGAATTTGCAGTTTCAGATTAAGCTCTCCTACTTTAAGATATGGAGTTACAATACCAATTAATAGCTTCACTGAAAGACTTGAAAGGAACTTCATACCCCAAACTGAAAAAAAGGTATGCTTTTTAAACAATTATTTTTCATATTTACTTTCCTCTCTGATTTTAGTGACTCCAGATGCTGAAGTTCCAAAATACCACAAGAAAGACTATTTTCTTGGTATTTCCAGCCGGCAGGAAACACTGACACTCTCATGAGAAAGTCTGTTCTTCTGAGGTTTCAAGCTCAGTTATGCAGACTCCAGAGCTTTACTTAGCTTGGATAATGTTTGGTTAAGATATAAAACCAAATCTCTTGAGATTTGTCCAACACTTATTTTAGAGCTGAGCAACTTGAGTAAAAAAACTGGTGTACAGAAGCAGTTTATAAAAAGCCATTATCTCCAAAAGCTCTCAGCATCTGTGTAGACAAGCAATTTTCTCTTCCAAATACTGGACCTCAGTGTACTCAAAGCTAGGGAAGCTATCCACCAGCTGTTCACCAAATGAGCATATGATGTAAGAAGCTACAACACTGACTCCAGTGCTCTCATGGGCTATTTAGAAATGAATATTAATGGACCCTTCAGGCTTGGTATCTGGCATAGCATTCCAGAAGACATTTATCAACAGACATAGACAGAACAGTATCAATTGAAGCTCCACTTCCAGTGTACAGTACCTATGGTATACAGCATGGAAGGAAGTCCTTCAGCAGTCAATTCTTCCAGCATTAGGTTTAAACAATGGTATTATTCTAGGAGGCAAAGAAGGATGTTCTGTATATATATTCCATTCTCTTCTTCCCAACACTGGATTGCTCAGCAATCATAACATTAAGGAACTGCAAATACATGCAAGTAGGAAGAAACAATCTGACAAGAGGAGATGCACTTGGTGATCACACTGTGATTACTGTACTTCATTAAAAATAATTTTCATTTCAGTATGTTTTGACAAGCAAACAGAAAGCATCTTGTTCAGGTTTCACGAAATATTAAAAAAACCCAAGGTGATGAATATGTTATTATCCAGCCTGTTCCAGAGGGAGGGTGTTTAAGGATTGAAATGGTTTTCATTTCAATACACATTCCTTTTCAAGACACCACACTTGAAAAATTGGACTTCATATTTGTCATAGAGTACGCAGTGATAAAGAGCACAGCAATTTATGTTCTTTATGCAAACCAATTCTAAGTCAGAAAACAAGTATAGATTCTAAAAGGCAGCAAAGTGATAGCACTTTCCCATGAAAGTGAAATGGTTTTTCATGCCAGTTGGCCAATTCTGGCACATCAACCTTTGCTATGATAAACATTTTGGATAACATGCAAAGTGCTCCTATTCCAGCCCATCAACACTCATGATGTCTTGGAGCTTTAGACAAAGATGAGCAATACTTTCTGAATATTTCATGATTCTTATTCTAAGAAAAGGATCCTGATATCACCATCGCCATAATGCTAAAATACCAATGACCTTTTGAGAAAAAGGGCAGTGTGCTGTCAAGAAATAGTTGGTGGTCACAACCAATACTACACCTGTTCTACAGAGGGGAAGACAGCAGAGATTGGCAGCCCAGAGCAGGATAAGCCACAACACACAGGTCAGAACAAAATTCATGTCAAAGATACTGTGTAAATTCAGTGCCCAATGATTTTGGTCTTATACCGTATTTCAGACTATCAGAATTTAAGTAACCCTATGGTGTTACAGCTAAATTTATAAGATGTCCTTTTCCTTTTGCAATAGATCATGTTGTAGTTAAATACCAGTTGCATCTTCTCAGCCTCTTGTCATTTATCTACCACATTTATCTGTGGCCTGAAGTTCAAAAACACTATTATTATGGTAGCTAGGAATGGCTATTAGTTTTCCAGGCTGAGAAATGAAGAAAAAAGAAAAAAAGGAAAAAAAAAAAAGAATGGAGAAGAAATCTTTTCAAGATTTCCAATCCATTTTTCAGATTCAGGATAGTTCTATGATTTAGGTAAGTGGAAGATGTAGATAAAGTGGTTGAAATGCTGACTTTTAATGTATTCTGAATGTCTGAACCTGTAGAATTTTTTTCTATCATTACAAATCACATACCTCAAATACATGTAAAAGACTCAAGTGAATAATGTAATGTTTTAATCTTAAGCAAAGATCTTTCTTTCTGTGATTTAAGGTAGCTATTTAGTGTTATTTTGACCATCAGCTTTCATTTAAAATCATCTGCTGGTACAGCACATAGCAGACACACACTAAAAAGGTATGATGAAGGGTGCTATCTGGAGGCTGTACTGAAGCTGCCTGGATGATGACTGAGAGTCATCAGGAGGTCAAACCAGAAGAAGGACAATCCCCTGTGCACAAATGCCAAGGTTCTTGCACACTGAAATCCACATGCACAATTAAGTCTTTGTACAGTTTGTAGAGAGAGAAGGCACAAATATGTGACTAGAATAGGCATCCTGGGTCCTTCTGGAAAGTGGATGACTATAACCCTACAACAGATGACCACATGGGGTCATACCAGTGAGTCACATAATTTCCCTAATATTACTCTTTACCTGCTGGAAGTATCTCATCTGATACATCCTTGAATCATATTTGTTGCCTTCACAGCTGTGCCCATTTTTGGCTTGGACACTTCCAAGATCATCTTATACTTCTGCCATGCTTTTCCTTTATTCCCTGTAGATAAGCTTCCAATTTCCCATGCAGAGATTTTCCTTTTACTTCCTAAGTAGATGATTCTACTATTGGATATGTTCCCTGTGTCTCACAACTCAGTCTTCAGGATCATCAAATTACTTTTCTCTGTAATTGCCCAATGCTTCCCAACTTTGTGTGACGAGCAGGTATTGAGGGAGTTTTGGTAGCAGTATCATTAAAAATGAGATGGGGAATCTGGTATGCACCTTAGAATGAGAGAGGTACGTGGGCATCTCCAATGATGTCTGAGCCCGCATCTAGATCCTATCAGCAAGGAGCTACATCAGTAGTGACCTACTCTAAATGTCCAGGAACCTGCTAAACAAAGAAAACATTTTGTCGAGGGTCTTTGGAGAACCTTAAGGTTTTAACTAAAGAGCAAACTCATTGATACATATTGGCAGTGAAAGGCCAAATAGACAATGGAGAACAACTTTCACCCTATGAAGTCACTTTAGAGAAAGGTATACATGTTAGTGTTTAATAATAGAAGATAAATGGGAGGGAAAATTTATGTGCTAAAATACTACTTTTAAAAACTAAGGTGAGAACAATTCAGATATAATAATAGTCTCTCATTTACAAGGGCTATTTTATTTTGTTTTAAAAATCCTAAAACTCTAATGAAATTATATAGAGAATGATTCTGTATGCTCACATCTGTAGTAGGATCTGAGTTTGTTTGCAGAGGGTGATTCTGTATCAGCTTAGTACAGCAAATAAAACAAAATGAAATATAAAGCAGGGAGGAGTTTTGCCAGGACACACAAAGCCAGCAAACATACTTTGTCTAGGAAGCCAAAATGCCCATAAAAACATATTTAAATGCTCAGCAGCATCCTCATACAACACATCAAAGAAATAAAGAACCAGCAACCTACACTTATTTTTGAATCTATCAAGAAATGGTGCTGAATCCCACATACCTGTATATGTAGGTTCTTGATCAGTCACTTGGCCTACATTTGTTATAGCAGGCAAGCTAGCTCATAGTCAAAGGGACTGCTACACATCTCTCAGGCAGACACCAAATACGTGTTGGTGTTGTCAATGCAGAGATGTGTAAATGTTTTAAGACTGAATGTCTGCTTCCTGTCAAGAGCAACAATTAGCCAGAAGAATATCTGGCATGCACAGTCATGCTTTCTTAAGAGTATAAATATTGTACCACAAAATTTGCAGGCTGCTTGTTTTATCCTTGGCATGTTGATCTCAAATGCAAAGGAAAGAAATTTCCCATACCCTCCAGTAGACCCTGGAAGCAGTGAGGCATGTGGGAATGAAACGAAGTACTAGTTGGCTGAAAAAATTAAGAGAACTCAGGGTACACGACCAAAGTGGGTTCTGCAAAAGGTAGCCCATCTCATTTCCATTATGCATAGAGGGCAGCCTTGGCAGTAGCTTGCTACGCTATCGTTACACCTTCCTAGTCACTATTTTGTATTTCTGTGGCAGACCTGGGCATCTTTCTTCCAGAGCTTCCATCAGGTGACACAGACAGGTAGTGCATGAATAAGGAGATAACATATCCATGTATTTCTCTATATAATGCCATCAGAAGATCCTGTACTGGGTATTTCTATTACACAGAGATAATACTGTGTTATACGATCCTGAGAGCAAGTATATTTTTTCATTGCTGAAGTGCAGGAGTGAAGGACACATGGACTTGCTCTCTATATCTGGTTAGGAAAGGAAAAAACAGTCCTTGTGTTCTTACCCCTCAGGGTGACAAGTGTCAAATTTAAGTAATCATTCCCCAAAGCTGCAGATGCCCTCAAATTTAAGTAATCGTTCCCCAAAGTTGCAGACGCCCTCATATGCAGGGCTTGGAGCCTTTGAAGGAAATGGGGATTGTCACTCTCATATCTAGTCAAGGAGTACAACAGCCTCACCCTCCCTAGTGCTTTCTCCTGCACTGGAAGACAATATAAGGTTCCAACAACAGATGTGTAAGACATTTGGAAAGTGGAAGCCTTCTAGAAATCACACAGTCATTTTATTAGTTCTTTTGTTGTTTTTTTCTCCCTGGACAGCTGTGGCAAGCACTACCCTTTCTTTGCCATTATCTAGAAACAAGCATGAGGCAGGTGAAGGACCTCATACAAAATACAATGGTGTGACAGGATGGGAGACTGGCTTACACTATTAGACAGTCTTGCCCTTCTTTAGTTTACATTGCGACTACATTTAACTTGGCATGACCACTTCACCTTCCTATCAGGCGTTTTGTCACTGAGAAAATCTGCATTCATTGTATCAAGGCATTTTTGTGTCAGATAATGAAAATTAGAAGTTCTTAAAAAAATACCCAGTAAATCATATGATTCCAATGTTAATGCATACATGTGGCACAAGTGCACTGCACTTGTTTAACAGGCTAACCAACTGAATCAAGCTTTCCTTGGGAAAGCCAATATTTCAATGTATGCTAGGAAAATTGAGAAAAAGTCAACTTCCAACCAAAAAACAAACTCCACATTTAATAGCTTAAAATGAAGCCACTGAAGACTAAACATCTGGGCTTTTTGGATATCATCCCAGATACTGCGTGTAGCATTGAAGCTCTTCATCACTGTATCCTCTTAAGAATTTCAATAAAATCATTCCCCCAACATACACTGTTTCTCTGAGAACATCACAAAAAAATGCCTGTTGCAGTAAGATCTTGGGGAAAGGCTTGGCTTTTACTACATGTGTGGAGAACATGCAGAATCACAGGAAACTCATTTTCTTTGGGATCTCCAGGACTTCCCATAATACAAATCACCATTCTGTTGCAGTGGCAAGAACACCGGCCTGCACGGACCACAAAACAAGCCAACTAGTAGGGGATTATCAAAAACACTCCAATAAATCAGCAGCACTCCTTGAAGACTGGAAGTCAATGGGATTTTCTGCTCCTGAAACGCAACAGGCACATCCACAGTGCATATGTTACAGACCTTCCCCTAGCACTGAACAAGGTAGTAGGCCTACACGGCACAGAGCAGTGCATTAACAGTATAGTCCTTCCAGGATATTTAGGCCTATTTCTCAGCAAGTATAAAAAGATCTAGCAAAGCACCACCATGCCATCAGTTTCAGTGCTAGTTTGGAGAAGTCTACTAAGTACAACACTGTACTGGGTGTTCCTAGGTGCTCAGGAGCTTTTGAAAACCCCAGCTCCTGCACAGCCTGCTTTAAGATCTCCACTATCCCCATCTGCTAAGCTTCACAGTCAGTACCAGCCATGCTCAGATGCAACCTGGATTTACTGGGATTGCTGCAAGTAATTCTGTAGTTGATTCTGTACAGGTCAGATTAGATCAGTGTGTACGTTTAAACTCTGCAAACTGCTGAGAAAGAGTGTATGGAACATGGCCACTTGAAAGCAACTGAACCAGCACAACATTTCATGAGCCAGGGGCACACGGATTATAACTACAGCCAAACTACACAGTGCAAGAGAGCCATGCAAAAGACAAAAATCATTGGATAAGTCTGAAATAGAATTAGCCTTAATAGACAGTGTCTCCCTAGAGCTTTTATGCTCACAGCCAAGCAAAATGGTTCTGTGCAGGAAAACAAGAACTGCAGACTTCTGGCATGGCTCTTGAGACACAAACAGTATGAGAGACTTGTTCCAGTAGTGGAATACAGAGGTGAAGCAGACCCTTGAAACAAATAATTACTGGCTATTGCACCATTCAAACAAGTACAAATAAAACTAAAGATTCCATGCAAGTTTTCATTTTGTTTTTATATATCTAGAATAAAGACAAAAATAATTTTTAGCTTGCTAGCCTTTTGTGTTCTTTTTTGGTTTGTTTTTGTTGTTATTGTTGGTTTTGGTTTGGTTTGTGTTTTGTTTGTTTTTTTAACTAACCTTCCTCTATTTCCTATACCAAAACACACTAAACCATATTCTCCCCTTTTTTAGATATATACTGGTTTTAGGAAGCTCTGTAGTAGGCTGTTCTTTCTGTTCCTTTTTTCCAGGCAGCTTTGTCCATTTTCTTTCCAGCCCTAAGATGATCACTCCTATTCTTCACTTTCCAGCTCCTCCTCTCCCTGCTCCACTAAGGTGACTTTAAAAGAGAAAGACTCATGCATAGGCTAGGAAGATGGCTTGATTAATGACTTTTCCACTCCTGTAAGTCATTTCAAAGGAATCATTCTACCCAGGGATGACAACAGGGAAGATGTTTCCATAAAACCCTGCATGCTTCCAGCAAATACAAAAGCATACCGACAGAGGCAAGGAGAGAATGAAGACCTCATGCTCTGGCAATGCAATTCTTTTCCCTTTCTGTTTGCTTTTTCTGCCCACACTTGCTGATTTTCCCATACTTCCTGCTGTTTCAAACAGATCTTTCCTTTACTGCATTTTATGTATTTCTGTCATTATCTTCCATCATCTCTTCTTTCCTAGCCAGTTATTACAGACTCTCCAGCCCTGAATTTCCCTTGTCTATGAATTTCAGCTCTTAAGATGGGAACAATCCTAGAAAAAAGTAAACCAGCCTCCAAAGTTGAAACAGGAAAACATCCCATCCATTATTTTCCTGTCCAATATGTTTATGTACTTACTGATTTTATCCAAAACTGAGAGTAGACTTGCCAAAACATCATACAAGTCTTCCCACTAATGAGACTTTTGGAGAGAGAAAATGTCAGAATTCCTAGATTAATCAGAAACAGAATGTACTAGGCACTGTAAAATTTCTTTCATGTAAGAGTCCAGCCCCCTATCCCAAGCAAGACCAGGCTTAACATGTTAACCAACTTTGTAAGATTCAGTCCAGCTACCTTGGAAGAGGCTTTGCCATCAACACCAGCCAACACAAAGGAGTACTTGGTCCTATCTGAAGGGCCAAGAGCACAGAAAGAAGAAACTAAAATTTTAGCTTGATGGATGCTGCAGATTAAGGTTGCAGCACAGTTCTAGGCAGTCTAAGAAAACAATAAATACTTTGCTGATGTCACAACCTTTGGTTGCCTGATGCAAGAGTTCCCTGCTGCAACTTGCTTCACAGGCACTTGCTTCTATCCCATAAAAACAGCTAGAAAACACTCAAGATGGAATTCGGGCCTTGGCAAGTTTTTGAACACACTCAGAATAACTGATTTTTATGCAAGGAACAGGTACTAGAAGATTATTATTCTGCTTCTTAAAGTATGGTAGCTACAGGAGAAAACTTGCTCACAAGAGCACAACTGAAGATAGCTCAGCTTTTAATTTCAGTTCTGCCCAGCTTCAGGTAAAGTTGACTAATTAAGGAGGACAGGAACTGCAAGTGTTAGTGGAAATGGAGAGCAGCCACTCCATAGGACATTTCAGAACACCAAAGGTAGATCCATTTTGTGAACCACCTTCTGAAGGTTCTTCTCTCTGTAGTTGATATACAGAGTCTAGAGAAACCAGCTTTTAAACTGAGAGTTTAGTGTTTGTTTCCAAAATGGCAGTGTGAACATTTCCCTCTGCAAGTGTCACTATTCAGCCTTTATCAAGCTTACAGTGTGGGGCAAGAGCCAGCTCCTGGCATGTGCCAAAGGGAGAAGAAAGGAAGGGAAAGGAGGGCGAGACACTCACGCTGGGATTGCACACAGAGGAAGGGCCAGGGCAGTGAGGCACTCACGCAAGGCACACCATAGGTGGATAAGGAAGCAAAAAAAAAATAAAAATCAAAGATACTTGCACATTGGATTTTAGTCCTAATAAATAAAAACTAGGGCAATACATGCATTTTTATCACAAGGCTCTGCTAATGAGAACACTGCTAATGAGAACACAGCATGGACAAAAGCTTCTCTCAAAGCACATTCATTCAACACTGAACACTTCCCAGTCAAAATCCTGAAAGACTTCCTAACAGGGATTAGCTCATTTTCATTGTAAGCCCGGGCCTTTGGAACAAAAATACCAAGTGTTTGGTCAGGAAAACGAATCTGGGCCAAATATTGTTCTCATTTGCTTTTAGCCTTTCTTTCCCTCCCCATTCTGTTCTCTCACAGTGATGATGAAGGGTACAACTGTCACCACTACTTCTTCCTGTTAGCACATAGGAAAGACTCAGGCAAACAGTTCTCGCTCGATTGCATTCATTGCAGCTGGGTCATGCAGGCAAACCACAGCGAGCCGATACAATGAAAAGCAAATATGAGCTGGAAAGTATTAGCTATTTTGCCTCAAATTATTCTGCTCCCTTGTATTTTTTTAGAGAATGTACTACTATGTGTATTTTAAGAAGATGAATGAATTACAATCAATCCATCTGTCTTCTTTAGTTTTTTCTTTTCCTTACAAAGTAGGTAGAGTACACAAGCATGCACATTGTTATATATATGCATAATAACTTTTTAAAAAATAGGAGGTCAAGTTTTCAGATGGATTAATTTACCATATTGCAACATATCTTCCCACTTCCAGTATGCAGCACCCTACTAAATTGTGAAGCATCCTCTTAAATTTGCATAATGCATATGTACTATCACTCAAATCCGAATGTGGATTGATACAGACAGATCAAGGAACAAACAACTCAGTGCCTAGATGCAGATGCAATCATTCTCTGATTATGCTGACACCCAACAGATTAGCTAGCTGGTGGAAACAGCTCTGTATCTATCAAGCTGGTTCAATTTAACAAGCATTTCACCCACCCTCAGCGAGATGCTCCTGAAATAAAAATGCAGCAACCAAGTGGTGTTGATTTCAGTGGTCTTTAACTTAAACTGAGAGACAGTAGAAGAAAGAACTACAGACTTCAGGTACATCTGCTGAAGTTCATCATTACCACGGGAAATTAAAGCGTTTTCCTTTGTCTCTTCTTAACTAAAGTAATTTAAGTCTGTTTTCACTGTTACTACCCCAGGCTGTACCCTTTCAAGGACAGTTCCACTGTTTTTAATCTAAAATACAACAACCCGCTTCATACAAACACATATATTTCCAAATCTCTCTGTAACGGGCAAGGGCAGTAAATTGAGAAAAGGACAGTGACTTCACATGTTCAAAGCCTGTTTCCTAGCAGGGGATCAATAACAGCTGACTGCACTACAGTCACAGGGAAACTGGCTCCAGGTTTGCTGTTTTGCTGCTGGAGGTCACCAGTGCCCTCAGTACAACCAAGCCTGAGGGACTATGTACATGTCACAGTGTAGAAAAGTGCAGAGATCCCTGACAAAGCTCTGGAGAAGCCAGCCTGAGTGCTGGAAGCAACAGAGCTGCAGGGCCCAGAGAAATTGGTCAGTGCAGGCCCAGTTTAGCACAGCAAGTGACTCACAAATATTTTCACTCATTGCATAGCCTAGGTAGGACATTTTTTTTCTTCTTCTGACTCCACTCACATCATGACTTCACCAGCTACATCCATCTTCCTAGCAAAAATAATAAAGCTGAAAAAAAAAACAACAACCAACCAACCAAACCCTGAAGTGTTTCTATCTCAGCTTCCACTTTGGGGAAGTTAATCTTTCCTCTCAGAAAGGAAGGACTGGTTTGTTCAGCTCACAGGACTACAAATTGCAGGGTGAAATGAAAGACACAGTTCTCAGTGATTGTCTAAGATTATCAAAGAAGGAATGTTACCTTATTTTATCTCCCTTTATTTGTTGAGCTTATCCTTTTTATTCCCTTCACTACAACAGGCTGCAAACCTTCCTATAACTTAACCTCTTGCTGCCTTAATTTCTTCTTCTGTAAAATAGGAATAATACATTTATATTTACCTTTTGGCAGTCAGACTAACTACTTTAATTAACCCGGTTTTGTGCATTAGTAAAGCACTGTAAGCTCCTCAGATAAAAAGCATTACAGTTACACAAAGTTTTATTGTTATTGTTGTAAAAATAATCAAAATTCAGAGGGGAAGGGAAGATGCCAGCTGGCAGATTGGATATGCAGTCTCACTTATTGGCAGCAGTTTCATTGTAATAAAAGCAGGACCCTTGCTGATTATGCAAGCTTGTGCTTCCAGTCTTGAACTGGTTAAGGAGCTGTTGTCAGCTTATTTCACAGAAAGCTCCTTGTGGCTCAAAACACTATTTGATCAGCTTTTTTCCATGAAGCCAGGATTCTCAAATGCAGAAGTCCTTAAGCACTGGTTTAGAGTTAAACCAGTGTTCAGGTGCTTTGGTTTATCAGACTCACAATAAAAAACTCATCAATGTAAGAAAATGAAAAGCGTCTTCCCTCCCCCAAATGCAGATATAGTAGAGAATTCACGGTCAAAAATCCTCTTGATTTAAGTCACCTCTCAATCCCCACATTTTCCTAGAGTTTCAGCTAAATATATGCATATATATATATACATACATACATAAAATACATATTTCAGTTCAATAAATTCCTTCCTTGGGGTTCATGCCTTAATATTGCAGAAATATTGTAAGACTCTACTAGGCTTTCACTCTGATTCATGACATCTGAACTACTCAGGGTTACGGGGTAGATACCAATTAAAAAGGACCTTTATGGCTGTCTAAAAAAAAGTTATGCTAGCTAGCTAGTGACACAGAAAGATAGAAGCACAGCACAGAACATACTGAAGTAACAGACTCTACACTGGCAAGCAAGGTCTCTTGTTGAAAACTAAAAAGTAACAAAATCTCTCAGGATGTACAACAACTTCTGAAAGAGATTTTTGGAACATTTAGACCAATCAAAAAAACCCAAAAAAGATTATGAAAGGAGTCAACAAATAGAATCTTATCCTATAATAACTACTCTTCCTCAAATAAGCAATAGTTCATAATAAGAAGCAGATTGAAAGTAATTGAAAAATGAAAATAAAACCAATATACTCAGAGACAACATGGTTACCACTCACAAGGAGAATCATTAATTAGGACTTCTAAAAGATTTTTTTTATCCATTCCTTGTTCTCCTGTAAGAGAAACTCTTGCAGGAACTTCTTAGCAACTGATTGTTCTAAGGTTTCAGAACATGTGAAAATGACAACTATATAAAGTTATAATTATAAGATGACGACAATGGTGACAAGAAAGATCAATTCTACAATTTTTCATTGCCAAATTCCCACAAATTACAATGGGAATCTTCAGCATAGTGTTGGGAATGTTGACAAACACGTAGACATAACAACAGGCAAGTCAGTGACTGGTAACCACTTTCTAATCAGTAGAAGACCAAGCTAACTGGCAGAGCACTCTTTCCCCACATCTGTACCCACTACATGGCTCGCAATGTATCAGAACACCTCTACATGATATCAAAGGAACTAATGACTTAAGTAATCCAATTTCTGATTAGTATAACTGTAAATCAAGCTCAGGAAAACCTGATGTTCTCACAGTGTTAGGCAAAGCAATAGCAGAAGGCTAGAGGATCCAACAGAACACCTGATATCACTAGAGAAATCTAAGCTGAATTGAAAAGCAGGCTTCAGTGTTCTCAGGCTTAGTTCAGAGCTCAGGAAGTCACTACCAACACATAACAGTTTTGTCTATATGACAAATGAAAGGCAATGCAGCAGCTACAGCTGCAGATAGTTACCAGGGAGGCTCATCTGAAAGCCTGGATAAGTGAGGATACTAGCATAAAAAAAGAATAGGTCAAACCAAATGTTAATTCCTAAAAAACACGCCCTTGAAGAAAAAGGCAGGAAAGTCTAATGTGTAAATCAAATGTGATCTTAATGACTCTGATTATTGGTGACAGGCAAAATAGATGACCCATACTAGCACATCTAAGGGAAGAGCACCGGATTTTAGAGTCCAGAAGATCATGTGCCTACCAGATTTTCATCTTCAGAACAGTTACTGAGAAGCACATCAAGTGACAAGACAAGCTCATTAATTTGATCAGTTTTTGACAGCATCTGACAGCCTCCATCACTGCTCACCCAAATACAGAGGCATCTCAAGGTTGATCAGGAGCGAAAGAGACCTTTGTTGTCACAGACATGAGGGGCCATGGCTGAGTTGTTCTCACTGTGGGAGGAGGAGAGCATAAACTATTTTTTATTTTTACTGTCATCAAAGGCAACATGGAAAGAGCCCTGTTACCCTTCCTGCTATCCCTGTAGCCACCCTCTTGCTCAGCCATCACCTTGTTGGCCGCAGCACCAAAAAATGTGGGTTGCCAGAGCTCTGCCACAGGCAACACACACTGTCTTGCCACTGCTCTTTTGGTCCAAACTACTGACTATTTTTCCCTCTTGTAGCATCTTTATAAAGCATGAGTTCCTATTAAAAATAATGAAAGCCTTAATACAAGCTGTAGAAGTGGAGCAATGAAGTAAAGGCATGGGAGCAAAGTATGTTCTCTTCTGCAGGATGCTGCCATGGATTTTGATATGAAGACTAGATAAACAGATACCATATAAACATTGGCTTAGCCCACCAGGCAGGATACTAAGGTTTGGCATCCAGGGCAAAAATAGCAAAGTTGCAGTTCAACTATCACACAAACATGCCTCAAAGCTTCACATGCATTAATGATAACACAAACAAGATGCTGTTAATGATAAGTTAACAAAAATCACAGATCATAAATTAATTTGGAAAGTAAAAAACCAGAAAATTTGACAGAATTCATATATGTTGACACTAGCATGAATCTTTGGAGGGATATTCACAAGGACCTATCAACAAACTGTTAAGCATTTACTCAAAATCTGACCATCAAAATCAAGAGTTAAGACTATAACACAAGTACTTTTCACCTGAATGAATTGGTATAGACAAATACCCTTGAAAAATGCATTTATTGTATTTCATCCTTGCAATTTACCTTAAAAGCAGGATGAAAATACCTAGTTCATTTGCTATGAACAAAGCCATACAGACTATCTTGACAGGTGCACCACTAGGCACTTAGGGAACACATAAGGAGTATTTCCATTGGCCTTTCCTCAAGAAGGGAAAATATGAGACCTGACAGAGATAATGCACCAAAAGCAGGCCAGGGGTGTCACCAAGTATATAAGAGTGAGCTAGTAGTTGAGATTACATGATGTATTCTAGTTACAATACATCCTTTTTTTTTTTTTTAACATTTTTTGCCCTTATTCCATTATTGTCTGCACTCCACAGGATACACCACAGGATCTACAAATATTTCTGGGTTTTTTTTCTTGCAACAGAAAAAAAAAAACCCCAAACCCTGGGTTTCAGCTGTTGGAAGCTCTTTCATCTCAGATTTCTTGGTATTGGTGACTTATCAAAAAGTCAAATTCAAGAGTTTGTTTTCCTAATAATTTGTGATTTGTTATTGTTTGGGGGTTTTTTAATGTCTGGGTTTGGCAAAAGATGAAACTTGAGGAACTGCAATAACCCGACCTGACTAAGCAGATAATGCTACTTCTTTGAGTCCTATTTCAAAAGATGACAAAAAAATAGAATGGTGTAATAATCATTGACTATTTGCATAACAGTGTAGAAGAAAGGCCTACACTAAGCTTGGGCCCCACATTGCAAAGCCTCATAGAAATCAAAAAGGGAGATATATTTAATGTCACAAAGAACTATGGAGAAAATATTCATGGCAGTTTAAGCTTGGGAGGTCCAGAAAGATTATTTATTTTTCCTGTTTAAGAAAGAGTTACTTGTTTGTTTAATTGTACTGTGCATTTTAATAGGGAATGTTAAGGAATCTTTTGTTGACAGGAAAAAGAGTAAGTTCAAATCATTTCAGTAAGCATGTCTATTATTCACTGGATAGTATTATTCAAACGACATGCATTGTATTTACTGCAAACAGAAGAAACATTTGCTGTTTTGCACAGCTGAACAGAGAACAGCTTCTCAGCCATGCTTTATCTATTTTTTCAAATATTAAATATTACATCACTACGAAATAAATTAATTGACCTGTGCCGTGAACAAATAAATTGCAAAATTCAATATGCTGCTTTAAATTTGCAGCTCATTTCAGCAAGCTGGTTTTGCAGTAGCTCTAACATATGAGTTAAGTAAGCCTTTCTGACAGGTGTAAAAGCCTTTCATACCACTTGCAAGGTTATGCTAGCGAAATATGACAGAAAACGTGGACTAGTCACAATATCATATGTTCTATTTCAGCATGTATCAAAACAGAAAGGCTCACTACACCAAATAGAATTTACTATATTGTAAAAGAATGGGTGTATGGAAATAATGACATAACAGATCAGGCAGGAGCTGGGGCTCTAATTTGGCTGGTTGCTTTGCCATAGGATTAACCCAAATGAGACCTCATTATGTGGGAAAAAGAAAATAATGACCTTATCTGTCAGGAGCATTACACTATGTTTGGCTAAGGAGAGAGGAGGCAACATTAATTTATTTGTTTGATTTTTTTTTTTTTAGTGCTAAAAAAACTTTTACAAGATTTTGCCAGTTTTCATATGTGTTGCCTTTCTCTGCCACTCTGTTATGTGTACTTTCTGGAATGGAGTCTACTGATCTCTCTTCCCAGATGTTTCACATTTGAGAAAGTGTCATAAATCACTCCTGAAGCAGGACACATTGCTGGCTGTGACCCATACAGGGCTCCAAATCTGAGTTTGATTTTGTTTTGCCTAATTAGTGGCTCATGCCCACCCCTTGGCTCACGTGCGTGTGCCCAGCTCATCCAGGCAATCCTCTGCATACTTCACAAAGAACATTTTAATGGCCTTGGTCAGAGAATGCTTCTTACTGTTACTAAAGCTGGGTGACTCTGCTAGTGCCTTCACTCAGAAGAATGGCAAATGCTGGAAGGGAACTATTTCTTTATTGTAAGATTGAACACCTGATGTGTCAAACATCATCTAACTACTCACTTCTGCTATGTGTTCTTGGAAAAAGCTCTATCCTGGAAAAAATTAGTCTGTGTGGAACTGAAAGCTGGACTTCAATCAGGATCTCTGTGCTATGAGGCCAGCATCACATTTGGTAAGTGATCCAGAAACTTCTGCAGAATGTTCAGGTGAATTACACATTGCCTCATGTTGACAGTCAGGCAGACAAAACATATTGTTCTAAACATCCTTGTTCACATGAACTTCAGCCACTATTTAGTAGCATTCAAGGAAAAAATAATAAATACAAATTACATCAACAGTGATCTAATGTTTCGATTTTTCACTAGAGGGACAGCTGCCTCATATCTGTGAAAAAGCACAGTTTGTCACGATAGTCAAGGGCTGGCAGTGAGCAGAACTGAAACCAGGTGTTTAAAGCTCCTCAAACCTGAATTCACACAAACAAAACAGATTTCTCCTGCCTCCCTTAAAAAAAAAAAGAGCCCTAATGAGTATTGAGAGAAAGAAACAAGAACAAGTGAGGTATCAACAAACACAAAACCAACCCACCAGGATAAATGTAGTAAGGATTAATTGTTTTGCTTTATGACCATCAACAAAGTCTATCAGCTAGCATCTATTTCTAGAACTTCCAATTCAAATTACATCTAATGAGTTTACAGTGCAATTTTTAAAGGGTCTCGCCTGAGTCATAAAGACTGAAACAACCATTAAGCACCATTTGTTAACAGCTATGATAACTACACCATCATTATGCACACTGTAGGACACTATGCTACACAAAGGACTAATGTTATTGTACCAGACTAGAAGCACTTTAAAGTTATCTTGTGCAACTAGTAAGACAGGCAAAAGCACATTTTCTGATCATAAAAAGCATTCTGGAAATTGCTCAAAACAACATATTAGCATCAATTGTACATTTAAAATATTACATTATTTTACCATTTAAGTAGACTACATTCACCTGCCAAGCTTAACTTTGCAGTTTCTGTTAACTATACTTATCAAAACACGTAACAGTTGTGCTTACTTTTTTGTTTGGGTTTGATGATAGTTTCACCCTCTTACTGCCTTTAAATTATTTTCGTTTCAGGCAGCAAATTCATCCCACCCTATTTATTTCCCCCCCCCCAACAACATTAATTAATGTGTTATACTTATTATAACCGTTTTCTGAGTCTAGATGACAATGTTTTGTCAGCAGACACGTCAGCAAACATGATGAAAACTGTGGAGTAATACTTGATGTATAATCAGAGTTTATATACTTGCAATTAATTTGTCACCACACTGAAGATTTGAAATTGTAATCTGCTGACCAGACTCTGATCTTAACATACACCTGGAGAGCTCTGAGGATATGAGAGATTATTCAAATTTACAGTGAAACAGCTAGAATTGGATTGGTTTTGTGCCTTAGTAAAGCACAGCTGAGATATTGTTAGAAAAACTAGCTTGATGTCAGTCTTAAGGAGATCTTCATTTTCCCACTTATTTAAAGAAAATAAAATGGAACAATGGCATATCACAGGATCTTGTGGCCATGATACATCAGGATAGAAATCCTATAGGAGACCTTTGACAGCTGTTGTGCATCAGAAAGGAAGTGTCTCTGACAGCACTGGCACAAAGTATTGAAGAAGTACTGGAACAATTTTGAGAGGACTGGTAAACTTCTTACTGGTTTGCTGTAATTCCTTCTAGTCTTTTCCTGCTGGTGCAGACTACACTGGCCTGCTTTGGGCTTTCCTCAGACTGAGTGCATCCTGCAAACAGCCCTCGTCCCCCGCCTATTTGCTCTCCTGGGCTATATAATTAATTCAGTGTTTTAACTCTCTAATACATTCGGCATTTTGCTGCAACTTGTTCCTAAGGCAGACAGAAATATCACAGGTTCAACAGTGGCATGTAGTGAGAAGTTGCCAGACAAAGAGTTTTCCTCTGAAAAATATTCCAATCAATTTAAATGAACATAAAACAATACAGTGGTTTCCACAGATGTTTCACCTCCACATTGTAATTTCTTCTCAAAGTTGCAACAGGTTTAGAAGTGGCAGAGCAGCCTAGGGCTCAGGACCCCTCAGGGGAGTGGAAAAAGTCAGACTGGGTACTAACTGAGACCCAGAGCTCCAGTTGAGATTTTCTCCTCTCAACCAGCTGTCTGGATGGGTGGTGGTTACAGTACTGTTACCAGTGCCAAGCTAAGGACACGAGAGGAGCAGGTACAATGAAAATACCTTCTATTAAGCTCAACAGATGGTAAGAAAAGATACTTTTGCACATACAAGTTTTTCTTCAGATTTGAAAAAGCCTCCATTTCAAAAAATCTTGGATTTACCCCAACACAGACTAGGTGATCCTCAAAGACTTAACAGATGGAAAACCCATTTTTTACCCTGTTTCATTTGAGACTATTAATTCACTGCTGACTGCAGCTGACAGAGTTGGACCTTGAAGGGAATAAACCTACTGAACAACACTCCAAATGGACATGGGATAGTATTAGGCAAAAGCTGATTTCTAACTTAAAATTTTTCACTGACATGTTGCTCCAGCTGACGCTGCTTGCTCATACGCATCTTCCAAAAATAACTGGTAAAAAAGGAGACAATCCAGAGTAAAAATCTACAGAGCTTTTGAAGTTTGAGTTTAAGGCTCTTCTGTTTAAGATGGATATCTGTAACTACTCCTGCTTATAATTGTAATATTTACAGATATATTTATGTTTGGGAATGGTCCCATATTCCTGGCTGTTTAGCAACAGCCAAGAAAACAGTCCTTCCATTAGTTCAAACTCTGCAATGGCACATTGGCTTTGCTATCCAACCAGTAAAAACAAAACTCAGCTGAGTGGTGCAGATATTTTGAACTGGCACAAAAAGCCAAGCAATGGGATCAACAACCTACCACTTTAAAGTTGTTTCCCTGAGCATTCAAGCATATATCTATACTGCGTATTTACTTTTTCACCAATGACATCTAATAAACAGCAACTAACTTAACAAGTTTGCCAGTAGATGCTTCAATATTTCACTTATGTCAAAAAGAAAACAGATTTTAAAAAAAACACAAAACCACAGCTATTTAATATCTCATTGCTACTTGGACCTGGAAGCTAGGTATCAGACATACACCTTACAGAAGTCACTGAAACCAGGGAATAAAAATATATTTATAAAACAGTATATTGATTATTTTTTCTTTAAAGTGCATATGGAATTTTTCTCCAGGTGTAATTCAACACACCTTGTAAAGGAAACATTTAGGTTTCACAGTGATTTTGAGGCACCAAAAACCTTGGAAACTGAGAGGAAAAAAATGGACTAATGTGGGCTAATTAGTCTGGCTGCCCATACCAAAACCATAAAGATGACATGAAAATCAGAGAAATAACTGTGTGGATAGGTGGTCTGGTTCCAAAGATGGTTTCAAGTCCTAACATCTGGGGGAGCAATCATTTTTTCATGTATAATAAGATCAGCTATTTATTAACATAAAAACATTTTTCAAAGTGAAAAGTAGTGTGGAACAAATAGCAACTAAGAACTCCAGATCCAACAAAATGGGGGAAAAAAGACATTTTCATTTTCCATATTTAATAATGTTTGTTCTTGTATGCATAAAGCATTAGCTCTCTCACTTTATGATAATTTGATAGCTGGGCTATTAAAAATACAATGATACCAGTAATGTATAGAGGGGAAAAAATGCCAGCAATGAATCAAATTGTCTTGATAAATTATAGGAACAACTAATGGCATTCTCCAATTAGAAAGGTGACTAACATTTTTCCCCTAATTTTCTAAAAAATTGTTAAGTATTAAGAACTATTTATGACTTCCTGTGCAGACTGTCTGAATTTCCCCTATTCTTCAGCCATTGAAAGCAGGTGTCATGACAGTGGCAAATTATCTCCAAGTACTGAAGTGTTTAAGACTGGGGAAAAAAATACGGAAGCTAGGTTGGTTGTGGGATACTGCCCTAGCTGCCCTAGCCTTTTCACCTTTGAGTTGGAAAAAGAAAATCGTCTTAGGTCATAAGTCAAATGGGCTTCATGATATGAAGGAGTCCCTCAGGAACACAACCTGAGAAATGAGAGCAATGGAAACACTAGGACTCATAAGCTCCTCCTGTATTGCTGTGAGCTGGCTTCCTATTAAAACCTCACACAAGTATGCTCCTTCCTATTGAATTTTACATGGATAGGAAATTCTTGAAAACCTAAGGTCCTAATGGCTGAAATCACACACACACACACACACAAAAAGCCCTTCAATAGTTTTTGGACCTACATGTGTCTTTATTCAGCAGGCTGAGCTCTCAGCATAGAAAATGCGAGATTAATTCCTCCCACCCCTGCCTGTATAAACAGGCATTTGTGTCCCATGCCCTGTCATATTCAGTGAGGCGACTCAAACATCAGAGCCACTGCCAACACCCTCAGCAGGCTGAGCCACAAACCTGCTCTCAGCAAGTGGGTTTGGCTCAGCCTCATTTCCCTTCTCTTTATTTAATCCTGTAAACCTTCATCTTACTCTCCTGAATCATCATCCAGGCTGGGTAGTTAGGGAATCTCCTATCAATATCAATCTCTAGTGGCTAAGGACAGCAGTAAAACACCTGTGTGCTAGGAGAACGGTGCACAGAGATTAACCGAGTGGAGAGGTTTTCACTACAATACTTTTCCTCTGTGCCATAAGCAGTAAAAAAACAAGGCAAAGCCTATAATGATTGGAGCAGCTGTGACTATCTAGTATAGCTCACATATCTGGAAGAGAAGACAAAAGCTATGGGGCACAAATTACTTTTTCAGTGCTCCCTGTGTCACCAATGCACTGCTGCAGCTAAACCTATATCTCTATGCCTATGACAAACACTAAATTGTTATGCATATTAATATATGCATAGATGTATATATGCATATATAGATAGATGTATCATCATGTGTATGTAGTAGAGGAAAAGAGCTAGACAATGAGACTTTACAGATAATATGATGAACACATCACACTACAGGCTTTGCATGAAAGGACATGTCTGAATAGAGTTCTTTCCTCCAGCTACTAAATACAGCATTTACAGTGGACATATTGCAACAGATCTGTAGCAACTGTATTGTGACAAGTAATAGTACATTTTCACAAGGCTTTACACATGGTGAGGGATTCAACCCTGCCATTAAAGAGAACAGTCAGTCAGTAAATATCTTGTGCTGTTCTTCCCTAGCAGGAGTGTAATTACACCCTAGCATACCAAACCACTCTCTCTTGTCCTTGCAACCTTTGTCCTTTAGCAAATCCACAAAGAAAAAAAAAAGAGGGGAGAAAAAAAAAAAAAAGCTGGCATTCTTGCCCCAAGAGCATCATATACTACTTTAAATCTGCTTCAAGATTTCACTGTCCTTAGAAACACTGAACTCTCTTCTGTGTGAACAACCTGACAAGCAGCCAGGCAAACGGCCACTCATCGGTCAACAGGAAGTAAGCTAGGACAAAAGGTCCAAGTTGAGGAACGCTTCTCTGGGCTCTATGTCGATGTGCAGCCTTGGCAGCCTGCACCTGGGCCAGAGCCAGCATAAAAATGTACTCCGGGTAACTGCGGGCTTTGATTAAAAAGCCACAGTGCTTAATAACAAAACCTGACTGGATAGAAGAGAGGACCAAGAAAGAAAGAGCTGAGCTTATGAAAAACAGCTTGTGCCTTCAGCCTCATTTTCAAAATGTGGTTTATTGACTTTTTCCTTGATTAAAGGATATTCATATTTTCTCCTTAGATACTGTGCATTGCTTCATATTGCACATCAATAGATGGTGAACCGATGCAAAAGACTTAGGTAAAGCAATCCAGTGCCACTGTATGAATGAGTTCATGTTTCTCTCAGCATCTTGGAAAAAATGAGCTTTTTAACTATTAGAAAATCCCATTAAACTTACATATGGAGAGAAAATAATTACATTTCCAGAACTCCTGCGTGCATGCAGTGACACTAAATACTATGTTCATGTAGACTCAGTCAGTTTCTAAGCACTACTGAGTTAACTGTTGTGAGAAGCAGAAGCTTCCAGGCTGCTAAGCCAAGTGGTATCACCAGTGTCAAAAGATGTCTGTTCAGTGAAAATAATGCAAAGTGGAACTTTGGGCAGACATATGAAGGCTCTCTAGATATCACAACACATGTTCAAAACTAGCTGCTTAAGTACAAAACCAAATCACTTACCTCTCTTGCAATAGTGCTTTGTACATACAGAGAACATGAAATGCCTCTTGCATGGGAAGATCTGTCTGTAGTCATCCCTGCAACTTTACTCTATGCAGCTTTGGCAGAATTCAGTTGGATGTCTCTTTTTTTATTCACCCCACTGCCCCCCCTTAAAAAAAGCTTCTGAGTTTCTTTTGCACATAAGGAAAAAAATCCTTCAAATAAGACTTGGAGCTCAAATATGACTTTCAAAAACAGGACTGTGGATTACTCTCCAAGTAATTTAAGTAATCCACAGTCCTGTTTTTGAAAGGACTTAAGTAATTTTAACTAGATGACTAAAAATTTCAACTGAATTATTAAAAAAAGATATTGTTTTTCCTTACTACCAGAGAATTTCAATGCCCTGAAGTCAGTTGGCTCAAAAAGTATCACTAATAAATAGAAAGAATAAAAATAATTTGGAATTATAAATTCCTCATTACTTCTAAAATTTTGATGAGAAACCTTTTCCACCACATTATATGGTGTACTTATAAAACTCTTTGTATTTTAAACATGGTTAACAAGTTTTTCTTACAGCTCAGGATGAAATCAAAGTAGTGATACCAGAACAAATTACCATCCATCATCTGTTTGACGACTCCCTTTGCTAGTTCTCACTCCATGAAAAATGCAAAGCAGCTTGCTGCTCCTTTGCTAAAGGTAACCCCTCTCATAAATGACTTGCATTTACCTCAATGTACTGAGTGGTGCATTGACCTGAACGGTCACTGAGGAGCATGCAAGAACTTGCCACCTTACGGTAAGCTGCTCATGAGCCTTCACTCCCTCTCTCCTTCCTTTGTTCACTTTTTCATACAAACAGCAAAAATAAAAAGTGGTAAGAAGAGATTTTGCAACAAAAGCAATCTAACATGATGCTTAGGTCATACTGGGGACAAACTTTTAAGTAAGAAGGGGAACAACTGCCTGGCAACAGCTTTGAAAACACATGCTGGAGTTCATAGTGCTAGCAAACTGAACAATGCCAGAGAACACCAAAAGGCAGATCTCGCTGCAATGTGTGAACAGGAAAGTGGTGCAAAAACCAACAGAAATAATCCTTCCACTGTTCAGTTTGGAAGTTTGTGTCCGTTCATGAGTGTCATATTTCACAAACAACTGCTTAAGTCCAGAGTGAAACAGAAAAATAATTACAAACCTGGATAGTATGAGCTAAGAGGAAAGAGTGAAATAATTGGGGTCAGTTATTGGAGAAGGCAGAGGACAGACAGAACAACAGCCTTCTGGCAAATTAACAGTTGCTGCAATACGTATAGGTAAAAATATTTTTTCATGTTTACTGGGAACAGTAGCCCAAAACACAATTTGGAAAAATAGATTAGACGTCAGACAAAACCCTGTAGGTAAGCATAACATGCACTGCCTGGGAATGCTCAGGAATCCCAGTCATGAAACTTTTTGGGGATAGAATGTAGGAGTAAGTGAAGGAAATAAATCAGATATCGTTAAGACTGCCTTAAGATGGACTTAAGGTAGATGGACTATACAAATTTTTACCAGACCTGTCTTCTGTAAGAGCCCCATTTTAATCTCATTTGAAACTGTAGAATTTACGCTAATATTACACTGAATATCTCTCATAACAACAGGTTTATATTACCTAGCTGCCATTGATAATCTGCCATTGATAATCTGAAGACTGCAGTAAACNTCTCATAACAACAGGTTTATATTACCTAGCTGTCATTGATAATCTGAAGACTGCAGTAAATGTTTTGGAACTAATGAAAAAAATAAATAAGTTTTGTAACTACTGAAACATTACACATACTAAGCTAACAACGAGCTGAAGAAAGACTGCATATTTCACTGTAGCATTTTTTCTACTTCTAAGAACACTCATTTTTCTTGGATCAGCTTCTGTAAATTAAAATCTAGAATAGCATTTGAAAGCTTATGTATGAAGTGAATGGAGAAATCTCAATTTTATCCCCAAAAAATTGCATAGGTATAGATTTCAGGCTCTCCAGACAATCATTACTCAACTGGGACTTCTGTTGCTTTGTTACAGTATGTTTGAAATTATGTCCATCTCTCACTGTAAAAGCTTTCAGAAATCTTGAGAATGGTTTATGAAGCCTTTTATTTTCAATGCCCACTAACAAGACCTCTAGAGGACACCTGCTTCTACCTTCTGGACATAACTTTCTATAGTTTTAATGTGACTGGTAGAAAATAATAAACCTCAAAACTTCTGATAGCAGTAGCCAGCTCTGTCATACTGACTTTTCTGTAGTCATCCCCTCTAGAAGTCAGACCTTCAGAGAGATTTATTAGGAAAATCTGAAAGATATTCTGGAGTACAGTGTCTGAAACACAAGAAACACTTATTTTCTATTTCCTTCTTTTGTGCATTTTGTGTTATTTTCCTTCTTGTTTGTTCATATGTTACACTGTCAGGCACATTGGAATTAACCACAAGACATGACCCAGATGTCAGTGCATTTGCAGTGGAAAAAGACCATTTCAGAGTCTAGTGCTTAATAAAATTTTTGCATGATTTCCTACAGCTGTTATCCATGTGTTATTTCAGGATAGCTGAATCACTTCACTGTTAAAGAACAGAAACAAATACAAAAACATGCTGAAAACGCAAATCCACAAGTTACTTTAATGTGGGATGTGTTACAGAGCATTTGGGGCTAGCACTGATAAATAACCACTATGTTATCCTTGCCACTAGATTCTGGATTCTAAAACCAAGACCTACTGAACATATGTATTTGCCATATGCAGTTATAACATCCTGCTTTACTCAATGGAGTTTCTTTTTTTCCCTTAGGTTTAATCCTGTTTATTTGTGACATGATGTAGGTTCTCACTGCACTCTAGAATCTAAAAACAAAATTGAAAGTCTGTGGTTTAAAAGAAAAACTAAACAGAAATCCTTCCAACTGAACTGCACATTGGATGATCCTAAGGGCCACAGTAATGTGTGAGTTTCAGATGACAGTCCTGGACCTTAAAAAAAAAAATATATACACACATATATACATATTTGTTTTCTCTTGAAATGTTATAGAGAACAGGAATTGGTTTGTCCCATGTTATGACCAGGGGTGTTGTTATTTTTATTGCCTGCACTGCCTTTAAATAAGGAGTGTTTACCCCAGTCTGTCACACAACAGCAACATGAGTTCAACAAGTGTTAAGCTTACCCTAAAAAAATAAATAAAACCATGCATGCTTATGAATACACTCCTGCTACACTTGGGTGGCCATCTTCAGGAGAAGAGATACTAGGACTGAAGTCTCCTCTGGTACAATTCCAATAACCTCAAAGTTATACCAAGACCTACTTGCCCACTGCACTTACTGATACACATCAGATTTTGTTTTGGTTTTAAATAAAAACATATCTTGGGTGAGAGAGTTCCAGAAACAGATGCACAAAGCCTTAGAAGGGTTTTGTACACAGCATGGTGTAACTGAGTGATCCTGTCCAGCAAAACACCGGAAAAGCTCATTAATCAACAGCCAAAAGCCCACAGTCTGGATTTTTTTGTTTATCTTCATATAATTTGCTTACATAAACTTTGCACAATATTTTTCAGCCCACTGTTCCTTTGGTATTTACTTATCTTCCTAGAAGAAGTTTCCTGCCAAATAAATAATGAGAAAATAGATTTTTCCCTTTCCTAATTATTAATTATTGCCACCAATAAGAGCGGAATTAAAGAGATTCGATAGTCAAGAACAGCCTACTCTGATATGTTTGTCTGTAGTCCCACAACTTCAGCCCTTCACATAATTTCTTTAAAAAAACATAACATAAAATCATTAGAAAATATAAGGCTTATAGAAAGGCTGAAAAGACCATTCTGATTTAAGTAGGCCTTTCTGAAGGAAACGAGATTTTCCAGAATTTCCGCTGAAGTGGGCTGTCTTCTCTCTAAAAGCAGGCAGAGTTTACAGGAGCAGAGAGGAAGGGACACTGAGGGAGTGAGCTACTAAGAGGGGAACCAGATGCATATCCTATACCCTAGAAGGTGTCAAGTATTCACCTTCGCAGAGCAAGGAGTAGGATCCAGATGAACAGAGAAACTCTACTGCATCGCAGAATGATCCTTCCACAGCTAGAGCTCTGGATTTAATCCTCGGTAAACACTCTCGTGCTTTGGAGCAACACACAGGATCCCTGACCTCCAAATGCTCTACCACTGCCTAAAAAAAAAAAAATTATCAACTACTAGAAATGCCTGTACCAAATTCCCTTCTAGTACCTTCATTAGAAGCCATTAATGATGGAAATATATAGGTTCACATAGTACTGGTGACCTGAAGGATGAGTCACTATGGGCCTTTAGGACACAACTTGTTTTTCTCTTTTAAAATACCTTAAATTATCACTGAAAAGACACCTTTGGAACAGATTTTGTTGTTCAAAAAATGCTGGTCTTTCAGTAACAAAATAACACACTCCCAAAACCAGCTGCTTCACATTCCATTCATCAGTCTTGGTTGCTTATGTCAAACATTGACAAGTCTAACATATTGAGAGACAGGAGTTTGTCCTTGGCTCTAGCAAGAGGGAGGAAATGAAGGCTGAGCATCAGCCCACAGCACACACACTAAAAAGCCTCAGGAGTAAATTGGGACCTTGAAAACAGTCAGCCTTCCACACCTTGGGATCACTCCAAGCAGACAAAACAGGAGACGCAGATGTGCGTGTTTGTCGCCCCAAGCAAAGACAGAAAAAGACACCCCTGAACCAGAGCACCTTCTTTTGTATGCACTTTGGGCAATGCCACAGTAACAGGCATAAGCCCCAGTATAAGATCCTTAGCAATTTCAAAATTTTTCCTAGGCTTTATAAAAAACAGAATTAAACTGTCTATACAAAAGCATATACCAGAATGTTCTGCACTAACAGAGAATAAATACTTCCTGCAAATGCAAGCATACACTAACAAGCCAAACAGATTTCTCTAATTTCAATTTTATGGGGAAATCTGAAAAGTGCCAAGAAAGTACATGTATCTTCAAAAAACACATGTGCCCCATAGGTCACAAAGATCTTGAAATACTAAGAGCAAGTCATAGTACCTGTTGCCTGCTCAGAGAGATGACAGAGAGGATAAAAGAGGAAAAAGTGTGGAGTGCTATTGTTCTGAATCAACACCACAAATTAGGAAATACAAAAAAATGCTGGTGATACTGTAGTAGGACCTGTGCTTCCTAATGACCATTTTGTAAAGAGAGTTTGGGAAAACATCTGATCACAACTAGTACTGCGACTTTTCTTGCCGTGTCCCAGAAGCAAATGTGTTTACCCTGGCAATCTACTGGTTAAAGGAAAAAGGAGGGCTGCAAAGCTGAGCTCAAGTCTGGATCCTGTTTCCCCACAGAACTGGGAGCATTCCAACACTTCTCAGGACAGTCCTCGCTTTCCTTGGGACTCCTACCCTCCAGCTCCTTCACAGCTTAGAAGTTGATTTCCGTGCACACATCCCCCAAGATAATTTGTTTGGGAAAGAAAGGCATCAACTCCAACCACAGAGAGAGAGCAACCTTTCCTGTAAATTTGTAATACCAACACCTGAGCCCCTCTGGTGCTGGAGAATAAGTTCGTGTTATATGCCAAAAATCAAAACACTTATTTTTATCCTACATGTAGTTTACATTATTAATTATTAAATTAATGTTAAATACAAAATAGAGTATATTTTAAACATTACCAAAACCTGGCAACATTCCCATTCTTACATTGGGCACCATTCCCCAGATAAAAAGGCAGGCAGTGGCAAGGACGCTGAGCAAAGAGCACCTTCAGTCACACAGCTCTAATCACATTAGGAATATCTACAGTTCACTAAGATATACCAGTGACATGGTCAGTGTCATAGCCTATTTCCTGAAAGACTGCTCTGATAATGATGTAAGCAGGGCAATAGGTTCAGAGTTAGCCAACTCAACTACCCAACTGACATGTTCACCCAGGAGGATAACAAAAAGCAAATGTTACTTTCAAGATCCTTCACCTTCTTGGGGTATTATATATGGTCAACCAGAGGAAAAAATGTCTCATAGCAAACACTGACCTGGAAAATCCACTCTATCACACATTTTCTTTAAAATTCTGTAAAATAGGATTAATGGTACTTCTCCCACATCCTGGGGTGCTAGGAGATCAAATGCGTCCAAGACTGTGAGGCACTCTGCTACTTCAACGATGCAAGTCGTGAAGGAATCCAAGATAGACAGATAATCCTCATTTATACCAGATGGAAAAACACTGAAGCAGAGAGAAGTTAAGCAACCTGTCACTCAACAACAACAAAAAAAATTGCAGAGAGTGCCACAAAGAGAATTTCATCCCCCTCTCCCCAGTACTTCAGACATTTGGAACAAGCTTCAACATGAAGAATATTATTGGAAACAACAGCATGGGAGACAAGTGACTAGCTGATTTCTAACTACACAGCCCAATGAATATAAAATACCATCTCCTCTATCCCGTCACTGGTGTTAGCATATACTACAGCACAAAATGACTGAATGCAGCATCACCATGCTCATTTTGATAGTGATTGTTTAAGTCAGTCAAGGGAAGAGCTGGCTGTCACTTCTAATCCTTTACTATGAAAGGTGGCAGCACCAGCTCTGCCTCAATCCTTCTGCAAGATCTTACACCTCTGAGCACTGCGGAGTTCGCTACTACCAAACAAGTTTCATGGTAATATAGTAACTAATGACATTGGAAGAATGAGTCTTGATTTCCACTGGCAATACCTCTGCCTGGGTAGTTTCAAGAAAAGAGTTATCAGTCAAGGAACAGCAATTTAGAAGCCACAAACATGGAGCCAAAGATGCCCATGGGATTCGTGTGTTAGCTTTGCTTGCAACAAAAGATTAGGAAATCAGATCAAGAGTTACAAAATTTAAAAAAAATTTAAAAAAAAAAAAGAGGGAGAAACTAAAGTTAGACTGATGGGAACTGCTGCAAACTGCACTTTTGAAAAAATAGGTCTGATAAGATATTCATAGGTTAAGAGAGTTTAGAGAGTTTATACCTCCCACATACGTTCGCAACAGTTACACAGCTACAGTATTTTCCATGAGCAAAACAGCCATGTGTGGTGATTTAAATCACTCAGGAAATGAACACTTTATAGAATGCTTGTTTTTACTACCAAATGTTCAAATAAAAACGCAGGGTTTTTTTTCAATGTATTTACAAATCACAAAACTATACCGTGATATCTGTAAATTAAAAAATACCAGTATTCCACTAGAAGTTTATTACTAATTTCTTTGTGCTCAGCCCTCCAGGAATGTCCAGTTCAAAGCAATACATCTTTTAAAAAATCAGGGGAGCTGTAAAAATCATGTATTTATGATATTATAAAGTAATTTATAGTAGTTTATTTTGACAACACTATGTCAGAACTCAATGACATAATTAGAAAAGAAAGCAGCCTACTTATATATCAATATTTATGAACATTCTTACATCACATACACATACATATTTAAGCTTTTCAAGAACAACACAGGCATCCCAGTCAATCATTTAAAAGGCAATACAGTTGTCTGATTTTTTTTTTAACTATCAAAAACTTGTCATTGTGTAGCATCATATTCATCAGTTCATCTGATTCCCTCTAGAAAACACAGTGCTGAGCTCATAAAGTATCATGACCAGGCTCCTATTTCCTGATGGAAAATGCTGATAGAATACCTGCTCCTTCCAAGACTAAAAGGAGTCTGACACTAATCTAAAGGGTACTTTCCATGAATGCTGACAGCAGGGTAACTCACTGCATACAAATGTTAAGGGATAATGACCACAGTGCTGTATGGCCACAATAAACTAATTATCAATTCAAAAGCATATGCATGAGAAAATGTCTTTGAGTGTTTATCCAGGTCTGCTGCTACCATTTTCATTTACCTGAGTCACTGTAGCTATTACATACAAGGGGTGCTGCTACATGTTTTTAGCAGACAAATGAGGATTTTTCTTAGTCATTCTAGTAGCTTGCATGGCCAGAAATCAGTACATTTCCTTCAACTGTGCAATACAAAAACCATTACATCAAAGGAGCAATCTCAATTTCTAAATTCAGGTTTACTTCACATGAATTTAAAATGCAGACTACATATTTGTCATTCAGTAATTACATTTCAATTGCCAGGACTCTGTGTTTTGGTTTAATGCAGTCTTTTTCTGTTCTAAAGGTTTTTTATAAACTCTTTAAACTCCTGGAGACACAAGATGCACATGGGCAGCAAAGAAAATTCAGAAGGCTTAATCCTACATTTGCCAACACTTTCCTCTGTGACACTGAATAAAAATCTCTCCCTCCTTCCTCCAGTAGCTTCAGTTTCCATTAAAGGATCTCAAAATAGACTAATAGACTTCCTGTGAGGAGATCTTAAATTCATTAAACTATTTTAAGGAATAAAAGTTCTGACTCTTAATAATTTAGTCCTATTGCTGATCCATTTAAATTCAGACACTGCAAAATCACTTCACACACCTATTAACTACAACCTCTCAAGCTAACAGTAGGCCATTATTCCTGACAGCTCTTCAGTTTGAGCTTACCAGTTGTTCCTGTTGCATGAATTAGGAGTCTTCCATCATCTGTAAGGTAAGGACTAAAAATGCATGACTTCAGAGTATCCTTTCAAAGTATTCCTTATTCTTTATTTTCCTGCTCAGAATGTATTATTCATGTACAGCAATTTTCCTCAGGCCAAGTAGTATTATCACTGCTTTCACAGAGCTTAGCCTTTTTTCCTCATCAATCTTCTATGGGAATGTGGTCCAGAGAGGATTTCCTCTTCATCAGGTGACAGAAAGCCACAGATAACTTTTGGTATTCGATTTAAAGCCCTGTGGAACTTTCAAATGATAATTTACATGGATTTTTGCAGAAGGATTTGGACAACTTGTCCTAACAGACATCATCTCTATTAAGTGGTTTGCTTTTTTCCAAGCAAAGCTCATGTTGTTCCTACTTTTGGTGGTCACATATACAGTATATATATATATATATATATATACACAGTGTATATATAGGATGTGTTCTTTTCAGCCTTTATCTGCTCATCATCTGAGTCTTATGTTTAATGTTTTGGGTTTGTTTTTTTTTGTTTGTTTATGTTTAAGATGATTGCTAATATATTATTGTAGTGTGCTCCCTTTGTAGCTGGAGGGCAGACTTTTAAGTGGAAAAATTATCCTAGGTGCCTCTTTTGGAAGATTGAAAAGAAGAAATGATGGTTTGGTTAAGAGTCAGATGACTAATGACAGACTAAGCATGCATTTCATTAGTGACTTGCTTAAGTTTACCTGCACTGGTATATTATGTCTAGGGCACAGACAATTATAAAAGGGGAAAAAAATAAGGAAGGACAGATGTGATAGCTGTCTAAAAATACATGGGACAATGTCATTAAGGAACAGAGAGGCTGATTACTCCTATTACTGAAGAAGACTAGAACAGGAATGAAGGGTCTTCAGAATGCTTAGAAATCATTCTAGAAATGCTGCTGATTGGAAAGGAGAAACATGCAAATCAAGACTTTTGAAAGGTTCACACCAGGTCACCCACATAATATAACACATTTCAAAAATCATCAAATTACTAAAATCACCTATGCTCTAAATATTTGTTAAATACAACATCCTAAGTACATTTAAGAAGTGTCAGACTCTGGTTTGATTTCAAATCTCACCATAAAAACTACAATCAATTTCCTCTAATAAAATTAAAAAAAAAAAAGCCCAAGTGAAAGCGAACAACAAGTTAAGTGCACAGTTTAAGTGCACTGATATATAAATTCCCAGTTTAAAATGTTGTATATAATTCTCACACTTGCGTGGGATAATGCATCTTGTTCTGATCACTTTGATGCCAGCAATTTGTAAACAAACCAGAGAGCTTGTTCACTGATGAACAATAACGTTGAATAGAGGTCCACAGGAACAGTTTCACAAGGAAAGACTGCTGGAGCTAAAATCCATCTGTTGGGCTGAGTAAATACAAGAAAAGAGGAATGTGTTTTGACATTGAAGGGTATAAAGCAAAAACCAAAGAGGGAGATGGATTAATTAGTGTGGTGCCCAGAGGTAGGGAAAGAAGGATAATGAAGAGTAGTGGGACTAAATTAGAAAATGCAAAATTTAGGCTGAGTATAAAGAAAAAACCTTACTAATAATGAGTTTTATTATTTTGGGAATTAGTCTCTCAGGTGAAATGATGGAAACACCTGTCTAAGATTTAGGACTTTTAAATTTAGGTTGTGCAAAGGCATTAATGCATGATACACAAAGTATGCACAAAGGCATATATACTTCAGGAAATAAACCAGAGCTGTTGAGGACAGAAGGAGCAGATGCAGCTACATCCTGTCACATCTCTGTGACTGTGGTACAATTATCAACATTCACTTCAAAACCTGCCCAAAATACAGCCTATGCCCACATTAGATAGGCTCTGCTTTGAAGCACTGTCCACATGGAAAAGAGACTGCCATGCACACATGGTAACAGGCACACAGGGAGGTGGCAGAAGTGGCTGGCCCAACATAGTCCCAAGCATGGTGGGGTATGGATGCATCAGCTGACTCACTCTTTGTTCCCCATTACAGCACCAACTCTCTTTGCCACCCTTCTGGACCTTCCTCAGCATACCCTTACCTACCCCACAGGCAGAACAGTTTGAGGGCAACAGGGAAGGAAATTCATAAACAAAAATGTAGAATTTCATTGTTTTAATTCAAGTATTTTGTTACTTTGGAGATTAGTTAGCTCATGCCACAGTATTCAGAGCCCAGGTTTCGTGCTCTAGTCACAGCATGCTGGGTTTTAGCACTTTCTGGAGTAAATATGGCAGTTCAGAGGCACAACTGCTACTTCTGTTGCCTCTATTTAGTGCATGAAGGGGACAAGCAAATCAACTACCCCCAGCAGAAAACAAAACAAAGCATCCCTTCAAAAAGAGCTGCAAGACAAAAATGCCACGTGAAGTTGGAAATTTCAGTTCTTGTTTATAGCTGTTTTCTTGCTATTTTAAGTGGGAAACATCAACCAAAATTGTTCTAAATTTTTCTGCAGGCAATTCTGAGCACACTACAGGGATCAGTAGTTAAATAGTTGGATGAATAGTTTGTGCCTAATAATGAGCAGGTCATTCACCCAAGTGGAAAAAAAAAAGGGTTAGATGCTGTAGCTTTATCAGGAAATGTGAGGCTTTAAACTGTATGCAATTAGTTCAATGGCTATTTTGACCACAGAACTTCCTAATCTCAGTTCCCATAAAGTTTGGCTTGGAGCCAAAGAGAATGGTTCATTTCAGCTGTACAGATATCTTCCACAGAGGAAATAAAAGGATTTCAAACACCAGAGTCATTTCCTTTGGTTCTCAGCTCATTCAGAAAAAATGTCTTTTTGGTCAGTGATATCTCCAACTTAATTCCTGCAGCATGATATTAAAAAAAAAAAAAAAGTCTTTGTGGGAAACTTTTTCTGAAGGCTTGGAAATGTGCCCTGTAAGCTCTTTGCCAGTTGGTGTAAAATACCTTGTTTTCTCCCAGAAGCTTGCAAAGCAAAAGGTCCTCTTCTCTTCTGCATTAACTCTGAGCTTTCCAGAGGTCCTTACTCATCTTGAGGTTCCATTTAATAATTAAAGAAGATACTCACACTGATACATATAGAAATAAGTGTTTGCAGAATGGCACATCAAAATAATCTACTAAATGTACTTTAATCACAAGGAGTGATCCATGTTCAGCTTCAGGCATAGCTGTGCAAGCAGAACAAGTAAGCATCTAGTAAGCAAAGGAAGGCACTGTTTTACCAAAAGCACCACAGGTTTTGAGGCATGAAAATGTAATGCATTGCACACTTCTGTGTCTCACTTTTGAGAGTAGTTGACAAATATTTGAAGATTCAGCGCCAAATCTGAAAAGTGATCCAGAAGATCTAAACGGTATATGTTTAAAACAAGCATGCAGACCAGCCAACATAAATATCAGGAGCATAATGTCCTCTCCAAGTGAGTGTTATGTTTACTCCTTGGGGCTACTGTCTTAACCAAGTAGTCAGGGTTTCACTGAAATAATGGAGACAACATTTTTCACGTGCAGTCTAGCCATAATGACTAAATGAATTCCAAACATGTCAGAACTGGGAACGCTACCTTTACATCAGCACAAAAGAGAGAGGAAGCTTTTCAAATATATCCCCAGGCCCATGATATGTCTACAGCACTATAACAAGAAATACTGAGGTGTATGGCTCAGTATAAATGGTAGCATTTGTGGGTCCTGTAACAGTGAGCTTATGCATCCTCTGTCCTAAGATGAACTTTGAAGCACCAGGATGCACCAGAGCTGACAGGTTTTATGAAGAAGATTGATTCTAGTGAAACTCAAGGCCTCCTTCAGCATTATGCTTCAGCACGCATCCAATGCTAAGTATACACACCCTAGGGTGGCCCTTTATGTATCTAGAAAATCCAGAAGGCAGAGTAAAGGACACATGCAAAATGGAAACATTAATAAGTTGAACTCTACTGTCAACTTCAAATGTCAACATGATTATGTAATTGATAATTACATTACTCTTTCTAGAAAAGTTTATACTTAGATTAAAATTACACTTTTAATTATTATTTCTGAATTTCCACTTGTGTAAGTTACATCTAAATGCTCACAATTGCCAGTTCTTGCATTAGAATGATGCAATGTATTATAGGAGATTGGCTGATACATCAACATCTAATAAGGTAGTTCCACAGATATACACATATTTATATACATATATATCACACAAGCTCCTTGATAACACTGCTTTGCACAGGACAATTGAGGTCTTGAAATGGAAGGCCTTATTTACCCTAACAGATTTTCTTAAAATGTCTTGAATAGCATGGACTAGATCTGCTATCTACAGCAAGGAGCTCTACTATAGAGGAGATAAGCTAAAATATTAGATTTTATTTCTGTTTTCTGAAGGAATGTGGGGAGCTATTTATAAAGTAAACAAGTAAACTAAACAAAGCAGCACACTTTTCTACATGCCAATTCAAACATTTCTGTATTGCAAAGTTTTCTCCATTTAAATCCTTATTGACCAGGATAAAATAACAGTTCAGAGACATCGATGCAGCATGCAGATGAAAGGTGTATTGGAGGCTCACAGAACAGCTAGTGTTTCTGAGGTTAAAGTGGGCCTACACTGAAATTATAATGGTACTTTTTTCTTCCCCCCCCCCCTTTTTTTTTTAAAGTTATATGTACATTCAAACCAAATGTTGACTGGAAAGTTTGCACCTGTTACGTTCCACTTCTCTTCTTCCTTCCAGGAACACCAAACCCAGGAGCAGAGTGTCATTAAAATCTGTCTGAACTGAAATGAAATTTCTGGTTTCACTTAGTCCTGTGGGAAATGTGTGCTTCCACTCCTCCCTAAAACACAGTGGGAACATGGGGCTTTGAAATCATAATCTGAAAATCCCATTTTCTTATGAGCCTTATTAATATGAAATGACTGAGTGACAGTCTTAGCTTCTAGTTAAAATAATAGAACAACATTTCATAGCCATTCCTCTGCCTTATCTTCACTCCCAAAACACAAGAAGCTCACCTTGCTGGGCTCTTGAAGGTTAATTTGACAAAACCCATTTTGGAATTATTTTCTTTTCTTTAATGTGCAACCCTACAGATCCTTCCTAGGTCTCACACTGGCAAATGCACATAATTTGCAAGGAGATGAGCCATAATGAAGGCACACTTCACTCCCCCAGCTCCTGCTCCCCAGCACTTCATCAAATCATCACAGCTCCCCCCTCCACTCCCACACACCCCAATGCTGCCAGCCAGCCTGTCGAAGGGTGAGTGAGACTGCTGCCCTCCACTTTAGCCCAAGAGCTGGGCTCTGCTCTTGAAGGAACTATCCCAGAATGTGTCCTCCTCCTCAGGGACAGGATTGCTTAAAAGGGCAGCAGAAAACATGGGACAGTGCCACAGCCCCAAGAGCTCTGAGCCAACATCCACAGAAGGTGAGAAGGCTAACGGTATCCTGGGGTGTATCAAGCACTGCATTGCTAGCCAGTCAAGTTAGGTGATAGTCCTACTCTGCTTTACTGCACTTCACCTGTGAGGCCACTGTGTGCACTTTTGGGCACCACAATATAAAAAGGATATAAAGGTACTAGAGAGCGTCTAAAGGAGGACCACGGAGATGGGGAAGGGTGTAGAAGAGAAGCCATATAAGGAGCAGCTGAACTCTCTTCGTTCGCTCAGCCTGGGTAAAAGGAGACCACATTGTGGTCTACATCTTCCTCGCAAGAGGAAGTGGCGGGAAAGGAGCTGATCTCTTCTCTCTGGTGACCAGCAACAGGACCTAAGTGAATGGCACGAAGCTCTGCCTTGGGAACGTTTAGGTTGGATAATAGGCAAAAGTTCTTCACCCAGAGGGTGGTCAAGCACTGAAACAGGCTCCTCAGGGAAGTATTCACAGTGCCAAGTCTGACAGAATTCAAGAAGCATTTGAAAAATACTCTTAGACACATGGTGTGATTTAGAGGGTTGTTCTGTGCAGAGATAGGAGCTGGTCCCTTCCAACCCAGGAGATTCTGTGATTCTAAGTGACTAGATAATACACCAACAGAAGGAATTAAATGTAGATGGTGCATATAGGAGAAATTCCATTTGCACATTATAAAAATGATGCCCTTTGAACTGTCCATAGAAATGTCAGCTCTGTATTTGCTCAGAAAGGTGAGCTGAACTCTTGGGATTGTTATAAAAGGACTAAAAAGCAAGACAAACAATAAACTGCAGAAATTTCTACATACATTTCCCTGCTAGCCCTTTCTTCCCCATAACTTTTGAACTGACCCTATTTGTTGCATGGCATACATCCCACTCCTTTAAGTATTACTATTTTAACACTTCTACAGTAACAGCACAAGTAAGTAGAGCATGGCAAGCAGCAGCTCTGCAATTCTTTCTTAAGAACTCAAATTCACCCAATCTGATAAATATGTATCTATCTCCAAAACTCAAGACATATTTAATGTCTACTCCATGACTTTCTTCTCTAATAACTATCTATACTAGCAATAAAATCTGTTTTTAATAAAAAAGAAATTACTACTAAGATAATACACAACTCATAAAAATTAAACACTAAAATTCTGAACACTATTCATCCTCAGCTTGGGAGCTTTTTTTAAAAAAGGTATCTTCCATCAATTACATGGAATTTACCCTGCAATTTACTGTGAGCTCAAGTGACTGACAAGAGCAACCAAGACACCTCAGGCAAACCAGGTCACTCAGACATCTTCTTGCTGTTTTGTGATTAAAGGTTGACCACAAAAAACTTTATTTTCTGCAGAATGACATGCTCGGTTGGTTAAACATGCAGGCAATTAACATTGAGATAACATGCATTTAAATGGAGATTCCACTGACCCCCATCTCTTGGCTGCAACCTTTACTCTGAAAGCAGACAGCTTAGCAAAAATATTCAATTAATAAGAAGCCATGGAGGGCAACAAGTACATTTTAATTCATTTAAAAATAAATGGTATTTACTGCTCCATATTTAATAAGCTAATAAACACCACCGCCATGACTAATACTACAAGTAACAAGGGCATATGGCTGAAAGATATTTACAGAGATCATATTAAAAATATGTATTTGTTTTTCTCCTTTGTTTAGAATAAAACAAAATTGTACAAACAATGAAGTGAACAAAGCCTGTCATACATTTCAGACCCATCTTTCTTGTCTCTGCTCACATTCTATACCAAGTGCCACACTACAACTTGCTGCAGTAACTCAAATTCCCCACCCCAAGCATTCCTTAGTGCTTCCACCCTCTCTCCTCCAATATTTGTATCTCTCTCCCAAATTCCCTTTTGGGTAAAACCAGCACAAGCTCTGGCTCCAGAAGAGCAAGTTGTGATTTACTGTGTTACATTTGGTGGAGAAAACTAAACCCAATCCACATTTCCTTCTGTGGGAGCACTAAGTCCCCACTCTACATAGCTGCCCGTTTTCTGAAAATATTTAACTGTTTTATTTGGAAGCCAAAATCCTCTGGCACATTTCACAGAATCACAGAATCATTAAGGTTGGAAGAGACCTCTAAGATCATCAAGTCCAACCATGCCTATCACTAACATGCCACGCAACCATGTCTCTAAGTAGAACATCCAAACGTTTCGTAAACACCCTTAGGGACAGTGACTTGCTTGAAACTGGCCAATTAGTAGTAAAATAGCATGTGAATAAAAAAATTGAAAGCTTGTAGATTCAGAAATTGTAAACCAAACTAAGAGATGTGGGGATTTTAAACAACAGAAAAAATGAAGTTTTTGCAATTTTTCTATCAAACTTGTAATTTGGGGTTCCAGAGAAACCACATATCACACCACTGCCATCTAATGGAAGAAAACATCAGCTGATCATTGGTCCTGAGGAAGACCCAGTCAGACAAAAACTATTTCATCAATTAGGAGAGTTTTCTACCATTCCTAACATGGCCTCCTCCTTTTCTCATTTCATTTCACTCTTCTCAAAGCATACCATGTTGAAAACAATCACTAAATGTTATACAAATGAATGACTATTCTCAAGAGAGCTGAAAGATTGGTTTGGGGTTTTCTTTTTTGGAGAATTCACTATTTCAGAAAAATGTTATTTAACTCCATTCAAAGTCACAAGATCACTCACAATACCTAAATTAATTGTGGACCCTGTTCTTTTTCAAAGCTCTGGGCTGCAAATTCCATAGGACAAGGTGGTCTTTTAATTAATTTTTAGTCTATAAAATTATTTTCTGGACCATCAGTTACCACCTAGACCTCTTCTGCTGTATGGCTTAACATAATCTAAATAGAGTAATATTAATAATGCCCACCAAGTCCTTCCCCAGAATGGGCGTGGGTGGGTTTTTCTTCAGTGTTGAGGGAGCTACATCTTTATTGCCAGAGATTGTATTTTTCTCCTATGTTGTACATATATTCACACTCTAGCAATCCTATGCCATCTCCAGACAGGCAACCCTCAAATACTCAGAAAGACAAATTTAATAAAAATGATGACACAGTCCATTAGTGTTTTATTTTCACAGTATGTTATCTACCAAGAAAGAGAAAATTTACTTAATTCATACGGGTGAGAGAGTTCTATTCTTCTAAACAAAAGCCAGAGATGTGCCCTAATAGGTGAAAATGAAAACAGTGACTTCTCTGATTGCTGGCATACGGCAGAAGTGAAGTCGTGCCACAATCAACAGATCTGATTCAGAATGGTTCCTGTTGAGTACCTGTGTTCACGAAGAATCTGACAATTTATTATCAAATTATCACTATATTAAGTAAGCATTTGTTTTTCATGTGCTGTATACTCTGAGAGCATGTAATGGAGTCAGCTCTAGCAAAACTAAGGAGCCAGGCACTGTCCTCCTCTGCCTCTGCCTGGGGGTTTCCACAGGTCACAAATACTTCAGTGAAGATCTTAAGATTTTTGAGAAACCAACTTTTCAGCAGAGTACCACTGCTTTTAGAAGAGATGACCTGCCTTCAAGCAACCAGAGGCCAAACATTTACTGATACATGAGATGCTATATCATGGCATCAGAGAAAGAAAGTTTAAGCCAAGTAAGTTCTGGCAAGACAGCTGAAAAAGCCAGTGCATTTCAACTAAGCTTTCAAGAAAGCAGATTATGACCCACTGTTCAAAGAGGAAAAAAAAAATCTCTTCTGCCCATTTCTGTGATATGAAATCAATATTTTCAAGCCTGCTGAGACCACCAAGAACCTGCTAACATTACCTAGTCCCAAAATGCACTTCAAAAGCATGCCAAGCTATTGGCAAAGTTTTATACGAACCAATCAATCTAAAAATGAATCACTGCATATAAATGGTAATTTTATTTTTTTACTTCTCTGGAGGGAAACAAAGTTATATCAATTACTTGCCAGCAACACAGGCCTGCAAATTTTGGAAGCAGTAAATTAAGAATAAGCACAGATTAGATATGTCACAGAACAGTTCAGCATCTTGGGTCTCCTTGCAGAAAATACTTGCTAGGCCATGAGTTCATTTACGAGAAAATAATGACCCCGGAAATACTTTTCCTAATTGAAAAGAAGCTGTTTAAGACAGTGTCTGGGGAATTAATTAGAATGGAATTTCCTCTATAGAGGAACTAGCTTTACACTCAATAAGCAATTTTTTGAAGACTTACTTCAGACAGAACGCTGTTTAGATGCAGACAAGAATGTTTGCTGAGTTGCAGCTACATTTTGCAGAGATGGAAGCAGCTATGTCTCCAAGTCCTCACCACAGCAGGGCAGCAGCCAGTGCTGGCATAATCCAGCTATGATGACTTGCTCAGCATGACTCATCAAGCCCTTTCCTATTTCACTTCAGAAGATGTGAAAAGCATTCAAAAATATACAAACAGGAGAATCGCTAACGCCAAGCTGAAGTGAGATTTTGCGAAACACTCGCACGTTTGCCAGGACACAGGTAACATCTGCTGGCCAGCCCAACAGGTGCCAGGAAAGTCATTCACCCAATGGCATCACACACTTCCACTGAATGCCATTGATTCATTATGTTACCTAAACATTCATAAACACATCATCTCTAAGTTCAAAGGGATAGCTATGTATGTATTTTTGAATCTAGACATTCACTTCTCCCTCCTATACTACTGATGGTAACTTGGTAAAATGGTCAGATTTACAGAGCATCATAGTCCATGAGCCTACAGATCAAACAAGATTTAATTTGATAAGGCAGGATGTGAACTTTCAACGCTTCGTTGGTGAGCGAACAACCTCATAGTTTCTTATTGGGAATTCTTTTGATTTTATTGTGATGTATGCCTGCCTTTAGGGTGTTTAGATGTCTCCTTTAGGTATTTTTCCTAAAGATTTGACTCCTAGTCTCATGTAGTTACGCAATAATATCACTTCTTAATTTAAACAGGAAAAAAGAAATCTCAACCTTTACTTAAAAAGCACACAGGAGTGAAAAGGAAGTTTAAAGAGATAGAAAACAAACTAAAAAACACTCCAAACATTTACAGATTTTAACAGCTATTTAAATGTATCTCCTGTCATCAAAAAACATAGCATTGCCAGTATTTTTTTTCCTTTTTTTCTTCTTTGTATTTTTGAAACGGGGACTTAGTGACACTGTTAAAAAGTCTGTCCTTCTACCTCAGGAGGTTAGCTTGCTTGCTAACAAAAACTGGCACAACTTTGCATAGTTTGTGTTCTCTGCTCAAAAGACCCAGAACCAGAAGGATCAGATTATTTGGGGCTGCAACAGGTAAGAGGTGAGATGGATTAGCAGAGGCAGAGCCATAGACAAAACTTGCTGAGCGCCTGCAGAAATTCAGCATCTATGCAGCCTTCACAAACATCTCACGGTCAGAAAACTCTGCTGAATTAGAGTATTCCATATTGCTACAGCTTTAATAACTTTGAACTATTATGCCACTGATTACATAAAACTTCAGAGTGCATCAAAAAAAGACACACAAAAAAAGAAATGCAAACAAACAAACAAAACTAATGCATAAACAGTCTCCACATCTATTGTCTATTCTGGCATTGAACATAAGATTGACTTATTTGTTACACAAGTCTAGAGTTTCAGAATTAAAAAAGTCTGTTTTACAAATTATTTACTTTCTACAAGATCCATTTTCCCTTGAAGCACACTGTGCATGCCCTCCTAGTGTGAAGTTTACTGTCTGTGATCAGGTACAGACCTATTTGGCTGGATTTGTTTTTTCTTCTCTCAAAATGGCAATTCTGAGAATCATAAATAACACAGCACAGTTATTGCAATTTGAGCTTATTCCCAATAAATAAAATTTATTAACTAAATAGCTTTCCATGCAGCTTAGCTCTTTCTTCACTAGCTTATTATTTTACATAGACTCGCTTCATGTTGCTAGTCACAACCAAATTGTGCTATCTCAAATATCATAGGAATAGGGATTAATAAAGTGAAAACGCATAATTTCATATCACAAATAACCTTTAGTCTTCATAGAATGAGTGAAAAAATCACTTTCTAAAATTTAAAGTTATGAAAGTATTTTGTCTAACATACACAATGAGGTATATCTACTATATGCTTATAAGCTTTGTTTGCCAGAACATCAGAGCAGAAGCCTCCAGCACATTAAGCTCCAATGCATTAGGGCACTTCAGGAAGCTAGTGAACTTAAGCAGATGAGTAGCAACACTGACACAAGGCAGGACTGATTCCTTTTGGGAGATATAAAGCACCACTTCATCATGCCATTCCAATTATCTCCAACACTTACAGTAAGCCTCCAGTTATCCCATTTTTGTTACACAAATAAGCTCTCAAATTATAAAACAGGTCATGGTAAATTTGAAGTCCTGGTCTAAAACCAGCAAGAGTAATAAAAGTGTATGTGATATATAGTGGGATAACACAGATGACCTTATTGTAATTTTTCACCATTAACCCATCACAATCCTAATGACTGCATACCTGCATCCCTAGTTTTCACATTTTAAAAATGAATAGATCATTGCTAACATTTCTCAATAAAAAAAGTCATAATGAAGTATTAAAACTATAAAGGGAGTTTCTGTAGTTCCCCTCATCATGTTAGGCATATTTCTCTCCTAAGACATACACTGCTATTCAACAAATCAAGTCACGCATGGTTTGAAAAAATATACATAAAATAAAGAATATGCAGTTGATGTGTTTGTCTCCTACACATTACTGTGATTCATAGGTTTTATTTAATATAAAAAATTCCCACAGGTGGGGTTTCAGACTTATAGTCATTCTCCTGTGCTCATCGTCTAAGGTCCTAGCAAAATGCTTAAAATCATATGAGCTCCTGATTAAACCAGGAAGTAAATCTGCATGTATGCAATTAAAGTGTCTGCAAGGGCAGATGCAGATGACAGTAATTCATGCTCTAAGAAATGGGCTTGCGTATTTGGCAGATTAACTGTTCTGTATTCCATTGCTATGAGGTATGGAAACTGTACTGTGAAACAACCATTACTCATTCCCTCGGCTCTAAGCACATAGGTCTATCAAAGGCAAAGCAGTCTCGAGAGGGAGAGGTGCAAGGGCTGGAAAGAGAAGAGTCTACACGTTTCAGATTAATGCTTCTCTTGAATGGTTTCTTTTATTTCATTTCCCCTACTTTTTAAATTAGCAAATACAGTAGACCCAGAAGGGAAATGCACAAGGAGGAGAGAGAAAGAGGGGAGGGAAAGGGAAAAAGCAAAAGCAGCCAAAACTCTCTGACTTGTTCATTAGGGTTTTTGTGTTTGAACATCTGAATGAATCATGTGTCTGTTTTTCATTATTCTCCATATGTGATTGTTCCCTGCTTTGTTCAATGATTTCTGGCCATTTTGTCATGACTGTGCTTATTATGGTTTATATATTGTTCTATTACAGAGTGATTGTTGCTTCTCCTCTGTCTCAGTTAGCAGTTATGCCACCAACAAAGAGCAATCTGGAAATTAGAGGTTACGTCAAAAGGTTCCTCTAGTGAACTCCCTTGCAGCATATATGATTACTTTAGACTTGACTGCTTAATTTATACCAGCGAGAAAACCTCAGATAACACTATTCCTTAGTGGAACAGGAATGTAGTGGATATATTTTTTTAAATCTGAGGAATAGTGGTGAATGACTTGAAGTAAGAGTGTTTTCCTTATTTATCCAAGAGGAAACCTAACACTTCTTGATAAATAGTAATCTGTTTTAACAGTTCTGCTATTACGTGAGGTATTTGAAATAATTTCTTTGCTATAGTAACTATTTTCCACTTTGATTTCTGCTCTGTACCTTTGTCACCACATAAAGGATGTCAAAATAGATTCTGAAATCTCCAATCATATGACAGTTTCTATCATCTCCTTGAATTTAATCCGCCCTACTGCACTGGATACACATCACAGGACGAGGTGTTCATTCAACAAGATACCTTAGATTTTGTGGAAGGTAAGTGAGATGACTGGAAAGGAGTAAATTGCCTGGTTTTTTGCTTTGTGTTGTGGGTGAGTTTTTTGTTTGCTTTTGTTTCGTTTTCTTTTTTTAGGGGTGTTTGTTTGTTTGTTTTAAAGAATGGATGTAGCCCTCAGTGTATTAGACAGATTTTCAATTTCTGGAAAAAATCTTACAGTAAATAGTCATAATAAATCCATGCACAGACCATCAAAGGTAGCAGGGGATTGGTACCATGCAGTATGGGTTTAGCAAGAATAAATAATGTCACATCATACTTCCACCTAGAAGTAGGTAACTAGTTGTATGGATACCTAAGTACTGTATATTGTATTTAAATCTTGGTTGTCTCTTGTACTTGAGCAGACAGGAGAAATACAATCTATCTAAAACTGCTGTGATGTAGGTGTGAAACTGATTAGCAGATCCGCTTTAAAGAAGTTCTCAATGGCTCAGTGTTGTACTACCTGATATACTGAGGCAGGTTCCTCAAAGGTCTTCCCTGGGTCTGTTATTATTCAGTCTTTTCCAAATTATCTTGTCCAGTGGATTAGAGAAAGCATTTATTAACTGTGAAGAGGATACTAAAGAGGTAAGTGCTGCAAGCACTCTGGAGACTTAAGGTTTGAGAATAATCTTAGCAAATTAAGGAGTAGCCAGGACAAAAATAGGGTAAAATTCAATACAGACAAATGAAAAGTACTAGCCTTAGGAGGGAATAATCAACGGTGCAGAGCACACAAAAAGGAATGCTTGGCTGGCAGCAGCACTGGAAAAAAGAATAACAGAAGCAGGAGCTGCAGAGAATCTCTTAGCATAAATCAGCACTGTTCTCATGCAACACCCTGTGCCTCAGAAATGTATCTGTATTTTAAGTACAAAGTTATTTACATTAATATATCAACAAAGAGGAGTATGCTGTTTTTTACTGGGGAAGAATTAGTTTTCTTCATAGTAGCTGGTATGGGGCTATGTTCTAGATTTGTGCTGAAAACAGTGTTGATAATACAGGTGTGTTTTAGTTACTGCTGAGCAGTGCTTATACAGAGTCAAGGCCTTTTCTGCCTCACAACACCCCACCAGCAAGAAGGCTGGAGGTGCACAAGAAATTGGAAGGTGACACAGCTAGGACAGTTTATCCCAACTGACCAAAGGGATATTCCATACCATATGATGTCATACTCAGCATATAAAGCTGGGGAAAGAAGGAACAAAAAGGGTGGATGCTTAAGAGTGATGGCATTTCTCTTCTCAAGTAACCGTTACATGTGATGGAGAGTCCTGCTTTCCTGGAGATGGCTGAACACCTGCCTACTAATAGGAAGCTGTGAATCAATCCCTGGTTTTGCTTTGCCTGTGTGAGTGGCTTTTGCTTTATCTCAACTTGCAATTTTTCTCACTTCTACCCTTCCAGTTCTTTCCCGCATCCCACCAGGACAAAGGGGTTGAGTGGCTGTGTGCTGCTGAGCTGCTGGCTGGGTTAAACTACAATAAGGAGAATCATGTGATAACAGAGAAGACAAATGAAATAACCTCTCCACACTATTTAAGATTCAGGCCATCAGATATCCTGTGCTCAGCTCTAAGGTCTTCAGTAAGAAGTGCACTAATTAAGAGAGGGACCAGCAAAGTGTAATATAATCAGAAAAGTAAAACAAACTGCCTTTAATGAAAAAGTGAAGACAGCAGCGTTGAGTCTAAGGATAAGGGCAGATGCATAGCAGTCTTCAAATATGATTGCTGCAAAGAGTAAAGGAACAAACTGTTCTGCATGACCAGCGCAGATAAGAAAAGAAACTATAAGCTTAAACTGCATCAAGGTTAGACATTAGGAAATGTTACATTATAGTGAGGAAGGAGAGTGCAGTCACGGATTGCCTGAGGAGCTCAAGGAACCTCCACCACTGGAGGCCTTTGAGCAAAGGTTACAGAAACACCTTTCAGCAGTGGGTTAGAGCTGATTCTGCCCCAAGGCAGCTCCTGACCTCCTCAGGTCCCTTCCACTTCCAATTCCTGGAAACCCTTTTTTGTTGGGGTTTTTTTTGGCAGCCTTACTGAAGAGGAAGGAAATCATACCCAGCATTTGAAACAGCAAAGCATCTATTCTTACTATGCCACAAAGCATACTGTTAATAAATCAAATTATGTTTATGATCTTTTAATGGCACCACTTATGACACACAGATCCATCTTTGAAATAGAAATAAGTATCTCTGCCCTACAGTGTAATACAACGGCATGAAAGCAAACTTATACAAAATTCTAACTCACTGTTATTATAGCCCCTACTAAAATAATCTCAAAGCTAACTTCAGTATACAGAACATCAAACCCAGATATTTTCTTTCTCAAAATTCCATTATCCATATTCTTTACAATCTTTTCACTTCACATTTTGTGTTTCGCAAACAAATCCGTTCCTTTCTTTGTTTACCACTGGCAATGGGAACAGAAGGAAGTTCTCATCACACAGCATCATGTTTGTGGAGTGATGACCAGCCAAACAGCCAAACAAACCAAAACACTAAGAACAATCATCAAGCATGCTTCCAACAGATTGTCTCCACCAACCTTCAGGCAACCAGCTGAAGCATCTACACTGACAACACATTGGTCTCAGAAAACCCAGATGAACAGAGACAAATACATTGCTCTCTCATGGACTTAATCTTGTTATTCAATGTATGGTCCAGTTCAAATCCAACTCCATCTGCTTGATTTATATTGCCATTTCAGAAAAAAAAAAAAAAGGCAAAGATAGGATGGAGTTGACATGAGAGAACAGAGAACATTTCTGTTTTGTACAGCAGTGGGAAGGGGAACAATGACCTACATGACCCCACCCCCAAAATAAGGTCTTACTTGGAGTGTAAGACAGTGAAGAGTGGTCTCAGTGTAACCCCAGCCTACCTGATCACAGACTTTTTACTTCTCATCTCTCACATCAGCAGCTCAGGTCCCTCCAGCTCTCTTAGGCCTACGTCCCAACTCCCTCCTGCCCCAAGAGCTCCTACTCCAAAGCCTTTCCTATATCACTGCAGCACTCTTCCTCCTTGTTAAACCAGCTCAGAGCCCATTTGATCCACTCAGCTGCTTTGTAGCTCCATCATGCCACAAGTCCTGCTTTCCCTACAGCTCCCCATGCTGCACCTCACCTCCAAAACTCAAATCTCCTGGCCACACAGCAGCCAGTGGCAGGCATATCCATCTCCTCACAGCTTTGAAACTGCAGCACCACTCACCTCTGAGCACCTTGCCAGGGCTTTCTGCACTTAGCCCAGCCCATCTTCCCATAAGATTATTCCTTCATAATACAATCAAAACAAAAAGCAAACAAACAAACAAACAAAATTAAACCAAACTAGGTCTTGTTCCTGGTGTAATATTCAAAACAATTGACAGATCGATGTTATCGAAGCCTGCCAGAACAGTGCTCCAAGCAAACAAAATACACATCCAGCAAATGCATGGCAGTACCACTTTTGATGATGGCCCATGACCAATCAGGTTGGTGGATTTTTCTAAGACTAGAACTGCAGTCTTACAGCCTTCTTTTCTCTTGAGTGTCTAAGGAATGCTTTTGTGGCAGGCAGTAGGAACGGCACACACTTCTACAAACTGCAACATCACTGATACTTCTGGCAGGATTTTGCCCCATCTCATAACTTCCCCAAATTTCCTCTGCTGCTTCTCTTTAAATCTTACCTGATCACTCGTAAAATATTGCTGTAGTGCAATGCTTTTTCTTTTGACTAACTCATCTAGAAATGCTCTCTAGATTGTGCTTGTATCAGAAGAACCCAGTTCAGTAGATATTATTACTCCAAAAGGATTCTGTATATCACTAGTGTAAAGTCACACACATTTTAAAGCAGAGCTTTTCCCCCAGACTAGATGGCTCTTCAGACTAGCCACGTTAGTCAGTATTTATCTAGGCAAATATAGCTATACACACAAACACAAAACATGCTATAATTCACTAAAAAATGTTCCCGTACATTAGCAGAAAAATTAAGAGCATAAAACTGAAAGAGGAATCATTTTTACATCTTAGTACTGCAACTTGTACATCTATGCATCATAAACATATTTTCTTCTTCCAATAGCATAGACCAAGACTTCACAAAACTAGAAAAATTACATCAGGTTTTGCTTGGGAAACTTTTCCCAAAGGTTTCTCATTTTTATATAGGAAATAATTTGCATCACTGATGATATCATTCAAATCAGACAACACTATGTGGTTAGAAAGTAATTTACTTTTCTGCTGAAGCAATTTGATACTTGTTCTGATTTGTGATTTTCATTTTGTTTGTTAATGAAAAAAATTAATGAGCAATGTTACTGGAAACACAACTCAAAGCTTTGGCACTATTAAATATGTTTGTAATACACTTTACATTATGTTGATTGCACAGTTGGAGCCAAAGCCTTGGCAGTCAAGCCACCAGTCAATCATTCAAACAGACAATGAACTCACAGGGCAGATGTTTTGCACATACCTTTGCACTGATTTGTGTTTTTGTCAAGAATTGCCTTTGTGGATACAATTTTCCCATACCTGTGGAGAAAATAAAAAACAGAAATAGATGTTATTATATTTTAATAACGAATCTATTTAATTTTGCACACATATACTAGAAAGAGATCTAGAGCTCTTTAAGAATGTTTGCCCGATTCTTCTGGAGAGGCTCTTCTGTCACTGCAGTTCAACAAACACCTTCAGAGTTCAGCTGAAAAGCACTGGTCATTTGCCACACCTCATCCACCTCTGATCACTGCGCTGCACAGCCAAAATCAATCCTCATTGTAGTAAGGATTTTAGGTCATCAGCACTAGTAAAGAGGTTTCTTTGGTTACATTAATTAAGTTTGCTTAAAAATATTTTTTTTATTTTTAGCTGCCAAACAGGATTTGTTTAATAGATAGATCAAATTCCTCCAGGATTAACAAAAATGCATGCTTACACATACACACAGAGAACTGTGCTCATGTGTGCATCCATGTCTGCACATATACACTCAACTTCTGGTTTGGGTAAACAGAAATTTCAAGGTTTATGTGTGTCTCCTAGCTCTTTCAAAGATGAAAGTTAATACTTATTTGAATTTATATCACCTTCAATAGATAGTATGATACTGCTATGCAATTTGATACACTGAACACAATGAAGAAAAAATTTGAGCAGCTACAACTTGTTGCATTAAGCAATTAGACCATAAAATGGATATCTGTCTTCACTCACAGAGGTTTACGACTAAAAATGTAGACTTAAGTATCACAAAACCCTGGTAAAAGAGAAGACTTCAGAAGAATAAGGAAAAGAAATTTATTTCTTAAGTAATTGATATGTCTTGGTCTCTGCTTCACTGAAGAGAACTTCTTCTAAAATACCTTTTCCCAATTTTTTTTTTTTAAACATTACTGGTACTCTGACAGATTGGGTTTTCATTTGGAAGACTCTTCCATGGAATGCAACTTGCAACATCAACAAAGGACATATTACGTTATTAGATTATAATTAATTTGTATCATCTAATGCAAAGCAACACCCATGGAAAATAATCAATAATTCATCAATTATAAACCACTGAAATGTATGGCAGGCCAATTTTTATTTGGTTAATCTGTATTGAAAGGAATGAAAACTTTGTGACAGTGACTTCTACTTTAAGTCCAGAAACCAGGATATGGAAGATCTTACTCCGATTTCCTTCTCTGCCTCAGGAGGAAAACCCATGCCTCCTACCATACAGAAGAGGGGAACTTAGAACATTGTGCTACATATTAAAGTCCACACTCTTCTCTGTCCCTAGTAGTCTGCAAACATACTCAGTAAATCATCATCACACTTTACCCAACAACCCCCCCCTCCCCCCCCCAAAAAAAAGAAGAGGTTTCATTACGGAACCCACCAAAAACTTAACGACAGCTTAAATATCTCATGAAGCAGAAGCAACACCAAAGACTGGGAACAGCCTGCCTGAACATACTGTTTGGTACCAGCAAAATAGATCTGAGGCAACTTTGTGCCTGAGAATTTCTCAGCTGGTTTTCACACTGAGTGACACGTAACCACTCAGCTTCAGATAAAGGCCACTGTCTCTCCATCTCTCTTTACTCTCTTTTTGTGACTAATGCAAAGTGACTTTCCATTTCGCTGTTTCTCCTTTGCCTAAGCACCCGCAAAAGCATTTGTTTCCATTTGACTTTCATTTTGAGAAGGAAATAAATGTTTTGCTTTGTTTTAGTTCAGACTGAAACCGGTTGGGAGGAGGGTGACCTAAAGGCATTAACACTTTGTGGAATCCGAGTTCAGTTCCAAGTCAGCCATCTTTTAGGAACCCCAAAAATCATACAGGCCTTCCTCCCCTCCACACTCTACCCCTTTTTTTTTTTGGCTGGATCTGTAGACAGGCAGGGTTTTGTGCTCTGAAGGCAGGGATAATTCATTGTACACTCAATCATAAAGGGTAGATGGGCAGGTAGTTCTGGGTCTATTTTGCCATAGCTGGCTCCACTCCAAACAAATACATAACAGATTTAATGTTAACCATGAGATCACATGCTTTTCTAACCTCAGGTGTTAGGCTTCCAGAATTGGGGCCTTTATACTCACTTATGGTCCACTTCATTTTATAATACTTCATGGTAGTACCTGAAGTTGACTTTGGCCTCAAAGACATTACAGCACATATCTTAAGGCAGCAAAGTCAAATTCTCTGCCAGAGCGATTTATGATTGTTCAGTGGGCCAACTTACCCAGTAGGAAATTTGGCCTGTGTGGTGCATCTTTATTTATTTGATTTATTTAAATTTAAAATCAAATACATGAAAAACATGCAAAAACATGCCTATCTTGTACAGTAAAGGGCCTCTGACAGATGTATGGAAAAAGAATCCAAAAAAATCAACAGCTAACCCACAACAACCTCAAATAAAACACAACTCCTACCCAAACTTCCTCCAACAAAAACTAACACCTAGCCTCCATTTCAGTCCAGCTACTCCTAATGAATTGATATGTTGTTTCATTCATGTCCTGTAAGAGCTAAAAGTTAAGGTTTCTTGCCAACAGAGACAGGCACTTGTGGTTCCACTGCTTTTATTACAGACTTCCCAGAGTTATTTCCTACATACTGTGATCCTGCAAACACTTAGTTACACTAGAGATTTTAGTCACAGAAGTAATTCTGTTCTGTTCAGAAGAGGTTTCCTCCCACACATAAAGTTACATGCACACCTTGGCGTTTGCAAAAACAGACATCAGAGTGCTAAGAGGCACTGCAATAACAATCACTGTAATAGGCAATTAGCAACAGGCAGATGATTCAATCTACTGCTATAAACTTTGAACGTTATCACAAGAAAGTAACTTGAATTAATTTGGACACTTTTCCTAAATATTTCAAGTAATTATTTTACAGTAATCAGAAAATCAGTTCTTATGAAGAATGCATGCTGCATGAAATCAGGAAGGTATTTTACTGCTACAAATACAGTCATATTTCTTTCTTGCATGCATGGAGAGTGGTTTTAAGCCATACATCATCTCCAAAGTTGTTGGGCTTTCTGTTCATGTGACCTTTGATTTTAAATCAAAAATTCCAGTCAGAAAAATAAAAATTGTGAAACTGAGTTCATCTCAATGTCTTATTGCCAACTTTCCAACATAATGGCTGTACCATTAAGGATAACTCACTGAATCACAGTATCCAAGAGAATACATGTAATGAACCTGTGAGATGGCTACCTCAAGGACATGTCTACTGAACATTTGAAATAACTATTCAAAAGACTTCCTGACATCCATGTGTTCATTTTCATTACATTCTTCCTGAAGTGTTATCTAAATGCATAGTAACCACAAATAAAACTGCTTACATGCTCTTTTAAAAAATCCTTTTAATCCTTTATATTAAATCACGCTTTAAATTTTTTCCTATGTAACAATTTTAATTTAAAACCAGGTGGTCAGACATTTGAAAGAGCTATGTTAGGAGCAACCACAGGACTTCAGCTCATTAAAGAAAGACTGTGCAGTGATATGGTGACTAGTTGTCTTCATTGTTCCTCATAATATATAAGGAATGCCAAGAAAATCTTAAGGTTTAAAAGCTGCAGAGGATGATACTTCCCCAGAAACACATTGTGAAACACATTGCCACACCATGCCTTGACACATTTGTGGCCCTGAAGTCCCATAATGCCAGAAACCTGGAGAGAATATCAGAGTAGTATCATCGCATGTTGTCACTATTTTAACATCAGGCACCTCCACAGCTACTAAAAAAAAATTCCTATCTGAGCCAGCCCAGCTTCTTACATTCCAGAAGAACATTAATTTGGGGGCAGAAATACCTTCTTACAAACATCCATTTGGGGTGACACTGTTGAGGTCACCTGCTATTCACTATTAAGGTCACTTAGATACATTTCACTTAAAAATGGTGGTAACACACACCATTTCACATGGAGATCAGGACTAAGGGAAGACCCCCACCGTGATGTGCACAGAGAAACTCTCTCTCTGCCAGTCCCAGCTACAGAGCTATATCAAAAATCACTCTTAAGAGCCCCATCCACTGCACCCCACATTTTCTGACTATTCAGCAGACTTGTAAAAGATGCAAGCAATGCAGAAAAAGGCCTTAATGTATATCAGAATTGCCAGAATCAGCACTTACACTGCAGACAAAGCTCGATCTGGTCATTCCTGAGACGTTATAACCACTGATAAAATGGAGATAGTTCCTGAAGGAAGCACTTCAGCTGCAAGTGATACCACGTGCAAGATGCAGGAACCTTACCCACTGCCCACACTGATCCCAAACTGATGGAAATTCTCTGTCTCATGGCACACAAAAGATTCAAGCCATTTCTGTTTCTGCCTGCAGGAAGCTGGGGCTGCAGAGAAGGGAAGTGGTCAATCACTTAGGAGGCAAGTGAGATTCAGCTGGGGACTAGCTCAAGGCAGAGACACCAGGTGCCACATACCCCACTGCTACAAGGCAATATGTCAAGGTGGGAAGTCTGCTGACAGACAAGCCACCACAAAGAGCTGCTGGGTCAAAGGAGGGATTTCCTGGGAGCTCAGAGCCGCTCAAACTTTAGAGCTTTTTCATGTCATTACAGAAAACAAAACCCTCTGGTTTAGATACATCTTACACTGTCCTTCATGTCAGACTTCAGGCTGGCTGTGGCTAGTCCTGTAACACAAAATGGCAGATATAAAACACAGCTTTTGTTCAACTCGACCTACTGCTTGTGTATTTGAAGTAAATATGAAACTTGGGATTTAAACTCCAGTAACTGGTGTACAGAATTCTTCCTTGCTTAGTTAAAACCAATGGATTTACCATACAATTCCCAAGTTCAGAGCTTAATAATTATATCCCTAGTGTTAAGGTTCACTCAAGGTCTCAGGCATTGCTCAGAGGACAATTCACCCAACTGAAAACAGTCTGCATTTCTGGGCATTTAGGTAATATATGCTTTTATCTTGGGAACTTTGTACAGGGATAAATTTGACCAGGAGTAATTGGATTTAGATAAGCAACTCTGAGGCTCTTTCATTCTTGTGTAGTAATATATAAATGGCATAACTGGGTCTATTTTGTTTAAAGTAGACTCTATTAGGAAAATCATGGATTTCAGGAGGAAAAAAATAAAAAAAAAGCCCACATTATGAAGGCCTATAGTACAGAAGGAACTGCTACTGGTTTTCCCAGAGGAATGTTATCCTATAATACATTGTCACATGAACTTAGGACATCCCAATACACACAAAAGGGAAATTTACTCATATAAAATTCTGATTTGCGTGATCATTTCTGGACATTTCATCTACTGCATGACATTAACAATGCTTGTATTATTTCTCAGAAATACAACACATTACTATTCTAACCACTAACAGAGACTGAGGTGCTTTGTTGTTTCACTGTATATTATTTTTAATTAAAAGAAGGAAAAGCTAGTAAGACTTAACTTTTTTATTCACATGAAATACAACAAAATCCATGCCATTCAGGGCACCTTTTATTTTCGCAGGCCAGCACTTGTAGAACAAACAGAAAGAGATATTTGGAAGGAACTTACAGCACAACGGATTAACAAGATCGTACTTCTGTAGAAGTTTAACACTCAGCTGCTCTATCTTCTGTACTTCACTCTGTCACATTTACAAGTATCATTCATTCACTAAATACAAGTTAGTACAGCAATTTATAGTATCAACTTGTCCAAGAGTTTAAAAACACCACAGAAAAAGGGAGGGCAGCCTTGTAAACCCTTTGGTTGTACATCTAAAACGGCCTTTCAATTTCAGAAGTGCTCCCAAGTCATTAGTACTACATTTTGTAAGGGCAGGTCTTGCTCAGCAATTTTTAAACTCAGATCTTGTATGTCTTTTCCTAACAATGCAGTTAGCAGCCTTGTTTTAAGCAGACAGTAATGAACACTATAGCTGCTATGAGAAGTGAACTTTCAGGAGAATGCAAGCTGATGAACCACTGGAAGAATGTATTACTTAAAGAATTAATTAAGTTCATTTACTGAATTCAATAATACCTTCTGATACAGATACTTTTTACGAAGCGTGTAGTGATTTGACTCACACATGGGCCCAATATTCACTGTCACCTCATGTCCACTGAAAATACATTTTTCAGAAGTATGAGAGAAAAAAGCTACAAAAAACATAAGATAACTCCATGCAAATGTCTATGAACACTATTATTGCTTTAGGTAAATAAAACACGAGATCATATCATTCTCTTCAATAACAGCTCCACGTTAGAGACGGAAAGAACCTAAAAGGCTATTTCAGATTACGGATCATGCCATTTACTTAATGTTGTACTTCATACTCAGAAATCATTCTTTTCAGGAAAAGGTGTGAGCATCATTTAGCTCAAACCACAGAACTCTAATAAAACCCTGGAGCTACTATATTAGGTCTTTCGGTGCTCTTTTATTGAGGAATATGGAAAACTCAGTAGTTCTGGTTAAGTTTACTACTTGTGAAATTTCAACAACCTAGAGCAGAGAATACTGTGCTGGTCAATAATTGATTGTGCATGAGCCAGCAGTGTGCCCAGGTCGCCAAGAAAGCTAACAGCATCTTGGATGTATCAAAAATAGTGTGACTAGTAGGACCAGAGAAGTGATCATCCCCCTGTACTCAGCACTGGTGAATACCATGTTCAGTAACTGGGCTCCTCATTACAACAAGGGCACAGAGGCATTAGAGCATGTCCAGAGAAGGGCAATGAGGCTAGTGAGGAGTCTGGAGAATAAGTCTTATGAGGAGTGGCTAAGGGAACTGGGGTTGTTTAGCATGGAGAAGAGGATGCTCAGGGGAGACCTTGTTGCTCCCTACAACTACCTGAAATGAGGTTGGAGTGAGATGGGGTTAGGTAGGTCTCTTCCCCAGGTTAACAGTGAGAGGACAAGAGGAAATGGCATCAAGTTAAATTGGATGTCAGGAAAAATTCCTTCACTGAAAGGGTTGCTAGGCATTGGAACAGGCTGCCCAGGGAGGTGGTAGAGTCACCATCCCTGGAGGTATTTAAGAAACATATAGATCTAGTACTTAGGGACATGGTTTAGCAGCACGTTAGTGATAGGTAGATGGCTCGACTTGATGATCTTAGAGGTCTCTTCCAACCTTAACGATGCTGTAATTCTGTGAAATTTGAAGAGATACTAAATTTTTGACAACAGAAAACCTGAACTTTCAGAACTTTAAGAAGCGTATCACTTCACTGGTTCAAAGGTAGTTTTCCCTGCTGTTAGTTCCCTGCTGGTAGTTTTTTGGCTTCCATGTAAATGAAATTAAGTGGCTTGATCCAATACTTGGAGAAATCAGAGGCAGTTTTTTCATTGCCTTCAGTAGGTACAAGCTCAAAGCCTATTTACATTGTTTATAATAAGGCTACAGATTTGTGACACTGTTATTACCCAAGACAGAATGAAATGCTACTTACTAAAGTGGTACTCTCCATAAAAGTCTGAGATTTTACAGTGTTTTTCCCAAGTTAGTTGCAAGTAAGACACCTGGCTCTTAGCTGCGGTTTTTATTCTAAATGCTGTTTATTCTGAATTAGTCCTATATATTACATTCATATTATATCTGTATGTTTGAGTATTGAAGCTATTTAGAACTATTTAAAACATGATTATAATATTGTATATCACATTTAAATTAAAAATCTGACATTCATATTTTGGCTTTGAGAGAAAGCTATCGTTTTCCCTCACAGTTCTGCCATGACAAATAACCAGTGCTAATAATTAATTAGCAAAATATTCTACAGTTGCAAAATTAAGTATAGAAAATGAAATTCATGCACAAATTAATAACTATGATTTCATGCAGAACACTTCAATACTCCTTCTGAGCCATCATTAAATCCTGAACAACTAATTATTCCATATTTGCAAGAATTCAGATGTCTTAAAAAAATAAAATGCAACTGTTGGTTGCAGACACTTAACGGTGCCGCTAAATTTTCTGCGTAGTGATAGGATGCATTACTGGGAAAACAGCTTAGGGATGTAAGACCCTTCACAGAATGAGATGTGGCTTACTGTAGCCTGTCACAAATGATAATGCCAGGCATATTCTAATTTTCAAAGGGGAGGGGGAAGGATTAAAAAAAATCTAAAACCTATCTTTTCTACTAAAAAGACAGTGTTCATTGGTATTGGAAGAAAAAAATTAAGCAGATCTTCAAAGGTAAAGAACCTCCTCTATCCAACAGTTCAATTATTATAGATATTGTAGAAATAAACCCTCCCAATATATCATCTCTGTGTGTAGAATTTATTTACTTTGTATGTTCTTGCATGCTGTGCTGTCTTGTATCTGATTTCTCATTCACAGTCTTGCTTACTTATGGAGGATTCATTGTAAAATTACAGTTGGTGTGAGCCAGTATGCCAGCATACCATGACATTAATCTCTAAAGTATTCAATCATTTAACAATAGCCTCATTATTCAAGGGAACTCTCAGCATTTAGTTTACGCAGATTTTCTGACATCTCACTAAAACAGTTTACTCTTAAAAGAATTCAATGACTGCAACATATTGTAAAATATATACATACACATATATCTCAATCAGATGGTTTCTCTCCAATATTAGCTGGGGCGAGGGAGGCATTAAATGTAAAGTAATTAAAGAAAAAAGCAAGAACTCCAGTGAGCATGAATACAAACTGATAATTTAAAGCTAAAGCATTTTCTAAAGTTCACACAGAGGCCATTTGAATCAAATGTGAGTGAGACTTCTTGAATTCACAGAGCTCCCATTTCATTATTTATAAATAAGAAAAATCCAGGTACTTGGGATGTCTTTGTAACAAAACAGTATATTTTTGAGAGGGATTGTTTCTTAGGATTTTTACACTGCAAAATACATGTTTCAGGATCTACATCACAGAATTGCTTCTTTTTCTTCAATATATTTATTTTAATTCTTTTATTTCCAGGGCTGGAATGCCATAGTTGTATTCAACTTTGACAAAAGTGGTGCACAGAAGCATATTTTTCTCTGCCTAAAATTTTCAAGGAGAAACAACAGGAGCATGGATTTGGATTTTTATGATTACGTGGACAAAAGTTCACAGTGCTTGCCAAGGACTAGGACAGAATACCTCTGGGGTTTGAGTTTCTTTGGATCTTATTTATCTGTACGAAGTATATTTTTAAAAGCAAAGATGTTTAGACAATTTATTAGGGCAGCTCTGTAACACAAAGAGAGCCTCAGGAGAGAGCGTGAAAATGGATTCAATGAGTTAATTTGTTCATGATATTTTTAAATACTCTTGCACTCATACAACTTCAGGCACGTAAGAAGCCCAGTTGAACTTAAACAGGATGATCCACATTTCCCACGGTAAAAGTATGTTTGCAGGCTCATAAATTAATGTGCCTATTTGGTGTGGAAAGTCCTCCCTACAGCCCTGGTACAATAAACAGATTTACACAGGACATGCAAGTGCATGTTTCCAGTTAGCAAGTGCTTTGCTTTCCTCAGTGCAAGGCCACATTAATTAGTTTTAAAAGGACAAATCTGTTCTTACTGGTAACTCACCACAAGTCCCAAGACAGAGTCCCAAAGCAGGTATTGTCCAAAACCTTCTCTTATGCAATAGCTTTGTCAACAAAAAAAATTTAAACTAGGTGAAGCTGCACAGCGTGCAACATAGATACACTAAGTTATGAATCATGTGGGGGTTTATGTAGATTTTTTAAAGTAAATGTGAAAACAAGTAAATACAAATACACATTTAGAGGTTTAAAAACATATTTAGATTTAGAGCCCTTGTCTGTTATATAAATGATTATTCATGTTTTATTGTCCAAAGAAAGATGGACATAATTGAATGTATCAGCCTTACTGTGTCAGGCTGGTAAACAGTTCTGGAGAGGGAGGGAGAGCTTATTAAAAACTGTACTTTGTATCAGGCTCTTGGTTTCCAGAAACGTGGTACCCTTCTTCTAGGTCCAGTGGGCTGCCCCAATTTACACCAACAGAGCAACTGCTTCATTATTTTCTGTCTTTGAGTGCTGAAGTTACATTTTAAGATAACATCAAGGCGAAGGTAACACAGCATAATTAGCAGATCTTGTAGCTCTCTGCTCACTGTCAGCACTTTTGAGCATAAGACAAACAAAATTCTAGTCGACCAAAAGGTCCTCACCGAGGCTGTGTGCCAGCTGCTCTCAATGGTCACCTTGGCCATGAGTCTCCTGCAGAAGAAAAGCCAACACTAGCAACTGCTGTGCTCTGTTGTGGTTCAGCTTGCACCCAGAAACAGCCAAGGTGAAACAGGGAGGGGTTAGATAAGCCATGGGATTCACTAAATAAATACTTCGTGTCTTCTGTCCTTAAAAGGACACGTGGTTGGTCCTGGAACCTTCGATGGAAAGCCATGAAAAAAGACTCGCTACATAGCCTGTCTTTTCTGAAATATACATGGGCAGATTCTGGAGGAAGGAGTAAGAATTTAAATGTTTCAGTTTTTATCTTGAAATCTGATCAGTAACTCTAGATTTGGAAGCAAACTAGCATTGCTTGGGAGCTCTTAAGAGACTTTTGTATATTACTGGCTTCAGATGCCTTCAAAGAAACTAATTAAGTATAATACAAACCTCAAACCTTATAAAGATACATGTGGGAAAACTGAGACCTAATTCTGAGTGCTGGACATACTTAGAGAGAGAACTGTGATTTACTGTGATAAACCCCCAATTCTTCCTGCAACTGGCCAATGAGTATAGTACTGACAATTGCTGTTGCTTTCTAACACACCAAAAAGTTATTAAATCAACTTTTGTTATTAAAAAATTACTAACACGTAAATACATTTAAGATACCTTTTTATTTTGCCTACATATTTCCTGCTTTTGTGATAAACTCACGTTGTGTTCTCATAGGCTTCTCTACAGCCATCAAGGAGAAAAACCTGTATTTTCTTAAAAAAATGAAAGCTGAGATTCTATCTTATCGCATGATCAGATGCCTCAGGATATAAGGGTTTAAGAAACATAGATTGTGAACCATGCCATAAATTTCTGAGGGTTGGCAACACCAAGGGCAACATCTTCATCAAATACTAGTGAACATTCTCAGTTAGGGAAAAAACAGTTTGGCAGTTGAATGTTTCAGGTCCCAGAAAACAACCTTGCAAGGAATAAAACAAAAACAACCAACAACAAAATAATAACAACAAGCAAATCCACCCTGTGTTCTATTCCTCACTTTATAAAGAGCTGGACTTAAAGATATATGAAAACCCCAGCGCTGACACCTCTCACTTTATTACTGCTCCTACTTAAATAGCACATATATCCTATATGGATAGAGTATATTCCAGCAGCCAAAATATAATCCACTAGATGTGCTGGGTTTCGAAATTAATAACACAAAATTTGCAATTATTCTCTCCAGCAGCAAGATGACTACTTTTTGAACTTTCCGTCAGAAGCACTGAAAGTGCAAAACCAATGTAAAAAGGACACAGTCTCCATAGAGTCAAAGGCATTCTACAAGAAATAAAGCTATAGTCTTACAAATATTTATAAGTACAAACAACTGAATTCATACTCTGGAAAGTCCTGAATGCACCCAATGTCCACCTCATAAACCAAGCACTTGCAGTATCAGATCATGCATTTATGCTCTCCTGAAATATCTTATTCATCAACAGCATTTGCACCCTTTCCTCCCACTTACTTGGACCATGGGATTTTCTGACCTTTTCCCTTTCTGTTGTTCAAGAAAGCAAGTTCTCAGAAGACCAACATCTTGAATAAGAAGCTAAAGCAAAAGAAGACGTCCACTCCAGCTATTCATTTCCCATGTGCCTCTGCCTTTCGCTTTCTTTGGGCTGGCTCCAGAGACCACTGAGATCAAGAGAAAGACCTATGGATTTGCACTGTTCTGCATTTTCTAAGAGCCATTAACTGTCACTCTACATGCAACATTCCATTTTGTAAGACAATTTCCTAAGTTCAGACTTCAGTTTCCTTTTGATTCCCGCATTCTGAGGACAACAGCTTCTTTGTTCAAGCTTCCATATTTATGAGAATGTTATCTTATCTCTGGTTTAGCCTTTACTATTGAGCAGTCAGAAAAGAATCACCTTTTTGTTTCAGATGTAAAGATTTATGTCTGCTTATATTTTTAAGATACATAAACACACAAACACACTTACAAAGCCTAAACAAGTTTACTCTTATTAGAGCTGTCATCTGAATTATGATATTTAACACCAGTTACAGTTTAGTTCTCTATTCTCCCCTTTATAATAGCTTTTTTCAAAATCTGTTACGAAACTAAAATGACAGCATGGTAGGGAAATAAGCTTTCTTCAGCCTGTCTGCAAGGGACAAGAAGCAGCAAGTTTTAAGCAGTAGGAAATCAGCAGGAAAAAAAAGAAAGGGAAGCAAACCCTTACAATGTGGGGTAGATTTTCATAGCCACTGGACCACCCAAAGTTGAGAGACACTCAGTGCCACAGCAAAACTGAGAGTCAGAGAACTGACACAAACATTTAAGAGTGGAGAACAGCCTTAGTCTGAATTCCCAACTACACCTGCACATGGTGAAGAACTGAAGGATTCTCATTCATGCCACAGTCACACGGGTTCTGCAGGAGAGCATGGAGCTACCTCAGCTAGCTTTAACCTAGCCCCATGTTTCACTGCATGGCTCTGAAACCCAGAAGCATGTACAATATAGATGCTCCTTCATGAGGTTAAATGAGCAGTATTGGTTCAGTTCTGTATGTTTGTTTTCAGTCTAAATGAAATACATACTTTAAAAATGAATCACCATTTTTCTGAACTCTAAGCAGTCTTCTCTCCAATGTCCCCATTTCCCCCATCCCAGAGTTTCTCCAGACAGCCATTCTCTCTCTCATCTCTAAGATTAGCACTTTTGAAGCCTTTATATTTTTTAATCCCTGCTCTGCCAATTTTGTCTCCCCTTCCCCCCACCTCCCCCTTTCCCTTCAATGGAAATTTTCTACTCTTTACAAGCCTGGCTCTCTGCAGAAAATTGATTTCCCCTAGGATACAGCCATCCTACTGTTCTATGCATGGTCACTAATGATCATTCTGTTCACCACAGAGATAGACAGGGTAGCACTCCTCATCAGCTTCTTAGCACAGAAAACACACAGGGTGGGGAGGGGAGTGGAGAATCTAGAAAATCTTAGAACTTAACCTTATCAAGAGTTCATAATCTGCAGGAAATACCACACAAAATCCCCAAACAAGTTATTATCAGAATAAAATAATTCTTGCTGGTTTCTGTCACTCTTCACTTCCATTGCACCAGACTAAAAGTTTTCAATCTCCACAAAAAAATTACTATCATGTAGTTCCCTCTCTCCCAGAGCCACATGGAAATAAACCCTAAATCAGATGTGACTTGAATTCATGTTGGTTTTACTTGGGCATGGGTATCAGGGTATCCAAGGGCAGAACAGATTTCATCACAGCTTGCAAAATCTGCCTGAAGATGTGAGAAAACATCTAGGTGCTGCACTTTTTGTTTATTTAGCTTATTTTGCAAGCAGTGTACCTTCACCATCTCTGGGAGACCTGCAATCTCACATTTGCATTGAAGTCTGATTGTTGGAGTAACAGACAAGTGTCCTCTTAGCTCTACGTGGCTCTGATGCCAATGGGTAAAATAAACCAACTGTACTCACAAATAGACTGTAAATTGGCTCCTTCCCTCCTCCTTGACCCATGGAGTCCTTGCAAGAACTTCCCCTTGCCCCTGCTGCTACAGGGATGTACAATGAAAGACTGGAAGCCACAAGGAAGCAGATGGGGCAATCATCAACAACTTTTCCTCCATTTCCAATGAAGCATTTTTATACAAAGTTAATCTTGCTTGGTGACTTGCATTACCAGTTTCAGCACAACCAAAAATGAGGAAAACTATCAATAAGACTCCAAGATGGGTTTAGACTTTTTGTGTGTGTAATCCAGCTTGGTTCCAGTGAATTTGCCTCATACAAATAAGAGCTTTAGATCTCTAAGTCTTCAAATCAAAAGGTAAATTTAAAAACAAAAAAAACCAACAAAAATACTTTTAGTGAATGTCGAACAAAACAAACAAAACCAACAACAACAAAACCCATAAAAAACCAAAAAGTAAATGTTAGTTCTGAAATTAGGAGAGGGAGTTGGCTACTGAACTGCAACTAAGTCTTGAAAAAGTCAACACAGGTAATGCCTGATGCAGCACTTCAGAAATGACTGGGTGGGTAAAGTGCCCAAGCCAAGAAATTCATATTTAAAGCTCACATTGTCCAGCTAACGCTCTGTAAATTATGCCAGGATTTCATTATATAATTCTCACTAATGCTGTCTGATGTTAGCTGAGGAAATCCTCTGCAGACAGATAGGACAATTCACCCCAGTGTATGTTCCATAAAAATCACACACTCTGTGGAAATTTCCAAATACCTCAGCACAATATGGGTGAGTTCAGGATAAAGTTTCAAGCCTGAACTCCATAATTTCCTGTCTTTTGCTAGTCTACACAGCTCTTTAATGTTATGTTAATATAATTTTTGTGGTGTGATTTAATTACCTGCCGCTCTTGATGGCAGCATTAGTGGATTTCTATGTAATAGGAGAGCATGCTATATACTGCACATACTGTTACTAAATACCATTAAACAGACCAGCTGCAGACCTCCTGATAGCAGGACTGGATGGCTACCTCATTAGGACACGATGAGTACTTTACTCCTGGCACACAGCCTGAATTTCATGGCCCTCAGCCTATCGAACTTGCCTCAACGTCCCCACCAGACAGCCTGTCGCAGCAGGTCCCCTGGCCAAAAAAAGTCTCCCAGGAATCTGCTAAGAGTGCTGAGATCCCTCTCACAGGCTCAACATCCTGAGTCCTACACAGTGCTGCTGTGACTTGGCAGTCTGAAAAGATAGAGATGTATTTACTTGGCAACATTTTGACTCCAGGTGCAACGGAAGGCTGCTAAATTCTCCACTGAGACTGTGCCTTACACACTGGTGACAGCTACTAACTAGTGGTTTAGTCCTTTAAAAATCTCTTTCAGAAGTCTTTGCAGAGAGATTAAAATGCCATGTGTAGGTGGGTTGTAACAATTCTAGGGCAGCCTCCCTAGCTTTCACATCAATATCCTTGCACTGCTAACCAGCACCTACTAAGCAAATAATGAGCTTGACCTACTGCGCAGAAGTGTCGCCCTTTAGAGCAGGGCTGCATCAGGGAAGAAGGGTGGGAGTGGGGGTCAGTGGAGAAAAGAATGAAGAAGAACAAGGAATTTAAGTTTGTTCCATGTAGTTGGTTCAGTACACCCTGAACTGTACTAACAGACAACATCATCCAAGGAGTTGGAATGTATTCTAGTCACTCTTCTTGACATTCTGACCCACCTCTTCCTGACCACAAAACACCTTGTTTGCTGGTTGGCAGAGCTACACTTACACAGCACCAGTGGGAGATATAGCTGCTAGTACTTGCCTAACAGTGACCCCATGTCCCCTTATGTACCACAGGAACAACATGGCAGGATCACAACAGGGACAAGCAATGTGGTCTTATGATTAAAAAAATTCTTGTTTCTCTAAATCAAAGAGTAGTAACAACCAACAAAAAAATGCATGAACATAACAAAAACTAATAATTGCAAGTCCATGTTACAACAAAACCAGGTTCTTCTTACCACTCACTGAAAACCGAGATGAAACAACTAGAAGTCCTGATAATATTTAATAGCTGTATCACTATAGCCTGTCTGCCATGTCTGTAAGACCTGCAATCAATCACATCTTTAGTTCAATTCTTACATCAGGCAACGAGAAAAATCATGGCATAAGCATACTGTCTTGCTTTGATTTAAATCCCACCAATTACTTGATCATATTCCATTTTGTTCCACTGTAGCCACCAGTCCTCCTTTCCATTTAGGAGCAATTGCCTTGGGATTATTTTATTCTGAATCAAGAGGTTTTCTTATATGAACCTTCCAGCTCCTTGAACTGGCTGTATGTTTGTGTATGTGATAGGAATTCAGTTGTTCTGCAGTTCATAAGGTACTTAATAAATACTATATTGACATATTTGTGCTAAATTATTGTAAAGTAATTTAAAAACTTCATCGGCATATTCCATTTAATTGACAATCCTAAATTTTGTGTTAAGCAAAGCAGAGAGGGTAAGAAATATTAAACAAAAGTAGACAAATTAAGTGCTGCACAATTAAGTTATGCATGGTTCAGATTCAAATTTCTTACTTTTAAAAATGAAGCTTCAAGTGTGCTGCAGTTCTCTCATTTTATGGGTGTTTTTTTTACTCAAAGCTGAAGATGGATAGACACCTGACTTACAATTAAAGGTAGTCAAAACCTCAGAGGTGGAGAGATAAGGTTCTGCTTCTGACACAGTGCCAGTACTAGTGTACTGTGATCTCCACAAAGCAGCTCCTTACACTGCTGCTAGCGCACCAAGGCAGCTCTTGAGCACTATTTCTCCTGCTCAGGAACACAGATGTTACAGTGATACATTTCATCCACTTAAGGACACATACAGATACACCTAAATAAACTACATAATAAATCTCCATAAACATGAAAAGGAAATTATTTCTAATCTCAAATAATTAGTTTTAAAAACATTTAAATGACGCCTGCAATCCTTGATGAAATTATCCAAAGGCTGGAGAAAACTACCTTATAATCAAAAGACTTACACAGCTCCATCTATTTTGATTATTAAAAGAAAAAAACAAAAACAAACACACAAAACATAAGCTCAAAAGCAATTTGATTATAGTGCATAAGTACATCTGGGAAGAGGACATAGGGAGAGACTATGAAAGGTCCTTAATTGGATTACACTGAGAACCAATAAGTAAAAATCAACATCAAGAAGTTGGTTTAGTAGTGGGTCAGAAATTCTGACCAGGAAACACAGTTCACAGGAACAAACTTTTAACAACAGTGGTAGGTTTGCTGTTGCTTTCATATCTTCAGATCCAGAGTGGATGCTTTTCAGGAACATACTCTTTACATCATAGTAAATTGCTATATTCAGTCCAGGAGCAGAGCAAATAAGGGAATTTTAAGGACCTAAATACCAGAAAATAATGGTAGATCATCCCTTGGTCTCTTGTGGATCTCAAATTCTATGAATCTGTGAATTATTTTATCCCTTTTAATTACTAGTTCCCTACTATACAGAAGTTTAAAAGTTAATGTTCTTCTTGAATCAGTGAATTACGGAAAATAATTGAAGTTTCGTAATTGCAATATAAGCCTAGAAGTATATGGAAATGCTGAACTATAAAGCTTATGCAAGGAAAGCATGTCTTTTTTTTTTAATGTGATTCACCAGGCAGTAACAGCCATAAATGTGGCACTTATTACCTGTATTACACTGAAACAATAACATGACTTCATGTGATCCTGCAATAACTGCTATTTAACAGATTGCTGTGCTTCCATGAAGCTTATATGAGGCTGGGTCTCTGCTGGCAGAGAGCTTATTTCAGAGAAGAACCTGTATTTTCCACATTGCTCCTACCTTCATTATTTTATCTTGGGTTGTCCCCAGAGCAACCCCCAGATACTTTCCGAAAGAACCAGAATCCAGTGGTCTCTCCCTAGAGCTCATGATGGAGTCACAGAAAATACATGTCCAAAGAAAGAGGAAAACCTTTTCAGATCTCCATCATATCAACATCTTTTAAACATTAGGCTGAAAACATTCCATTTTTCCTGTCTCTGTTTTATAATGAGGCAGACATAAAATCTCTGACGTAGTTTTCTAAGAAAATTCTAAGAAATTCCTTCTCTAGAAAACATCTAAAAAAAAATAAAGACTTCTCATTCTTTTAACACAACTGTAGCAGCAGCGCTTGCCACACAAATAATTCTGGGAACTTACCAAATATTTGGAATGAAGGACATGGCATGCTGCATAGCACAGAGCTCTTGTCAAAGCTTGTTTGGAATGGTATGGGAAAGTCTAGCAGCTGAACACAATGACATTGTTGTTTTCGTGCTGATAATATTCAATAGCTTTGCCACCAAAGTTGGCTTGCCACTTCCCCTTGTATAGAAATTATGGACACGCTCTAAGATTCTTGTCATTAGCTGGAAGCAGTGCCCAGGTTAGTCCTGGTTGGTTGTTGGGTTTTTTCTTTTGGGGGGGGGGGAATTATTAAGCATAGTTTGTATTGTTTCCTTCCAGCAAAGCTTTAGGACAATGTATTACCCAAACAGATCAGAACGTTATCCGTGTCTTATCTTCTAGCAAAGGGTTACAGAAACATTTCTCCTACACAAATGTCAGAACACCAACAGCGTGTCTCCATCCTCTCCCAGAAGTCAGTGACTCCTAAGGAGTATAAACCACATTCCAGTCAGAGAACTTCCTACTTCCATCTCCACTCCCAGCAGATGCAAGTCATCAGTTATGCACTCCCACTTCTGCCACCAATTCACAAAGCACAACAGATCAGAAAGACAACACAGAATTTAGGAGAACAAATACCAAAACTGCAGACATGCTGTTTCCTCTTGCCCTATTGCTTGTTACTGGAGAGAACAGACCGACCCCCACTGCCTATAGCACCAAATGGGGTGGTTGTGTCCCAAGTGCAGGATCTGACACCTGGCCTCACTGAACATCATACAATTCAGACTGCCAAGAGTCCTGTGGTCACAAAGGCCCTTCCACCCACATTACAAAACCAGGCACCTGACAGACATGCACAGTGCAGAGCCTGTTTGTCCTTTGGACAGTACGTGAGCATTTTCAGAGCACAGATATAAATGCTTAAATCAGTATGGGGATGATAGCCTCATGGATGGACAGGTGATGATGCTGTCATTGGCTGCACACAAAACACGCTGGAGAAATGGAGAAAGAAAAAGGACAGGAAAGACTGGAAACATGCACATCTTAGAACAGGTCAGAAGCAGCTCATGAAGTGTATTTGCCCTCTTTCTATCTCAACATCCCTACTGCACAGTAAGCAAAGCAAGTGGTTGTTACAGTCATGTTCTTCACACCTCTACACAGAAGACTCAATATTACTGTTATGAGCTCTCTATTTTGTTGTAGCTTTTGGTCTCCTTTCTCCCCGCTCCTCCCACCCCTGGACTTTAATTAAAATTCATCAGAAGAAATGTTTTCAACAGCAGTGTCTGAGAACGCTGCATACTTCCATATCTTCCACTAAATCACGTTCATCCAACTTGAAAGGAGATGAGAAACTCTTACTGACACTGTCACACTCCAGTGAAAAGACAGGAACATTCAAAACAGAGGAGAGTGCAGGTGCTCATTTATTACTTTACGCAGATTATTTTCCTGCCTTTCTTCCTGACAATGGGAACGTTCACATCTCAGATGGAGCCCTCTGTAGTGCTGTGGGCATTTGCTGACCTAGAGTTTTGTTTTCCCTGATGAAAGAGGCATGGTAAGAAGAGGATCTGTTCATTGCCTACTGGGGTAAATTCACTGTTTGTTTTTAACAATAGAAGACACTTGGAGATTATTTTAATGGGAATGAATATACAAATAATTGTTTAATGATACCAGGTAGAGAAGAAAAAAACCTATGCATGTCCATATTTACACACTGCAAAGTTGTAATATTTATACAACTGAATGCAAAACAAATGATTTCAGACACCAAAATGTGGCTTAGATGAAATACAAGTTCACTGCCTTGTACTATTTCAGACACAAAACAACCCCACAATATTTCTAACAGCATTAATAAGTACCATCACTATGAAGATGTCTTCAATGTAGAAATTAACAAATCATGTCCAAGGCATTAGATTCTTCTACTTTCACATCTACTTTACACATCGTTTATGTTCACCATTTATTTATTTAAGGCATTTTGACTTAGAAGTAGTAATCTGAAATTAATTTCTTCTCCCTTTCCCTCCCCTCTTAATAAAATTTTAGGAAAAGTCCATGATACAAAGAACTTGAAAAGAATACAGCTTTCTCCAAGCTAACCCATCAGTGTTTTATTTTCTCTGGTCTGAACACACATGAACAAATGAGAGCAACAAACTCATATAATTCCCTCATCACTTTGAATCAACATGTTTAGTCCAACAGGACACTTTTGCTGTGCTTGACCCAACAGTATGCCCTTCTTGAGACTAACAAAACCGGGGGTGGGGGTGGGGAGGTTTTCCCCTCAAGTGTGGGCATTTCTTTGGTTGCTACACAGACTGACCTCTTCACCAGATTTCAGAGCCATTCACAGTTCTCATACTACCAGAATACACTGAAGCAAAATATCCACAAAGACTTAAGCAGGAACTACTCTATATGACATCAAATTGTTCCTATATGAGCTATTTCCACTGAATGAGCACTCTCTCCTTTATGCCCTTTAAGTCTCTGCTATATCACAGAGCAATAGTGTCAGCTGATATTAATTACAGGAGAGACAGAGATTATGTGGTTTTGTTTTAATTAATATTGAAGCCATAGTGCACCTCGCTTAAACATACAAGGTTAAAGAATGCAGTAAATCTCCTCATGTCTCCAAAGATTACCTCTGAAAAATACAAGAGCAGATACAAGCTAATACTCTACAGCTACATAAACCTCACAAAGTTTTGTCTTCAACAGGGCCAGGGTATGACCACCAGTTTATACTGGGTACAAACTTGGTCTGTCTTCATTGTAGAATAAAAGATTTACTCCTGGGATTTTTTTGGTCTTGAGCTCATTGTGGGGATTTTGTTTTGATGCATCTTTATTTTATTCATAGTAAATATTTTTAATCAACATTGTAATGCACGAAAAAGGAAAGGAATGGAACTTACTTTCCCTACACCTTCATTTCATCAGTTATCATATAATATGGACTTCTTGTTAATTTCACAAATGAAAATTAAAATAGCCAGGAGTGTTGCCTTAACACATGGAATAAATGATCATCATCAGCTCTCTAGAATGCTCAGTCTAATTGACAATGTACATGTTGCAGCTATTAAAAAGAGACCATATCCTGAAAGGCACCTTTGAACCCCTCTGAAACCTCAGTGAACTCAGCAGTTTTCTGTGGGGGCAAAAGGAATGAACATGGTTCATTTCAAAATTAATCTAAAATTTAAGTGATGACTGAAATTTTCAATGTATCTATGTATTTTCAATTAACAACCTTGGTTACATTCTCCTTGGCTGTAGCCCTTTAGTAGAATCCAAACAGTGGCAGCCTGAATATTTATTCAGGTGTTCCACAGGACAAAACCAAGAACATTCAGAATTAAATGAGAGGCTAAAATCTCACACTTGACACTTTTTTCAGGGGAAAAAAAAAAAAAAAGAAAAAAGAAAAACAACCCACAAAAAAACCAAACCACTCACAACAATAATACAAAACAAAAAAACATAAAGCAAAAAACAAAAAAATCTTGAGAAATCTGCACAAAATATGGATTTAGAAGCTATTTAGAGACACCACATGGCTCATGACAATCATGATCCAGTAGGAATTTCCCATACCTGGAAAACCTGGGAGATTTGGTCTCATCTTCCTTGAGAGTCAACCAGAACAGCAAACAGACTTGCTGTTCTTTAGGTTTAGATATTGTTTCTGTTGTTATTTTAATTAGGTTCTTTAATTTTACCCTGGACCACTAAGAAGTCAAAACTTGAGGGGTGATAAATAATCCAAGTAAGAATAAAGAAGATGGAAATAGATTTCTGAAGGTACACAAGACGCAAGAGAAGAGAACTAAGCCAGGACAAAAACTAAGTTTAAGCTATCAGATGCTAGAAGTTTGAAGTAGCTTTCTTCAGACTATAGACTGGGCATGAAAAATTCATGCTGAACCAAGATGGCAAGGGATTATCTTTGAATACATGGCAATGTCTTAACTGTGCAATGCACAAGCCTGTTTTGGTTTTTAAGCTAACTTTTCTTTTCACAATTATAGGGAGGGGAGAGATATAAAATACCTCCTTTCACAAATTCCCTCTCTCTTCTCCAAAATTTACTTTGTCTTTTAAAAAATTCTGGGCCGAAGTCTTCTTCAGTACAAACACGTAAGAAAATACAGACAGAAAGATCAAAATCTTGAGAGACAGACTGTGAGGCTTTGAAATGAAAAATGTTTCAAAGTAATAGAGCCCAAATGTTTAATTTGTGCATAGATTTCTTTCAATCTATCTCCACTGGGATGCAGTTAATAAGAATGGGATGTGTCCAGTATACTAATAGGAGACTGAGCCATCTGTATAGGTTTTTAAGAGAATTTTGGAATTCTTCTGGATGAATTATGATACCATGCATGAAAATTAGAGTGACAGGTTATGAATATTTTGAAGATAATAATTTATATTTTGCTCATACAGCGACACATCATGCACATTTTTCTGTCTATAATCTGTAATTTTACATCTTAAGGTTGATTATCTTTCCTTTTGATGAAATGCATTTTTTGACTGGGAAGATAAATGTATAATGGTGTGTACCACTGCACTAGCACATACTGTGTACCTCAGTGAAATAAATGCTAATGATGCGATATTTAGTATTATTTTCATGAAATATTTAAAAATCAACGTTTTAGACTAATAAATTCTGATAACCAATACAATCACAGATGAGTATAAAGTCTTTTTATTAAAAACCTCAAGAAAGTTTAAGAGAGGCCAAGGCCCATTTTTGGAAGCTCCTTTACTCAGTGTTTAGGAATATCCAGCAGATACGTACCTAAAAGAACAGATTCTTGCTTGCTAAACATTCCTATTCACTCACTTCTGATGTAACCTTTGACAGAGTCATTGTATAAAGTCCTAAAAGATACATTGCAACATAACAGTATACTGCTGCAAAAGAGAATTTGATGCAACTCTGCTGGACACATGTTAAAACACATACTAAGGATCAGAACCACACAAAGAAAAATCTTCCAGTAGCAATATTTTTTCTTTACTCAGCTACTGTACAGCCTATGATGACTTGTTTTCCTTTAGTTATATGAACAGTTTGACAGATTACTGTGACAAGGTTACTCTTAAATTGATAAAAGGTTTGATAGTGTCGGAACATTTGTCAGAAACGTCTGACATCACGCGTAATGGACTCTGCACTTCAAGCATCAATGGTGCTCCAGTCTGCTGTTTTCTGTTTAGTGTGTGATACACATCACCCAAAACTACGCAGCAGAAATACCATAAAGCAGGCAAGATTTGCCAAAATAGCCTTGTACTTTATCAAACAATTATGATTAAATAGTTTCTCTTCCATAACCTACATGGCAAAAAGCAATTAAATGCAAAATGCTACAGATCATTTAGAGGGTGGCCTCCTTGCTAGAAAAAAAACAGAGAAATGGAATAGGCTATGACAAATGTACATAACCATAAGCATTTCCAGCATTCCCAGTACTTCTGAGAGAAAAATATTGCGGGTTTAGAACATTATTCCTCAGACCTGCCACATGTCAGACATTACAAGTGACAGTTGTACTGCTGGCAGCCTTATCACATGCTGGAGGAGACGAAATGGGTTCAGAAAGGGCTCATTTTAGGCACTGGCAACTAGCCTAGGGGAATCAGTGTCCTGGACACAAGTTAGCTCTGGTGAATCTCTCTCTTAAATGCAACTTCCCAAAAACCTTGTACTGCAAAATAATAACATGGTTTACAGATTGGAATTCAGCTTTTCACCTCACATTACATTAATACTTCTGTGCAGGAAGTCTAAGAGCCAGCAGCTGCTGGCTGTTCCCATTAAGTCTTTAACACATAGTGAGCACCCGGTCACGTTAAGCTAAGAGAGCTCTACAGAAGATAACCATTTCTAAAGAGACAAATTTATGTCTTGCTCTTATAGCAGCAGATTGCTGCTATACATACTGTATTTTATTACTTCGGGTATTTGGAGGTAGGGGGTGGAGAAGGACATGGAGGAAAAAGGAGAAGGGATTTGGACTTTTGTCCACCTCTACCATGTAAACATCTGCAAAGGTAAAGAAAATGTCCTGCAATATCTTACTTTAAAAACCTACATGCTGCTACAAAAAATTCTTGTATTTTCAGATGTTTAAGTTTTCCTGTACTGTCTTTCCCTTTTGCTTTGATAAATACTTTCAATGTTCTTAAAAAAAAAAAAAAAGACAGAGCAAGTGTCTGGTTTCTTCTCACTTCAGTTCAGCCAAAGGACAGAAAAATCAACAAAATGAATGTCAGCGTTTTTCTTAAAGAGTACTTGTTCACACTGGAACCTTATGACAGTAAGGCAAAACTCTCTAATCATAGACCATATTAAGTGGAGTGGAGTGCATTAAAAATTTTGCCACAGTGCCGAAAGGAAGCCCTCAGATACTTGATGTGTGTGCACTTCACATATGCAGACAGGGGGTAAGGATGTGCCCTCTGAACTTGATGATTCAAGTGGTGCTGCTCATACCACAGCCTCACACCATGACTGCGCCACTAAGCACCAAAGCCGTGAGGCTCCTCTAGAAATAAGTTAGTTCATTCCTAATCGGCTGAAAGCCTTTGTCTGAACTTGGAAAGGGTCAGACTGAAAGAAGCTCTATAGCAGAAGAGCTTTTTCAACATCAGCAGACTACAGTCAATTTATACCTTGAACTGGGATTAGCTGTGACTTTTGCAAGTGGGAAGTGTCAATGAATGTAGTTTGTACAAATGTAAGACAGGGACACTTGCAATTCAGCTTGCATGTAATATGAGAAGTCACCAGCATGCTACACTCCTGCAAACAGTAACCTAGTTCTACCCCTAGTAGCTTTAGTAGCAAAAAGTCACAGGGAAGAGTTTCAAGCTCATGTAATTTTGCCGAAGTCCAGATTTCACTCCAGTAAGACTGCTAGTTCCAGTCCTGGCCAGACATACCCACATAAAGCATTCCTAGGGAAGTCTTTTAGCATTATGATCATAATCAGGAAAACCAGAATGACATAAAATTGTAACATCCCATTGAATTTCTAATCCTATTGCAAGCTTCAGAACAACAATCACTTGGATTCAAGTCAGTAGAATAGCTCCAGACTGTTCCGTACTTTACCAAGTTTCATTTATTGATCTCTATTTGAAAGGCTGATTTTTGACAAAAAACATCAGACATAATGTTGCCTTTTGGAACAGACTATTCTCTGGCAAAAGCACTCCACTTCTGCATCACAAGGGTGGGTTTTTATTTTTCAAATCTCTCCACATTCTAATTTCAACTCAAAAAATACATTATCCTCAATTCCACCTAGGGGATCTCTGGTTGGAATCTCAGACTGGGTTATTCCCCTTCCATCTCTCATCAATAATAATCAAGACTTTGGAAATACCATCAGGTTCTCATTTCTACTCATTAGCCACTACATTCAGTTGAGTGAGAAGGAATTAACAGTGCAGCATTTTAGGAAATAGTTCTTTTGATGATGTATGAGGAGCAAACAGCTCCCTTCTGCTGCCTCTCAAGTTTCAACAAGAACAAAACACCATAAAACTGATATTTATCAGTACACTCTGCAAACATGACTGTCAAGATAAACAGGGTGGTAGAAGGTGCTACTTTGTACATCATTTTTCAGCAGAACTGCAGTTAATTAGATGGCGACAAGGCCACCTTCCATGAGTTTCATACTTCTCAATCTTTACGCCCAGCAACGTTTGACACAGCAATCAGAAGATATGATAAATGACTGAGATGGGAACACCCACGTTTTGTTGTATACCCTGAGTCACAGATCATTTTGACTATAAATTCTGTCATTAGGGAGGTTTTCTTGCCATGCAAATTCTTTTAACATATGAAAGAAACCAGATTAAAATAAACAGAAGTCAATGTGAAGGCACTCACCTCTCTATATCCCCAAAGTCATTATCAGAATAGGCATTAATCAGCTGCTCAAACTAAAGGAATAACAGTTAACCTTCAAGCGCAGGAGGCTTCTGATGTCTTTTTGTGGACATATATAAGTATAAACTGCAAGGCCAGCTTTGACATTTCCTACCCAAAGACACTGAATAATTTAAGTGTACTTACGGCTGGCACAGCTTGATAAGGTCCTGGTCAGTGGTGCCGGGTGGAAGGCCTCGAATGTACAGGTTGGTTTTACTCAACTGCTCTCCGCTGCTGTTGTTGCTGCTGTTGTTGCTGCTGTTTGTGCTGGGGCTGGGAGGAGCCATGGGGTGGGGAGCTGGTGCATAGGACTGCTGGAAATAAAACAGAACAAAACGGTTGTAACTGGAAAACAAAAGCATGACAGGCATGTGCTTTACCCAGGTAATGCCCGAGCCATGCACCCAGGACATAATTGTCCTGTCCTCCCTGACCACCTCCAGCTGTCTGCTCCTACAGCTGCATGCACCCATCTTGAGTCCACAATGCCTTTCAAATGCAAAACAGCGCCAATATTTTGGGTTTAGCTGCAGCTATGAAGTGCATTATTTTACTTTATCTTTTCCAATCTGAAATTAAAGTATCCAGATTTTGAGCCTATTTTACCTAGCTCATAAAATAGAGCTCTGAAATGACATATACTCAGGAGTAACTGATATTAAAGAAGGAAGTTAAACACAATTGGCTTTAGGAATACTCTAAGACACACTCACACGCACACACACACACACAAAGAGGAGCATCCAGTACATGCACTGTCAGGGTGGCAGAGAGTTGGCTAGCCTGAAAAAGGGGGAAAAAAAATCCAAAACAGCCTGAAAAGACTGCTTTGTTACAGACATCTTTCATAACAGAGAAAAAGTTTGAAAGAGATGACCAGGCTAAGACCTCCCACTCTCAAAATCTTACCCACTTCTGAACAACCACAAACCACACACAACTGCAAAATAACACTTTAAAAGGGGTGTGTTCTCACAGGCAAAATAACACTCTCCCCTTATTTCCTGATGAATAAGTGCTACAAAAGAAAACATACAAATTATATAAAAATCACCTAAGCACCTCTGATCTGGGACAACAAAAGGGAATTTAAGCTGCTGCAACCATCCCTGGCTCTCTAACCATCAGCATATCTACTCACAGCACAAAGTGTTTGCCAGAAGAACAGAAGAGTGGTTGTGAGGAGGATGGTCCTGTCACCACTGTGAAATTCACTAAAGCTGAGATCTAGGGGAGAAGTTGCAGGAGCTGGGAGATGCCACAGGCCAAGGCTCCAGCTGGGCAGCTGGGGGAAGTGGAGTCAGAACTCCAGGAACACAAGGGCCTGCTGAGGGAGGGGGACATGCCCATTTCTACAAGCCGAACTGCATACTTTGCTAGCAGTATGGGTGGTTGGTTATAGCAGCACATCCATGTTGAGTCAAGGCTATGCTAACCATGATGTGCCAATGGATTAATAAAAGCAAAACACACACGATTTTCATTATAGTAGTAGCAATGTCACTTCAGTGACTTCTAATAAGCTCATTTTGCATTTAGGTGTTGAACAGCACAAATGTTTAAGTCTGTGAGTCATTCTGATCATACTGATCAACTGCCCCTTTCATTTTAGTGGCCTTACTTTAGTGTTTATAAATATGCATACTAAATCAGAGACTCAGTAGATGGACATTTTAACTAGTAGCTCTAAACTCTTTCAAACATGTCCCTTTACTTAGAAGAACCAAAAGAAGTTGGGAGAACACATCAGTTATCGGTGAAGCTCAGAGGTTTTACTCAGCTGCTCTCCAGTGCTGTTGTTGCTGCCATTTATGCTGGGGCTGGGAGAAGCCATGCGGATATCAGAATTTCTCTACAATCTAGCCTGGTTTTAATGTGATTCAAGTAGGACCCTTTAAAAAGAACAATCAGTTTAATAGTGGAATGGCTATGCTAGCAAGTAATGACATTCACTCTCATCTACAATAAAAGAGAAAGGGCAAAGCTTCCTTCCCCGAGTATTTATGTAGGTACTTTTGCTGATGATCAAAAGCACTTAATGCACATGGATCATATTTCTCTGCACACACATTTTATCTGTGGGTAATCCCCATCCACCTGAGCCTCAATGTCATTCCCAGAAATAGAGAGCTGAAGCAACAGCCTTGAGTATCAGCACAGCAAACTGCCTCAGCGGAGCCGTGGTACCATGAGCATGTCCTGGAAATCAGCTCCATACCACAGCTATGGCATGGCTGGATAAAACTGCATACAACAGTAATATCCAACAAATACACAGACATGCACATCTTTAAACATCTTGGCTGAAAGCATCTTTAAATCTCTGGGCACTTCAGAGCCATGGTAGAGAAAGATGTGACTTTTTGTGCAGGACTTTTGGCTTTAGTTTACCAAGAGCTCAGGAAATATCCCATGGTAATCTTGCACATTTTGAGCATTGGTAAAGTAAATTAAAATAAAAAATAAATAATAATAATAATAATTTAAAAAAAACCACAAAAAAAACCAACCCCCAAAAAACAAGAAAAACTCCCACCAAACCAAAACAAGCACCACCACAACAAAAAAAGGAAAGTCAACTAATATTCTTCCTGCTTTTCCCCACAACTCCAAGTTTACCATACACACTGAAGGTACATAAATGACAAAGGAAGGGCAGAATTTTCTGTAAGCAAATAAAGTGTTATTATTATATATGTCTTAGCAGGGGATAATGAGTAAATGACCTATTCTCACACCTACTTAATAAGCAAGGAAAAACAAACAAACAAACACACACCACACAAAATCCCAGTCCTCAGTATACCCAGAGAATTAGGCCATGGGATAGGTAGTCTCTCAAGCAAGAGCTGCTCAGATGGTAGTCACACACAGATGCCCAGGTTCACAGCAGCATCCTGCAAGATGCTTTAAGGGTGGACAGAGAGACAGCTGCACTCTACTTTGGAAGATGCTGATCATCTCAGACCAGTAAGCACTGCCATACTCCAAACCCTCTTTGTTAATAAATCTCAGCTACTGCAGCCCACAGTAATTTCCATGCATATCGAATACTACAGAATATCATCCACAGAAAGATTACAAAATTGCTTATACTAGGGCTGATGACATCATCTGGCCAGTAGCCAGACTAAAAGCTTTAGGTCAGAAGAAAGCTTTGAATTCTCATTTTCTGAGTATATGACTGATGGAAGAATTATGTCTTTTGCCTCCAAGTGAGCAAAGGATCTGGTTTCTTAATCTTCACCTAACAACTGGAGTGAAAGAAATGAATAGCAACCTGATGGTGATCTTAGATATGGACCACTTGCTATAGGATCCCAGACAATGTCAAAGGGAGGCATTGCCTGGGGATCCACCCGTGCACCTGACGACAGGAAATCTGTGCCTTGTCCTGATGTCAGTCCTCTCCATGGCTGGAGGCACAGCACTAAACTTCTTTGCCACAAGAGCTAGGATGAGCACTGCTTTCCAGACAGGTTCAAATACCCTGACAGCAGTTGTAGAAATCTGAGAAAGACTTTTTGTCAATACAGCACAGGACCTGCAGTGTTAGGAAGAAGTATTAGGCAAAATCTGCATGGTTTACTTCAAAATGGAGCTGGAATTCAGAGCTGGCTTTGACACAATTTTTCAAGTAACTAGTGCAACCAACTCCTTTTTCAATTCTCATTGTTCAATGGAGAGTGTGAGGGGAATGAACTGGTTTGTAGATCTTTCCAAGCAGCTTATTAATTTAGCAAGGCTAGCTAATAGGATTTGTTTTCATCTTTGAAAAATGGAAGAAATTTCTTCTTTTTCATTATTAAAAAGTGAGGAATTAAAGTGAGGAATTCTTATTCAGTCTCAGGAATGCACTCTTGTGCTTAAATCCTACCACTGAGCTCACTGAAACCATGTCCTGTGCAAGTGTGCACAGCTAAGCATGAGTAATGAGATACCTTGGTCTTTCTTACTCAATAATCCAGAAATGCTGAACTTAGATGCCTCTTTGTTACTAAATGAACACCACTCCTCCTTCCAACATCCTCACACAAGAACAGTATATATCTTCCCATGGCAACCACAGTTCTCTTACGTAGTTTTTCACTTGTTGCAAGTTTAGTCTAAAGCATTTTTCTTCCAAAGCAAAACATTACTTAAAAAGACAAATTTCAAATATTTTTCATATACAATTCCTTTTGGATGAGGATTACAGGCCCCAGATGCCAAGTTGTAGAGTCTGCTTTATTAGCAGCAGCTGGCTCCTTGGCAGGCGTCTGAGGTAGTTGAGCTTGTGGTTTTGGAGTGGCCTCAGAGCCTAGGATGCAGCTGGACAGCTATGCTAATGGACTAGCCAATTTGTTTTTATTCACCTTTGGCTATCCCAAATTTGTACTCTTATCCACTTGAAAGTAAGGTCTTGGAAAGATTCCCAATTAACACCAGTAAGGTGACTTTTCTTATCATAGTGCATATTAAAAGGAAAAAAGTGTAAAACACACAGTACTGCATTCAAATGTGTTATTTAAGCAATTGTAAACATCTACTACCCATTTTGCACTGAACAGAGTGTTTTCCAGCTGCTAGATTCATCTCACAGCCCAACTGCTACACAATTCCCTTAGCTCCTGATTGAGAGAATAAAATAAGGCAAAGTATACAAATAAATTGTGCAAGTATCAGTTTACAGCTCATGCTAGCAAAACACTGTTCTCTTTACACCCTACTGTATAAAGAAGTAATTTTTCAGAGCTGGAAGGTTCTTACTGGCCAATTATAGTAACAATGAGAGAATGCTACCAACTTACCAGCCTGTTGATGGGATTTTGGAGCTGATTGAATGGCAAATCTCATATTAAGCAACAATCAACACAGTTGAAGAGAAAATGGAGAGGTAGTGCAAAATACAATAAAAAAATAATTAGATAAAAGCCACAGCAACTCTTCTGCCTTTGGCTGGCCTCCCCAGTGAGAAGAAGAAACAAAAGGTAAGTTGTATTTTTCAACCACAGCCAGGTGCAACAGAAAAGCAAATAAAAGATGAGCATTGAAACTGGTAACACAGGAACCTCATGCATTTTAGAAAGGCTGCAGCCAAGGGAGCTCAAGTCACAATTTTCTTCCCAAGTTTGCAGAGCATTCAGTGATCTTGCAGAATCCAGCATGACTGTTGCCTAAATCCTATCCAGCCAGTGAAGGCCTGGAAGACAGACTGGTGTCTTGGACACTTCTACATAGTCAGGTCTTTCCCTAGACATCTAACACAAAAAATCCAGATGTAACAATGTGTGTATTTTCTAACCTCTCTGCATAGTTTCCTGGGCTGTTTCTGGAGAAGCAACAACCCACTTCTTCTATTCGTAAAGGAATGGCATGTGAAGATGTAAGTAAACTCGGAAGACAAAATCAGAGAATAAGCTTCAAAGACTGTTCCATCACAGTTCTTTCAATCAAGAAAATCAAAACACACCTCAAGAGGATTTTGATTTCTCTGAATCCCTTCCAAGGCCTTTAAAAGTGATTTGCTGGATACAAGAAAACTGGTGAGTAAGAGCTGCTGGGTTACACTTTCTGTACCTGCCACTATACATCACTGTTCTACCCCAAGCAATTCAGATTCCTTATGTCTCAGTTTACCAATCTGTAATGATTCTTTTTACCTTTTCAAAGCTTATATAATGCCCTGTGATTACTGGATGAAAGACACTATTGCAGACTGCAATATCACTTAAAGATGGGGAAAGTATAATTAAATTTTAACAACTAAAGCTATCCTTAATTCTTTTGTGGATAAAAACTACTTTTGCATACAATGATTTCACTACTTTGCATCTAAGTTGAACAAATATAATAATTTTAAAGCTTAAATATACCAATCCAATTAGCCTTTTAATTAAAAAGAATTTATTTTATTTAAAAACAATTATTCACAGTGCTATCTTGCTCATGCTTCTTATATACATTGAACTTTTTTTTTCATTCTATTCTAAATGCTATTTTTAGCCCACAGGGAAAAGGTTCATTGTGTTTTGCTAACCCTTTCTTTTCACAGAAAAAAAATCACTTGTGAAAAATTAGTTATGAAAAAAATCCAAACCCTAGTCCTCCAACAGCCACAGAAATCATTCAACAGATTAAAATTGGGATTTGATGGGTCAGTAAGATATTTTGAGATCTTTGTTTCACACACAAAGCTGTTGAAATTAGTAGGTTAAATACTCCCGGGGCTTACAATTCCCTTGAAGCCAGCAGAAAGCACTAAAGGTCCATAAAGCAAGAGCTCAAGCACAATGTGGCTCATTTTTCTCTGTTCTTCTCTTCCAAATCGCAATTGCCCAGCTTTTAGCATTTTATAAGCACTTAACAGGTAGACAATACACAGGAAGCAAAGCATCCACAGGAAGAGGGGAATCCTTTATTGGATAATATCTGCAAAGTAGATCCTATTTTATATGCTTTTCTACTTTAAAACCAACCAACCAATGGAACAAAAACCAACAGCAATTCACTTTCAGATCACTGAGAGTTTACCAATCATTAGCCAGGGTGATATACACTAGAAGCCTGAAGATTCTCTCACTGATCATCATATCTTCTACTTCGACTAACACAGACTGAAATACATCAATCCATTTCCCCACCATTATCAATGGGAAATTTCAAAACCAAATTGTTCAAGTGGAAAGCAGCTTATTTTGAAGGACTGTCAAGTTGAAATAAAGTGGATTAGAGCACACAGCATTAGGGGAGACTGATGGTCATCTTGCCTGAGGATGAACAAGCCCCAGCAAAAAGCAGTCCAAGAAAAGGGAATGGCACAGAGATGAAGGGCATCATTTGCAGACAGAATGCTCAGGCCATCACTGTCCCCCTGTACTTTGGTCACTAAACAGATGTAAGCTGCTGACCTGCCAACTTCAGCCCTTTGCCCTCTCCTCCATATCTGTTGACATACCAAAGATAAAACTACTCTTGTAAGCAATTTTCTGCTTATCTGTGGACTACCTGTCTACTAAACTATGGTAGCTTCACTGAATTTAGGGCTTCTCACATCCAGATGGGAGGATGCAATTTAGTCTTTAGCACTAAAAAGGCAAAGACTAGGAATAAGAGCTGTGCCACTAAATAAATATTTTCCAGAGCAGAAAATAATCTTCACACCCTTGTCCCCTCCCATTTATCCCATAGCAGGAAGCTCCCATGACAGCCCATTCTTGTGGCATTATTTATTTCTCAGCAAGGGAGAAGAAGAATTTTCTGTAGATAAAGTATTTTGGCATTTTGGCAAACTCATAAACAATAACCTATATTCTTTGACATAAATTAGTGTTATTGCCTCATTATCCAATCCATTCTTATTTTATTGATGTACTGAGACTAAATGTGAACAAAATCTAGACCTTAAAAATACTAAATCTGGGCAATCTGGAAAACAAAACATTGCAATTCCCCTAATAAAAATACTTTAGAGCACAGATGAAAATATGACACCAGTTACTGCCCATGATACAACAACTTTGTGGTAAAAAAACCAGGGGCAAAAAAACCAACAAATTTAAGCAGAAATTACTGTTTGTGTTTACATTTCCACGTAGCCAATTTTGGGGTTACAAGGATGAGTTGTCAGCCCACTTTAAGGTTAAGAATAAAAACGCAAGCCAAAAGGCCAATACTGAACTTTCCAAATGTTTGCAAAAGCATTGTTTTGGTTCTGAGCAACTAAATTTACTCTCTGGGTGTCTGTTTACATGTGGCAGACTAAAAGCATCTTGGAAATGAGATGTAGGAGGCATGTGCTTCATTGCATTGCTTTTCTGTCACAATCCACACATGACAGCATCAACACTGGTGCAAGAACGTCCTGAGTATAATAAAAGCCCATCACATAAAACTGAACTTAAAGCACAGAACAAAACCCAAGCATTGATACCATCTCTTTCCTCTCCACTTGAGAATTTGGTGAGCAGAGATCAGAAGCAGATCTGTTTTCATTTTGCAGAAAGGCCAAGCAAAAAGGGTTTTCAAAATACAATCCACATTTTCTCAATTTGTCTTTCTTATGGAAGTATTAAGTGGGAAATCTGCCACTGTTGACATGAGCATTGGTGGGACAGAGGAATCATTAGTAGCAGAGCTCCCCAGGAATAACCCCCTATCATGTCCCTATGGTTACCACAACAATCTTTGTAGCTGTGTATGGGCAACCTCTGCCCTCTGCGTCCAGTGCCATATAAAGATGAGTTGTGCCTCCCCTCCTATGGCCAAAGGAACCCATGGAACACAGAGTTCGCATAAGGTTTCCCCGAAGATAACAACGTGACACTATCAGGACAGAATCTGGGGCAGTCCACAATAGTCAGAGTTCATGTTTTAGTTGGGACACCTACCTTGGGCTACAGCAATGCACAGTTCCCAGGCTAAGGGCCAGAGGATGCCCACAAAAGACACGAGCCATCACAAATCTCACCAAATTTTTCCTTCCAGTGAAAACTTCTTTAATAAGTTCATGATAGCAAATAACTTTAAAAAAAAAACTGCCCTTACAAATCATTACAGTTTATACCTAATTCCTTGTGAATTAGGAAAGAGACTCAACCTCAAGAGAGGACGAGTTGTATGTAATATCATCTGAAGGGCAGCTAGAAAGCCTTCCAACAGTAAGCTGATACTGCGGGGACAAAAATTTAACTGTGGCAGTTAGGATTTAGGCATCAGCCTATGGAGACAATTGGCTAGGGTGATGCTGGGCATCTGGACAACAAAACTTCTGGACAACAGGGCTTCCGACAGCCCTAAATATTGTACAACAAAAAGCTAAGGGAAGCAGGGAAGCCAGGGTGGCCATGCATGGGGCTCACTGCAGACAACTAGCTCTGAAACCTCACATTAGTAACTTCTCTGACCTCTCTGAGAAGTTCTAGGCACTTCTCTACATTTTCAAAATGGGTTGCCTGTGTAACAGAGCAAGCTTTACAATGAAGTCCCCATTACACATGGGATAGGAGACTGTTCAGGCCGACACACAGATTGAGGTGAAGGAATGGCTTTCTGCAAGCCTTAAAGGAACTTGGCAATGTCATAAATTCTAGATCTTCATCAGGTCAAAGGCAACTTCAAGCACCACACTACCAATATCCCAGGAGTACATAAAATGTTAGGTACCTGGGAGGGTAAGCAAGACTTGCCACAACACATTTTGGGATTTAAGCACTTCCATTTTCAGCTACAGTTACTAAGTGCTTAAACTCATATGCTAAGGAAGTTGAATACGGACAAACATTTACCACTTTTTTAACTGTAGACTTTGGTATCTTACAAAAATCTCCATTTTCTCTAGATTTCATGTGACAAACAGAAGTTAGTGTGGGAAATGCTATTTAATTTTTTTTATTTATCAAACACCTACTATAATGTGCATTTAAATTTTCTTCCAGACATCAATCAAATCTACCTGAGGCAAAACTTACTAAATAAACTAAATAATGCAGAAATAGAGAACCCCTTTATCCTATTTGTTTTTAATTTTCAGAATTACACTCAATTTGTTTGCAGGCATTTCTATCTTTTTTCCTTAAAATTCAACTTTCTAAAAATGACATTGGTTTTGAGGGTTAATTTACTTACGTGTGCTGTGAGTGTGTGAAAAAGCCCATCACTGCTGTCTTTTTTGATCTATGAAATATTTTCATATTTTGATTTCCTAATAAAAATATGAAAGGAAACACTATGTACCTTAGGCTGAATGGAAGCCCGAGCACAAAAACTCTCAGGATACATTCTACATTCATGAAATAAACAGACTGAGGAAAAGTTCCACACTGATCATCCCACCCACAGGGGTATTTGACCACCTGCATAACTAGATGTCACAGCAGTTACTGCCACAGCACACACTTTGTTGTCATGACTAGAGGTCCTGAGAATGCCCACAGCCCTACTCAATGATTCAAGTCTCCCCCTAAATTTTGTAACACTTAAAAGTCATTGGAAGATGACAACTATTTCTTAGCAGCTAGTGAGATTTTGATATCTGTTTTTGCTAGAAGGTAAATAATGTCCATTTTGCTTCAAAATCAGTGAATCTGAATATGCATAAACCTGCCTTGCTGGTGAGATATACAAAAGACCCATCATTTCTTACACTGTAATGCAGTATTACTCAGCAAGTCCTTTCCCTTCCAATTCTTACTTCTTTCTTCAATATTTCCACCATCTCTTGTTTTTAGTATCTCTCAGAGCCAGGGAGGGGGGACATCTAAATTTACTATGGTGCAAGTTCTCAGTCTCTTCCCATTTCTTTGACAACAGATTGTGCGCTTCTGTGCTTGTCTGAAGTTCAAATGTCATTTGACTCATGCACTCAGAAATGTTGACTCAAAATATCCATACAAAACTAACTTGCAGTTTGGTAAAAGTAACCTACCCTCCCCTTTTTTCTATGCTTAGAATGGCTTATTACCCCAGTGCAGAAATTTAATTTCATCATGACCACTTTCTTTTCTCAGTTCCCTAAAATCATCATTATTTTCTGCTAAACGGGTGTGGGATGATGAGCCAAGCATCTTGCTCATATACACAGATTCAGTTGAAGATGAATGCCTGAACCATTCTGGGCTTTTTTCCATGCCCTTTTTCCACACTGAGCCTAACAATACAAACAACCTGAACTTGTATGCTCAGAGGTGAAGAACCTTGCAATGTGGGGGCTCAGCTGCTTCATTATGTGTCTGTAAAATCCAATGGAACACTAATTGGGATAATGAGGTACTCCTGTTGCAAGCAACAGGAATTCAGAGTAACAGGATACATGTTAAAATTCCTGACACAAACTAGAAAGTTTGGAGGGAGGCGGGGGGGAAGGGAGATTCTAACATATTCATCTGTATTTACTATGTTTTTCATCCAAAAAATGTATTTCTCAATAAACAAGAGCTTAAATTTCCTTCTGCACTGCAACATTTCCTCCAGTCTCTTCTATTAGCTTTCTGGCTTTTTGACCTTTTAATATTCATGCATGGTTTATTTTTTAAGTCTGCATTTTTTGCTCTGGAAAGAATATGTATTTGAAGTCATTTCAAATGTTAAATCAGTGTAAGTAAAATAAGTAAGAAAGTCTCCTTAATACATTTTCTTAATAAATGTACCAACACAACAGAAGCTTGAAGAATATTAGCATGTAACAAAGTGGTTTATATTTCAAAAGTCTTAATACCATTTAATACCACTGTAACAGACTTGTGCTCAAAATGCTAAGTAGAAAAAAAAGAATTCAAGTCTAAAATGAAAAATAATTTATATAAAAAACACACAATGAGGAAGAGTGACAACTACAATATTCCTAATAAAACAATCATCTGATCGTAACATCAACACACTGTATTACCATCTAGAGTACAAACTGGTTAGGAACATCAAGGCGACAAAGTTGTCTGTGGATATATCAGCAGCAAAAGGAAGATTAAGGAAAATATTTGCCCTCTGCTGGCTAGGGTAGAGGACTAGTAACAAAGAACACAAAACAGAAACTAGTCCAAGAAGCCACTTACAAATTAATAACAACCTCAAGGGAGCTGACCAATGGCACTTAGAGATTGCTCTCTCTCATCTGAAAGTCTGTGGCAACTGAAGGCCATCAGGGTGTTCCTGGTGGCTGGAAAAAAGGCAAACATCACACCTGTCTTCCAAAGTGGAAGGATCTGAGTGACAGCAGGCTGGACACAGCCTTGCAAAACTAAAGAGAAAATCCTCATGGGAGCTGTGTCTAAGCACATCAGGGACAAGGTGACTGAGGGCATCCAGCATGGATGAGCAAGGACATATAACACTTGGCCAACTTGCTTGCCTCCTGGGTTGAGACAACCAGCTCTACAGATTGAGGGAGAAGAGTCGATGTTGTTTACCTTGGCTTTGGCAAGGTTTGCAACATGGTACCATCACCGACCAGCTGAAGGACAGGAGGGAGTGCATTCTCATCGAGGTTACAGATAACACCGAATCAGGGGGAGCAGCTGACTGACTAAAGAAAAGGGTCTCTCAAAATATTAATATCAGTACATCCAATGCTATAAGAAACAGCTACTCAATACTAAACTCCATCTCACACATATGTATGTTAAAAACTCTAAGTTTACTTACAGAACAAATGTCTAAGTGATTTCTGCAGGTGCAGATATATCCTATAATCAAATTCAACTGCACACAAAGGATTTTCTAAAACTGAGACATCTGAACTTACTTTGTCATGCTTAGCTCATTTGCTAAAGTCATTATTAAAACAGTGCTCCACACAGATTTCAGCAGCAATAGTATTTACATAAATGCAATATCCTTTAGTTAAAGGAAATGGAAATGCTGAAAATCCCATTTGTCAGCTGCTTTGATTATCTACAAGCATAGTCTATGGAAACGCTGTCTAAGAAGAAGCAGTACCAGAAGCCTGGCTCTCAAACATTTAAAATGAAATAAACTGGCAGATCTTTAAAAATCTCTGAGACTAGAAGTTACACAATTAATGCCACTGCCAGCTGCCATCAGATAATCAAAGCTCAATTTTGGTAAGATTTTTCAATTATATGCACCACTACCTATAACAAACAGATTTCTAACCTTCTCAGAATGAGGAAGGCGATCTGACTCCCTCAATCCTATCAAAGCATAATTTCCAATGGGCAGTGTACTAAGACCATGTACTCAAGAGTATCTAGGTTCAGTTTCAGACACACAACGTTGCATATGGTAACTGCAACTTAAGCCTCTATTTTTGGGAATTCAGCCCAAGAAAACTTGTAAAGTAAATTCTTCAGTGATCTTAAAACTGCAATGGTACACTGAAAGACATCAGCCCAAAAACTCCAAAGTGTGCCTGAAGACAGCTGCAGGACTGAATCCTATTGACAAGGAACAAAACTATCACTAAATACCTCCACAAAGGCAGAGGTGAAGAGTCCTGTATAGAGTAGAACATATCTAGTCAAGTATTTAAATGACTATGCGGTAATGACTACTCACATAGGATCCAAACTCAGACTGCACAGGTTCCTAAAGAAGTTAAATATTTCCTAAATTCTGGCTCTTTGACTGTGTAACTTTTAGCCTTTAACATAATGAGTCTGATAACAGAAGCTAGCAACTACTTTCTGTAAGAAACATCACAGTTGGGGAAATAAAAAGCCCACCTTGCAGACAGCTTTTCTTTTGGTTGCTACTAATAACAGGTGTTTTGAGAAATGGCATAAGAAATGCAAGAGGAGAACAATTATTCCCAGTACACCTTTCACATTGTGGGTCCTCCCAATTAAAGTCTATACATGGAATATTTAAAATATTCCAAAGGTCCTACCTCTTCCATGATCTGACCCATTTAGACTTTAGTCTCCTAAAAACCTCTTTATAGGAATCAGTTTCAGAATTTAGATTTGGATTAGAGGAAAAAAAGCCTTAAAACCCATTAATTTTAAATTTGCCATCAAAATAACATAATTGGTGCTTCTTCCCCCCAGCCTTGTGCTACAAGGAAAACTTTGTAGTTCTTTTTCCACCTCCTACCTACCAGTCAGAACTACATGAAACTATGATGTGAAACTATCATATTGAATGCCATGTCTTACATAGATAATCCCCACAAACATGAGGAGATAGCAGCCACTCATAGGGATTGCTATCACATCTTTTTTGCAAGTAAATAGAAACACTGTTGACATGATGAAGCAAATATAGAGTCAGATTATTAAAAGTACAGACTTTTTAACAACTTTGAACAAATATCTATATTAAAAAAAAAAAAAAAAAGAGTTTCTTCTTAGGGTTTTCTCCTAAAAGGAAGAAGCAAAAAAAGGAATCCTAGACTAAAAATACACAAATACTCTTTTAATTCTACTGGTGTTAAATATCTGTGTTATTCCCCCATAGAACTAGTATGGCATTTGCAGTGGCTTGCCACTAAATTTCCTTTCATAGAATCACAGAACAACCCAAGTTGGAAGAGACCCACAAGAATCATCAAGTCCAACTCCCATTTAGGCACAGGACACCCCCAAGGTCACACGAGGTGACTAAGGACATTGTCCAAGTGTCTCTTAAACTCCATAAGATTTGGAGCCATGACCACCTCCCTGGGGAGCCTCCAGGCTAATGTAGTTCTTGGAGGGCAAAGAGTATTCTCCATGAATGGAATAACCTGTTATCAGCCTATTATATATTTCACTGAGGTCCACTTATCATTACAATTCTCTCATCTTACAACCCCCAACAGACAAAATTCTGCTGCAGAGGAAATATATGCAGCAACAGGGCATCCCTGGGAAGGACCCTGCCATAGCATACTGTTGCCATACAGAGTCTGGCTCTCCCTGCCCCCATTTCTGGCTCCCCCCACTCAAGATCTCACCCCATTCCCAATACACCTGGAAGAACCTCTGTAGCCAGCAGACCTTTGACAATCCAGTGGTCTGGCAAGATTGACCACAATTTCAAAGATCTTTTGTGAGCTGTATACTGAGCCTCTTGGCACCCTTCTTGCTGCTTCTCCCTCCCCACTTCTAAACATTAGCAGCTGCATAAAGATACCTCTGAGTAAAGGACAGGAGTTGTTTCAGGTTCTGATGGTGAAATGGACAAGTACAGGTGAAGGTCAGTGTGCAGAGCCATTCCTGCAATTGGTACCACAGCTCTGAAGAATACAGCAATGCCTATGAAGTTTCACATAAACATTAATTGCATTTCTCTATCTCCATATCATACATTTATTCAGCAAACAGGTTTTTTTTCCTCAGTAATGCTTTTTATAGTCTTTGGTAATTCTTCTTCAGGAAGCTAACTGGGTACTTTAATACAAACAAAAAAAATGAGAGTATTTCCCCCTCTTCTAATGCTGTTGAGTATAATGACACACAAACCAGCCTGGTTTTCCTTAAAGCACTACTCTCTAGAAGCATTAACTGCCAGATATCTGCAGTGACAGTCTGCAAGGCTAAAATTAGCAAGCAACACCTTCCCTTGCACCTCATCATATGATGGGAAACAAACATAAATAGGGAAATACAATATGCTCCTAAAGGGGCAGTCTAAATACTGTCATCTCCATAACAGTTTGGAATTAAAGGCCACTCACACAAGCAGCTTCTTGTGATATGTTATCTGTTACTAGCATTATAATTTGTTTTCTGCATAGTTAAAACGATGACTATCTCTTAATATGCTCCTCCTCAACCCAGTCCAGCCTAAATCAAATTACTTCATGTCTATCCTACAGACAAATGGTTTTATTAGGCATCACTGTGTTACCAGATGCCTATTTATTCTAGCACCTTTCTGCCTAGATAAACTTTCCAGTGGATCCATCTGATTGGTAACTACTACTCTACATTACATTCAGGAGTATCACAAACTCCTTTGAATGCCACAATCCCTCCCGCCTGCACTACCAAGGTGCAGCTAAATGCAGACTAGACAGCAGGACTTGCAAGTATTTTTCTTCCCCCCACCCCAAACAGTGCTGTGAGGTCCTTAAACAGCCATGCAAAGCAGCCACAACCCTTCTTTTTCAAAACCTTGTCGAGAAGACATCCATAAAATCAGGCACCTTTAAGTCAATTTGCTAATTCAAACACAATGAAGGGTAGAATTAAATCTGCTGAAGTTGCATCACAGTCTGCACACAAAAAGAAAGCGCAGACAAATTATCAACTCATTTAGGACCTTTATTTCTCCTGCACAAGGGAAACAGGAGTAGTCCTTTGCACACACACCAATACCCAGACCTGTGTCACAGTGTTACGTAATATTAGAACAGCATGCAGCAGGAGTGCATGTAGCTAATATGGTTCAACTTAGACAATATTCTGACAACCTGCTTCTAAGCTTATAATCACCTTGTTGGCTCAGTTCTAGCTCAGATTGACTATTCCATCTACTTTTCTTGCTGCAGCAGCATGCCCATGGCTGAGGAAAAGAGATAAGTTCTCCCTGAAGCACAGCTCAGNCTCTTTTTATCAGCGCACTTGTAAAAGGCGCTGAGGAGGAGCATGGATGGAGCCCTCCCAGGATCTTCGTTCGCGAAGCCTAGCCATACACACCCCTAGATGTGCTGAAATCACAGCAATTTCAGCAGACGTGAGACAGGAAGAGGCAGGGCTTTTTCTGCAAATCTCTGGGGATCTGAATGCTTCTATTTTAGTAACCTTAATTACAAACATCTCTATTTTGGGTCCTAAAATGTTCTGAGCTTTTTTGATATTAGGCATAGCATTTTACTTGAAGACACCCTGGCAGCAGGCAACTCCACAGGCTAGCAGCCTACTTGCTAAAATAGTGTTTATCACCTACTCAATCACAATAATATTTCTGATAATTTAAACTTCAGTCCTAACTTAAAGACTTTCTTATTTTTACTAAAAAAAAAGTGCCTCTGGATTAGCAGTTCTCACCCAACATCTCAAGTTTGTGAACTGACCTTGATGCTTAATAAAAACCACTTATGCCAACAAAAGGTAATTAAAAACCAACACACATAAAATCCCCTCTCCTACCACAAGACTTGAGGAGCAAATAAGGCTATCGACATGGATTCCTTTCAAGCCATTCATCAAACTAGTGGCAACAAAACCAACACCCAGCTTCCTTAGAACAATGAAAAAAAAGGAAGTTGAAAATTAAGGAAGAAATGCTCACAGACAATAGATGGGTTTAAGGGTTTTTGGTTGTGCTTTTTTTTCTGTCAACAATCCAGGCAGCAAAATTTTCTTCACTGCGCTGAAAAATTACTAGCAAAAGTACTAACAAAATTATGTGGCTGTTTCTGATTAATTTCATGACTTCAAATTTCAAGTGATTCTTGAAATATTTCGTTATTTATCAGAGTTCTTTGAAAGCTATACAACATCAATTAAATCAGGACAGGACAAACTACTTCCATCTTCATAAGCAGTATCTGACCTTACTGAAACAAATATCTGAATTCGCTTGCTTTTGCTGACTCACTCTGATCCTAGCCTATCATTTCTATTTACAGATTTTTAAAATGAGCTTTGTTTCCTTGAGTAACAAAAGAAGAAAAAAAAAACAACAAAAAAACCCAGACAAAAAACCTTACAAAACAAAAATCCACCATCAACAAAAAATTCTCAACACTTTCTCCAACCAAAATCCATAATATTTGCCTCTAGCAGCCAAGGGCTTAAAAGATCCTTAGCTGTATTTATTAGCTAGAGATTGGCATCAGTTACAAGATCAGCTCCATTCCCTATCCCATGCACCCTAAGAGTAGACATGCCTCCCATAAGTTTGTGGTCAAAGGACTTAGCCATGCTTTCATCATCACCAAGGAGGAACAGCACTAACACACAAGGATCAACACACTCACCCAAAGCAGGGAAGGCTGGTAAGTAGGGGTGGACTAGAACAGAGATGCACCGAAGTACCCCATCAAGAAGAGGATGTAGACCATTACGAAATCAGCACAGCATCCCCCATCTGAAGCCCACTGCCTTGCAGCAGCACCCAATCCCTTCTTCACATCTATCACTTTGCACTTGAGTGAAAACTCTCAGAGATTAATGTGGATGATGGGGTTGGCACTTTGTATCAATAAATTCTAAAATAAATAATAACAGTTGTGTGACAAGGCTGGTAAGTGATTACCAAGATACCTCATAAATCAGTATCAACTTGCCATATTTTGAATTTTAAGTAATTGAGAACATGAAAGGAGAACCTTTCTTCACAGAAGACAAAGTTGTGAGGATAGAAGGTCTCTTGTACCCAGTAGCAATGTTAACACCTGTGCACAAAATAAGGTAGCAGGATAATTATCCTTTCTGAACATTTGGTGGCATTGCTGCTGGTAGCAGCTTAATTTACTCTATTTTCTAAGTACCCTTGCAGTGATTCAGCAATAGCTGGTCTCCCTCTCTAAACTGACAGTTTACCCAGGTAACTGACACTATTGTTATCATTAAAATAGCTTCCATTCAAACTGTCATTGTTTAACAGCCATAGTCTGTGTATATAATAAAACCCTTTAAAACTCATTTCAAAAGACTTCTATTAGCCCAGGAAATATTTAACAGCAGCAGCAGCTATGTATGCAATGAGAAGGTTAAGCCAGATAGTGTCCATGACAATTGCACTTAGCTATTCTATCCAATGGCAAGAACACTCTTGCATTTATCAAGGGAACAGATTTAGTAAGAAGCAGCACACAAAAAGAAATAAATGAAAAATGTAGGGAAAATGCAGATTATTTCAGCTCTATAGAAAGGAGTCTGAGGTTTCTGGTTGACGGCAAGTTGAATATGAGTCAACAGTGTACCCTGGCAGCCAAGAGGGCTTACCATGTCCTGGGGTGCATCAAGCACTGCATTGCTAGCTGATCATGGGAGGTGAAAGTCCTACCATGCACTGGTGCAGCCTCACCTCAAGTATTGTGTGCAGTTTTGGGCACCACAATATAAAGAGGGTGTAAAGGTACTACAGAGCATCCAAAGGAGGGCTTCAAACATGGTCTAGAGGGGAAGTTGTATGAGGAGCAGCTGAAGTCACTTGGTTTGTACAGCCTGGGGAAGAGGAGACTGAGGGGAGACCTCATCACAGTCTACAGCTTCCTCACAAGGGGAAATGGAGGCGAAGGAGCCGATCTCTTCTCTCTGGTGGTTAGCAATAGGACATAAGTGAATGGAATGAATGGCCTTGGGGAGGTTTAGGTTGGATAGTAGGAAATGGTTCTTCACCCAGAGAGTTGTGGAGCACTGGAATAGGACCCCAGGGAAGTAGTCACAGCACCAAGCCTGACAGTGCAAAAAGCATATGGGTAATGCTCTTAGACACATGATTTTGGGGTTGTCCTGTGCATGCACAGGATTTGGACTCTATAATCCTTGTAGGTCCCTTCCAACCCTGAAGATTCTACAATTCTTTTGTGGCATCTGTTAGAGCTATTTTAAAACTGTGTCCCCCTGTGCTGCTCCACTGACAGGCTTGTGAGAATTGACTAAAACTAAAACCAGTTCTAACGCATTCATAAACTGACAAGAACTTAGCAAGTATCAGAATTTTCTTTACAGTCCCATCATTTTCTCCATCAATTCAGAAAATGTTACAGCCTATGCTTTGCACTGGCCCTTGTGTCCTGGACATGCTGTGAAAAAGGCTTTGCACTTCTCTCCTCCTGTGCCAAAGAAGATATTCCTTGTGGTGTGTCCTCAGCCCTCTTACATATAGGGCCAGTCGCAGGAAGAGTTTGCCTGAGGACTACTCAGTCCTCAAACTAAACTTCAGTTTAAATTCAATATTTTTGTAAAGACAAAGCAGGTTCTTTGTTCTCAAAAGCTTTGGGTATCCAATTTCCTTAAACGCATATAAAAGCCTGGTTCATCTCCTGCTTTGCCTAAGCACAGGAACCCCTTGCATAGGCAAGGCCAAATATTTGTATTAAATTTATAATTTATTTGATTAATATATTTAATTAATATCTATTTAATTTAAATAATATCTATTTAATAAATCTATTTAATATTTATATTATATAAATATAAATGTTTATATCCTTTGATTTTTAGGATTTTTAAATGGGCTGATTCACTATCACATGAAGCAGAGCCCAACTCTCTTCAATGCAAGCTGTTCAACTCTCCAATGTTTAATTATGTTTTGTCTCCCATTAGGATGTGGCAGTCCGACCAGACAGCCAGAAAAACATAAATACAGAAATGGCTTTGAGCAAGATTGCAAGCCCTCTGCTCCCCTTGGCAAATCTGAGCTACTCACACAGACACTGAAGTAACTGGTGTGGTCTGCAAATGTGCTCAATTGTGAGAACAAAGGTTGTGAAAATCCAGCCACAACTAACTTCTAGAAAAATGCATATAAATCTCTTAACCTGATTTTTCTTTTTTTTCTAGTTGGGAGTTACATGCTACACCAAGGTCTATGTTACCTCAGAGACAAAGAGGGGAAAAAGAACTATTGGAAACATAAGACAGAGAACTAAAATGGTATCTCTGAAACTAATATGCTAGTCTAAAAGCCTCCTTATTACTTGACTGGCTTTGGTACACAAAACAGAATATATCATGATTTCAAGAAGTTGGACTTAGCAATATGAAGGATAACTGCTCAACTGCTAACTTCTATTTCTGGAAAGATAAAGTTTATTCTAATTCCAGCTACACCAACACATTAAATCTTAATGTTATCAGTTTCCACACAATCAAAAGGGCTTTTCTTCTTCCTCAACAGAATGATAAAGGGAAATCTCACTCTTTTAGTTATAGAAGCATTCCATAAAAAACAAATTGCTGACCTTTTGGTGAAAAAAATATTGTATCTGTATCATCAAAGCAGCCATCAGCTTAGGTAGAGAAAATTATTTGCACGCTGAAGAAGGTAACTGCCAAACTGGAGAAGAGAGCATCTGCTATGGAGGAGGCTATAATTATCTCATTCATCTGAACACCGCTGGGCATTAGAGCCACACTAGCTATTTTGCCAGATATTCTGTGTTCAGGGCTCTTACTTGACACCAGTAGGAAATCACTGAGAGTTTGCAAGACCTGTCAATACAGATTTTACACACTGTAAAAGCCTCTACTTTTGATGGCTTATGTCTAGTCTTCATACTTCGATGTGATGAAAATCTGAACTATTTTGCTGTCACTGTTTCATATTGCAAAACACTGTCACATAGCTAACTGTAGCTCTCACAGGCTAACAACTACTTTTGTATCATCTATCCTTGTGTGTTTGTTGACTGTTTTAAGAGGAGTCTTGCAGATTTCAGAAAGAAAGCAAAAAACAGCAAAATTACCATTCTGCTTCCTTACTTCCATCCAACAGAAAAAATAAGTAAGTGGCTTCCCTTAACAGATGTACTGTAAGTCTTGTTGTTGCAGGAACTTTTCCCTGGGGATGTCAAGCTGAAAAAAGACTCTAGTCTGCTCCCAAAACTATGTACAGGAGCTGTGCTTCTCTGGCTCTGCAGGGATAAGTCTCAGTCCCATGCCCCACATTCAAATACTTTCAGTGAAAGCCTTTCACGGGTGCATTCTTTGGTATTTTGTTAGGTTATCATGCACTTCTGCTCCACTCAAAGGATGTATCAACTGCAGCTGATCCCCAGCAAGTCTTTTTTAAATACCCACATCATGCCTGTCATCAGCAGATCACACAGGAAAATATGGAAAAGGGTTATAAAGCTGTTCTTTTAGGACAACAAATGGCTACTGTTCTTTTTTCCACAACCAATAAGCGTAATTGTTCACCTCTGGAAAAGCAACTTAAAAAAGTAAACCAGGTTTTTCCCTGTTAATTCTCAGTCTATGCCTACTCTTTTTTGGAGAAAAGGAACAATAAAAATACAAACTACAGCAAGAAGAAGAGCATATAACAATTTCCTTTGATTCTGGGAACACTAGAGGCTAGAAGAAGCTCAGCTGCCTGGGTATCTCAAGGACAGATTCCCACGTGAGACTCCAGCCCGGCTGTGCCACAGACACTGACAGATGGGTTTCCCCAGCCTTGAACAACCTAATGGAGCTTTTAGCCAATTTGCATACTGGCTGTCAGTGGGTGAAATGGGTATGTGTCAAGGACATTAAGCAGGCCAAGACAAAAGTGTAATAGCCTTGTATACAATATCACTTCTTACTGCTTGCTTTTTCCCCCACAGGGGGAGCGGGGAGAGGGAAGAGAAGAGAAAAAGAAACAAGGAGCCTCCCTTGAAGCTGGCTCTGAGGCAGTGAGTTTCTGCTCCTGGGAATTGGCTGAAGCAAGACAGTTTTCTTGCAAAATGGAAGAACAAAACCACAGCCCATAAAATTACAATCTAGTTTCTTTTCTTTTTTTAAAGCAAAACATTGTTGGAGACTCCCAAAGCCTTCCTATATTAGTGATCTATTTTGGTCCCAGTCTTGCACAGCAAAGAACATGAAGCTGATTCCTGTGCCTGAATGCAGTTCAAGAGAACACCACTAGAGCCCCACACAGGTACAAGAGCCCAGCTGCTGCCCCTCCATACAAGAGCTAAGCCTAAGGCTAAGCTTTCTCAGACCAGATTTTCTTTCATATCTTCTTGCACATCACACATGGCTGCATCTTAGCAAATTAACAAGAAGAACAAAAAATTCAAATTGGACTCAACAAATATTTACAGCCTGTTGTGAAACAAAGTCAAGCCCTGCGGGTGGCTGAATTACCTGCTGAGTTGTTGCAGCTCTCACTCACTCCAGGGAAAAGCACACGTACTTCATATTTGCCCAGCAATCACCATAACCTCCAGGCTAGATCCTGCTCCTAGTCACATGAGAATAACTCAGCTATTGAAAAGTGGGGCTAAACTGTGACTTGTACAAAAGCCAGCCACTTCACTTGAAATTTTGTTGCTGTTCCTTCTTCTCCAGACCTGTTGCTTTCACCTTGCCTGTAATGCATGTTAGAGGGTCTGCTACTGTTTAAACTCATTTTTTAACATTTGCTAGAGATCAGATTAAAAACTGAGCATGCAGACTTCCATGAGGAAAGCTTCAGCTCTGGCAACAAAACTCTGCACACAGCAGTAAAAAATGTACACTGGAAAGTGTCAAACAACATCTTTATCAACAACAAAAACATGCTAAATGGGCTCAGAATCTAACCCAATTGAGTCATTCTACTTCAACACTGAATGAATATACTCATACATGATGCTACTAGACACTAGAGATCCTCAGCAAAGAAGGGTGTGCAGATCTGTTTATGACCCTCTTGCTCATGTGGAGTAAATATGTATCATAAGAACATACAGAGAACCAGCAAGGTAGGTCTTGGTTTGGAACGCAGATTTGTTGGTGATATTTCTGATTTTGTCAATACTTGGTTGGGTAATTTTGACTAAGCTGTTACTAAAGACTTCCATTTCTTCTAATCAAAATGCGAACAATAACTTAGTTTTATGCAATTCTGAGATCTTTGGATAGAAAAGCTCTATACATAAACATTATTTTTGTCAGCAATACTGTTCCGCCACCTCCATGCTTATTAAAAATCAGCCCCAAAAGTAGTGTACAAAAGAGCTATCTAACAGGTATCTGCAAATGCAGGCCACAGGTAGTGATTAACACTAAGTGTTAAAAAACAGCAGGATTTCCAGATGAGCATCTTCAGTCATCATAACATCTCAGACCTGGTTCTAAAGTCCATTTAATTAGATGGAGCAGAGAGGAATAAAGCCCAAGGGTGTTTTTGCTTGGGTTATGTGTATACTTCTGTTTGTTTAGTGTCACAAAAACTGTTAGGAGCTTAAGTGTAAATTATTTCAGCCTTTGGCACTATTCAATTATATGTGCTCATTTTAGCTGGAGTAGATTGTACTTGAAATAATGGGATTGCATGTGAGCAAAGCCTTCTGTGGTGATACTCTGTCAAATCCTCTGACTTGCTGAGATCCACCCTTTCTCCCAGCTGATTTTAATCTACTGAACCTTTATCATGAAAAGGGGATTCACACTCAGTAAGAGGAATAAGTATTTCAATTTAAAATTCCTCATTCAGTTCAGACACAAGCCTATGCATGTATCTACTTGGTACCTAATGACAGGTGTTTATAAACACTCTTTTACATCACTTGATTTTAAGACTTTTAAGAACATTAGAAATAGATTATCTTCTGAAGGTATAAAATTGTTCAACTTTTAAAAGTTAGGTGAAAATGCTGTGGTCACTTTATAATAAATAATTTAAATAACTTTTTTTTTTAAAACATGTTAACCAATACAATATAGCACTTCAGCACATCCTCATTTTGTCTTTTCTAGACACAGATTGGATGACCAGTAGCAAAAAAAGCCAGTATAGCAGAGTCAGAAGTACTAAGGCTAAGTCTTAGTCATAATAAGGTTAAGCCTAATAGTCAACTGCTTTTTACATCTGTGTTTGTTGCTCTGCAGCAGCAAGCACAGACCTAGCAGCTCATTCAAAGCAAGCTGAAGTAATTTAATTTAAGGTTGCATTATGTCAGGTTGACAGTTACTTGAACAATTTGAAGAAGTATACAGAGTAAAAAAAAAAAAAAATTATATGTAGCAAGAATATGAAGCCCAGCAATATCAAATGCCTAAAATCTGGAGCCTGTGAAGAAACCTAACTTCCTAAAGGAAATATCAGAATAACACTCAACAGTGTTAGCATTATTTTATAAGACACATTTAAACAAGGCAGATTTTCTGTTTCTTCTACATCTGTCCTGGAGCTAGAAGAAATTAAAGTCATATCAGAACAAAGTTATTCAGGCATGACTTCGGCAACTTTGGTTCATTTTTAACTCAATAGCCTTTATCTGCTAATATGGATGTCAATCAGATAATTTTCAAATAGCAAAGGAGCTGTAAAAATGGAAAAAAAGTATTAATAGTACTTCCTTCACGAAAGGAGCTTTCAGAGTTTTATATGCACAGCAGCAGTCTTAAATGCTGACCTCCTTTAGGTCTCGGGTTCACACCTCAACACAGTAAGGCAGGTTCAAAATTTACAGCTTAGTGACAAGTCTGCTAATTCATCACCACTAAACCATCTCAAGTCCTCTCTGGAAGCAGCACAGGTCAAAAGAGGAAACCACCAGCTGCCTACAAGATTCCTCTCCAAATAAATTCATTCCATAAGTAGCCAGCACCAGCACGTGCATGTACATACACACTCTCCACCAATATCTGCACTACTGTAGGAACATACAAATCCTGACTTTTCCACCTATTTTCCAAAATTGTGAGGTGCTACCAAATTTTAAGATGATTTAATAAAAAGTCTCAAGAAGAGACTAAAATGCAAGCACTAAGAGTCAGGCCCTCTGATGGTTCAGTTTTCGCTAAAGACAAAAAGTGTCGGTCTTGTGTATTATTGTACAGTGTGCCTAGGTCCAATAGTTGAACTCCTTATGTTGGACAGCAAATGAAAGACAAAATTTACTTCTATCAATCTTTAAAGGCAACCACAAAAAAAAAATAAAATCCAAATAGAAGGGGTTTGGGGAACTAATGCTGTTTTGGAAATAAACCACACAAAAAACCCAGGCGATTTAAGCTGGTCTGACCAGGAAATGCAAACCCATATCTATTCACCTACATATGTCTACCTGCACTAATTTTTTTCAAATATACCTGCAGTTCAGTTTGAGTGACTTACTTTACCTTAGTTCAAACCTTTGTCCTAATTAATTTAAACCAAAGTGCTATCAAGTCAAGGAGAATGTTGACTTAGGCTTATGCATACATTCTTCTGCATCAATTTAACTACATCAGTTCGAAATGACACCATTAATCAGAGTAGTGTCATTCTATATAAGCTTAGCCTTTGCAGCATCAGACACCCAAACTCCACTGAAATGCAGTGACAGTCCTGTGCTTAATTCCCTCAAATTCCTCAGGAAATCCTAGCCTCAACTGTGAGCAGGAAGCAATCCCACTAAAACCCCTCAGAGATGAACTGGCCAGCTCACATCTGTACCAGAGCTATTGCTTGTTTCCTACCACTCTTCATTGAACACTTTACATTTAACACTTTAACCGTGTGCTTAATATTTTGCAGAGGTGCAGTAGGGTTACTCAGGTGCTTATGGATAAATTATGCTTAAATTCTTTGACAGGATCTCAGAAATTACTGGTTTGATTAGCTCTGCATCAGGGTTATACCTCTGCTCAAAATCTCTCACCTAAAAGCACAGAGGCAGGCTGAGGATTGATGGGTTGGGGACCAGCCTGACAGGTCACCTTCCCATCCAGTGACTGCTGAGAAATGTAATGGGGAGGGCTGGAGTTCTGCAGGGCTCATCTCCCCCAAAAAAACTCATACCAGAAGCTAAGAAAGATGGCAACACAAACCCATTGAGCAGCCTGGCCAAAGAGACACTCCTATTTTGCTTCTTCATCACTGCAGTTCCTCTAAGGCATCTTAAAAAAAAAAAGGATCTTATGGCTGTTAGCCTGTAACTTTGCATACCTCAGAGCTGCTATTTCAGGAACAGTTTTCAGACAAGTAATTTGGCAAGATTCACTGTTTGCAAACTGCATACTTGGTCTAAAGAGCACTTACAGTGATGTCTACAGCACCAACATTCGGGCTGTTGGACTCTGCTTACCCTGCTTTCCAGACCACCCATCCTGCCTGCTCCCTAACAGTATTGATTATTACTTACTCTTACAAAAGTTCAGCTAACAACTGTTCTGATACGTGGGCTTTTTTTTTTTTTGTAAAGAAATAAAGGCAAGGAAAAGAGTAACATTTAAAAAAACCCAGTCTAAATTAAACAAGTTCCTGTCCTGTCATTCACCATCGAGGAGAGCCATGAGGAGCAGTGAGATACAAAAAGACAAGTTCTCTAACTGGCAGCTCTCCACCAGCCTTTACAATTAACAAGCTAGCTCATTGTCTGGGTTGTTATCTAAATTACAGTCTAGGCATTTTCTGCTAACATATTTTCTGACTTTTTAAACACTATACTGTACAGTACCTAGTACAAAGGCGTCTTTCTCCAATTCTATTTAATTCTCTATTTTCCTGTTTTAAAAATTAACTACTGTAACCATAGCCTTAAGCAAAGAAAGGGAGAAAGGAGAAGAGAATGTGCTTTTAGCAAGGAAGGAAGGGAGCTAGAGTTTACATGCTGGGATTTTCTTTGAGGCAGAGGCAATAAACATTCACTACTTTTAAGAAAATCTGTTTTAATTTTACTTCAAATCTGAATCCTTAAACTTCATTAAAACTGAAGAACTACACATTTCCATTTTTGGTCCCATCATTTACGTTTTATCAGCAGTCATCAACACCATGGCAGCTGACAAAGGGAGCAGTATCAGTCCTTTCTTAGGAAATTTCTGAACCATAGAGCGTATCTCCACTTTTTCTTTCCTCTTTTTTTGCATTTTTAAGTCTAGCTCCATCAGAAAAAAATGTTTAAAAACTAAAAAAGAATCATATAATAGGGGATCCGAAATAATAAATGCTAAGTATGATTACAAAAATGATGAAAATAAATTCCATTATATCTATTTCAGGTATGGCAAATAAAGGATAAAACACACAAAATGTGGGAAAAGTATTATATGCATTTCACTAAAACACAGAAATAGGCATCTTGGATCAGCCTTCAATAAGAGTCACTTTTGTTGGTTTTATTTAACTGATTTTCTTTCTTGAGATTCACCTCCCAGGTCATCCTTTGTATGTGCAATCTTGCTTGCATAGGCAGGTATGCTTTTCATCAGTTATTTTTTTATTTCATATAATGGAGCCACTTATAAAACATTTTAACCACAATAATACAGATCCCATTATACATACTCCTGACCAAGAGAAAAAATGAATAGGTAAAAATGGCACACGCTTCATGAGTTGCTTGTTCATTTAGTGTTTGTGGAGACACTAATGTTTTACTTCAAGTTAAAAAGTGTTACCGCCATTCTTGGAACTAGAAAAGCACCAAAGCTTTTTTCACCATGTATATCATCAGTAGGAATATTACTTAAGTGACTGAAGGCAAGCTAGGAAAAAAAAAGAAGTTTGCCTTAACTTTTCATGGTGAATTTATAAGAGACAGCCCATCAATAAATCTATTAAAAATAAATCAACAATTACAAATCATCGAACAACCATAAACAAGATTCCCATTATATCCTTTATGTTTGGTTTTCAGCACAGATTTTTAACAATACCACTTGTCAAGTCTGGCTGTCATTCTTTAAACTGGAGAGAAACAGGAGTAAAGCTTTCTTTGACCCAGAAAGATTACAGATATGGGAAACTTCACAAAATTTACTTCATCCTTTTACTTAATGGTTGCCCTGACACACTAAATCACTACACTGTGAGAAAACACATTGACCTCTGAAAATCTCCTTCAGAAGATTCTACCAGCAAGTTGGTGTTTGCCAAGGAACTTGTTTTCCCTTAAAACATACACTTCTCTCAGTCCTACAGATTAATTCAGATGATTCAATATACCAGTAGAGAACATGAATTTGATTTTCCTGAGTTCTCTACATTTCATATGGGTTGTGGTGCTGTGCTGTGATGATGGTCTTCCCTCTAAAGGTACAGACATGCTTAATTTAACATGATTATGCATTGGGACATTTTTCTCATGCAAGAGCTAGAGTTTCAGACTAATTTAAGATATGAAATTAAGACAAATCCTCTCACTACTGTATGTATTTGGTGGTTCTCACTATTTTTGAAAACTCTTTCACCCCCAATTTTCTCAAGCAGCATTTATTGCTAGGACATATTACCATTCCTTTGGTTACAATTCCCCACAGCCAGACAGCATAGGTGCCTCATAACAAACCCTGAGCATCAGCACCAGGATGGCACCACTGTGTTATAAATTACAACAACTTTTAGTCTACTCCATCTGGCACCTGGAACCAAACCAGTTCCCTGATGGAAAGTTGTCATGATGTCAAGCTTATTCTGACCCATCCTTTCAGCTCAACACTAGCAAAAGCACAGAGCCGCTTTGGGATCAATAACTAAAAGCTGTTCACTCTGATTTGTAATCCAAACAAGTACATGGAATACAAAGAACTGGAGGATTGAGCCCAGACTCATTTCTTCTGATTTTACACTTCCAGCAATTTGCCTTAGCCATGCATTTACCAATTAGTAAAATAAAAACTAAAAAAAACCCCACCCCACATACTGAAGGTTAAACATATACAAATTGTAAACAGAGTGCAGCTATACTAACATAGAGTTTTGAACACAAAGCATGAATATTTGTTTAAAATGTAAGGCTTTTATGTGAGAAAATAATAATACCTTCTCTTAGCTGAAACATTTTTAAAGGTTCATCTTCTGAGGAAAGCAGTAAAATGCAGTGCGACAGATAAAATCCAGCACACATCATGTCCACATTCACATCTAAGAAGATATTTTCAACATTTCAACTCAAAGACCAGCAATAAAAGAAACCCTCTCATATCCTTAGGATGCCAAATAACCCTTTCATCCATGTCTCAGTATTGACTTACAAAGACATGACTTGCCTTTGCTGTGTAGTTTTCATATACAAACGAACTGAGGATAACTCATTGTTGTGCAAGTCAGTGGGATTGTCAGCTCCTTTACAAAAAAAAAAAAAAAAGGAAGAGTGAGCTAGATGCAGCTGGCTCAGAGCTCTGGAAAAAATATTAAAGATGACAGAAAGAGCATGATGTTTTGGCTCTTCTGCAGTCATTATGATATTGAGCAATATGCCGCAAAGAGCTATTGCAGTAAAGTGCTGCAAGATCACTTCCTTGCTGAATAAAGGTTATGCAAGGACTTCCTTGAATGCTCTAAGCTGTATGGCTATGTCTTCCGAGTTGTTTTTTTTAATACATCTTCTTCACATACTGACAGAAATGCTGTGATAGTGAATAAGATCTTCCAACTACAAACATTACCAAAACTCTGAATTGTTTTATCTTTACCGCTGCTCAAAAGAATCAGATAAGCTCTCCACGATCCCAGCTATAGAGCAGAGGGACAGAGGTGCTGTTCCTGCCTCAAGGATAGACAAGGGAATACTGTTAAGAGCTCATCTCCAGGGAGTATGCTGGTTGTCCTACCCACCCATCCCCAGCACAGTTGGCGGTGACGGCCATCCACATAGAAAGCAGTGTGCTGGGACACCCCTGAGACACTCACTGTGTCCATCAGGGCAGTCCTGACAGCTACTCAGCACCTGCTCCATTCACACGCTGCTGCCCAGTCATCACTCATCACTAGTCTGGGACTCAGTGAGGTTTACTTGGCCTGAACTGCCTTCTTGGTTTCCCTTTTCTTTGTTTTATTTCCATTATGTTAAGTTACAGCACATTATATAAAAATATAATGTATAATACATAATACAGACACAGACATGTATATTTCTGCCTACATCATGTACAACATATATACACACACGGTAGAGAACACACACATCAGCAAAAGGCCTCAAAACTACAGTGATTACATCACTCACATTGATAGCTGACATGGTAAAACAATTTTTCAATTTGTACTGCCTTCCATATTTTATATTTTGAGAAGGGTAAAGCAAAGAAGAGACTGGAATTTCTCCCTGTAATTACTCAGATCATAGAGCCAATGTAATTTTTCTGTCTTCATTACATTATTTTTCCCCCAGAAACAGTAATACTCAAAAAAGATTAAATTAAATAATACTTCTAAAAAAACCAAACAGTTCTTTAATTTCATTTCAATACTATCTTGCTCTTCCAACAGCCTCTCAGATGTGCAGGAAAGGGCTTAATGATGTGCCTTTATTAAAGGGAAGTGCTGAGGTATCTCTGTAGGTTGCTCACATCCCCCAAAATCCTGCACAAGCCACTGCTCAGACAATACAAGTTTGCCAGTGAGAGTGTCTTCACCAGAGCCCCCTTTTATCACAAAACCTGCAACAAAAACATCACTTAAAGGACACAATCATCTCTATTCACAGTACCTCCTGAACTGTAAACACAGTTTAAAAACTGCACGCCATGGAGCTCAGGCATGTTATCTAATCCTTTAGAAACTCTATCCTACTACAAATGCGGGGAGAAGCAATGCCATCCATGTGCTTCCATTTACCGATCCATGCCATTTCCAGAAGCACACACCATCCCTCATCAGTCCTCACTGCCTGTTTCAAAAATCCTAAAAGTTCTCACAGCCAGAACAATTGGGGCATCACCTGGAAGCCCTGCTTTGCCTTTCACCCTCCCAGTGAGTTAAGAGAGTTAAAAGCAAGTGCAACTATGCATTATATAGCATTATATACGCTGTTATCTAGGCCCCAAAAGCGCTATATTCCCTCCCCCTTACCCACATCCCTCCAGTACTACAGCTGGAAAACATAATAAAACAAGTGCTTTTTTAGTATAATATTTGGGGCTGCTGTCCTTGTTCTTACTAGTGGCCTATTTGAAACATTACTTACCTGAGCAAGTGTTGAAAGGCTCTCAAGACACTTTGTTTAGCAAAGTAGCCAAACAACCCAGGTGACTTTGCAGCTGCCTTGCAGGGCAGCACTGCAACACAACAGGTTTTGACAGCCAAACCTATCACAACAAGGAGAACATACGCTTTTTTTTCTTTCTTTTCTTTTTTCTCCCCTCTAATCTTCATTTACTTAGAATGAGATGATTTGCTGAAGACTCCTGACAACCCTTGTGAGCACAAGCTTCACTCAAAGTGGTCTTGGGAGCAGCATTCAGCCCTTGATAGAAGTTTCAGAGCTTGGAGTGGCTGGGACAGGAGCAACCCTTCATATGTCCTCCTTCCAGCCACCAGTATGGAGCCAAAACTCCACTCACAGCACTGATACAGCCACTCGGTGCAGTGATGCTATCACAGCTTCACATCTTGCAACAGGATCTGACTACTCCATAATAAAAATCGACTTTGGCTGTCAGGTGAACAATTCTAGACAAGACAAGTGAAGGGTGTGGGGTTTACTACCTGCCCCAAACCCTGCCAGATCAAATTCTGCTTGAAAAAATTCTCCCTTTGGTAAATCTTACTGGTGTTAAAAGCTGTTGCCTTTTACAAAGCATTAACAAAGCTGCTTTTTTCCTCCCCCCCATACTTCTCATCCTCCTTATATTTGGCGGCAGGTTCACCGAGGACCATATTACATTTTCTAAAAGCTGTTACTCATTCCTGCCTCTGCTAGCCTCTGTTCCCACATCCTACATCTCATTTGAAGTGCTGAACTGTTTAAGAGCATTTAAGTTGTAACCTGCACTGATTTTTAATATCTGCCTATAGAAAAAGAGGACGACTCCTATGCAGATCAATTTACAAGATCATCACAAGGAGTAAGATCACACATACAGGAACAACCTTCCGCCGTGCTCTCACCCTGTAGGACCTGATAGGACTCTCCCAGTGAAATCAGCTTTGTCATGAGGAATCCACAAGACCCTGGTTAGGGGGACACAAGACTCAAAAACTAAATTTCAAAATCACAAACACAGCAGTCCCCAAATGAATTACTTGCTCCAGTACATAGGTGGGGGTTTTTTTTCAGATTTGCGTAGATTGGTCTACCAAAGGGAGAGCAAAAATTCTGCTTGTTTCACAACTTACTTACACCACTTGAAGTCACATATTAAGCCAGACCTTAGTGGTACCCACACGGAGATGCAAGTCATGTTGCATTAGACCACACAAAGTGAAATTCCAGGCCACACTCAACATGTAGATTGTGTCCTAGGAGGCCAGATGATGTGTGCACAATTAACTACTAATCTTCTAGGGGAATGTGACAAGCATACTTCTATATGTCCTCTACTCAGATTGCCCCTGAAAAATCTGGGTTTTTTACCTTATGAAACAGAGTTACACTCCATTTCAAATAGAGTAGAGGTGCTGTTTGACTCTCACTGACATGACTGGGTACAGTGACCCACAGAAAGCAAAGGCAGTACCAGCTCATAGGGAACAGGGACTACTCTGCAAGTCCCCACTCAAGTCTTGTGGGCATTAATGTGAACATGCACTCATACAATCAGTCAAACTACGTTATGGTCTTCAACTTAGCAAGGACTATCCATAGCAACAAGGAATAAAGGCAGCTGTCCAAAAGTACTGCTACATCAACTACCTAGAGATACATACCACCTTGATTCTCCTGAAAAGATGGGGACCTAGTAACAAAATTAGGAGTCAAGGGAATGCAAGGGGAAAGAGTTGCCGCAAAAACATTGTGTCAGAGGGATCAGGAGCATGATGCATACTGGACAATGAAGAATGACTAAATCTCTACTGGCCCTGCTACTTGAGACACTTAAGAACGCAAAGGTGCTAATCTGACATCCGAGTTTTTGAAAACATCTTTTGGTTTTATTCTTTTGTGTAGGAAAAAACCCAGTCAGGACAGCACAATGTTTAAAAATTAAGCACAGATTTCTCTAAAAGGTTTCTATGACATAGGGCATGAGGAACGGTCTTAAAATTATGCTGGCCTGAGAATTAATAAAGACTTTAGAGAAAGCCTATTCACATTTTGTAAGAGCCTGAAAACACTGGATCCATGTATATCTTATTAGCATCAAGCAGCTGACACTACTATGAAATGCTGCAGTGCAAAAGTATCATGTAGAATTCAGAAGTTTTCTACTGCACAGCTGAGGACTTAGAGCACCAGAATAAGAAATATTTTTTTCTGCTTCCTAATTAGCTGTAAAGTGATGCAGTGCTACTTATTGTCTGCAATAGCATTTTGGGAAATAGCTCCCTGGTATGTTAGGTCACATAAACAATGAAAAGGTAAATGCACAGTTACTGCTACAGGATAAAGCTGCTTTGGTTTTCACCAGAACTACTTACTCTGCTCATTTGCCAGCTACCTCTATTTCCTCCACATCTCACTCCATGTTGGTCTGGTCCCCCACCCCAAGTGCAAATAATGTTACTTTTGAACTCTTAATCTACATTGCACAATACATTTTTTCAACTGTTTGTCCAACAGATCTGCACCACCATGTTGCAGCCACTTGACATTATACTGAATTCACTACAATTTTAAAACTCACCAGCAACACAGTGATTTATTTATTTTTTTTTTTCATTTTTTTATCAGCACATACTTCAAATGTTCAGCAGGACATCTAAGAAACTACCAGATGCACAGAACATAAGGCATTAAATTTTGCACACTTAAGAAAAAAAAGGAAAAACACTTTTAACTGTGTTGCTAACCCCCACCTCTGCTCCAGACATCAGATGACTACCTGTATCTTTTTTGGTCTCTTTACTAATTTCTAAACTGTGTTTTGAAATCAATGCTTTAACTTCCTTAAAAAGCGTTAAGTCAGTTCTTGCAGTTGTGCCAAGTTGTTGGACTAAATGTATCAAACTAGCTAGCTGAACTGGTATGTTGCAGAAAATTTAGGCTGTATCAAGAAGCTTGCTGTATTACACACCAAAGGAATACCACATACTCTCATGTAAAGGATCAAGGTTCAAAAGATTGCAACTCAGAAGCTCACCACTAGTTGAGCAGTATCATGAACCTTCTTAGCTCATCAGCCTCTCACATTTTGTTATCATTTATACTTCTGGATGAGTTTTGACTATTGCTCAGCAAATGTTAGTCAAAAAAATAATTAACCATCAGTGCATTCATTACAAGCAGGCATCCATAAACTGAAATATGAACATCAACTATGCTTCCCTACATGACAAGGAGTCCCTCAAGGCTCAATTACTTGCCACTTTTTGCTCCATTCCAGATGTTAGCAGTCCTGCTCCTTCTAAATGGGTAATAACTACCAATAAACACTGACAAGCAGCAATTAAGAGTTTTAAACTGATACCAATGACTACACTCAAAACTGGGACCAAGCTTTACTTATTTTTTCCAACTTCATAGATAATTATCTCAGTGAGTTTCATTTCCCACATAATTTAATTTAGTGAATCACTATTATTCACAACATACACACAGTTAGGAGTTTACTGAAAATGCCTGGCCTGTAACAAGGATCCTACCCAAAGCTGAGAGAAGAATATCAATATATCTGATAATTTTTTTCTCCACAGCCTATATCTCGGAATGGTGATGAATGATGGATGAGACCATGCTAGTTCTGAATATCTGCTTATATCTAAGTGCAATGCATCTTTTCTAAAAGCAACTCCTACTCCTTTTCAATAATTGAGCTTAATCTGTCAAACATACTTCAAGCAGACACTGGAAGAAATCAGGATCACATAATGATTTATCAAGTATTAATTAATTCATCGCCTACTGCACATCCACAGACGACATTGTGTGGCTTCCCTGCTCCTACACTCACAGCTGCACAAACCCATTTAAAGGCAGCAAACAACAACAGAAATACCCCAAATCAAACATGACTTGCCCAGCACACTTATTAGCCAAACCAGAGCCTGATAACATGCTCTGGATATTGATAAAACATCCAAACGTCTCACAACCTTCAAAAGGGAAAACTTGCAGAAAACTTTCAGTGGAGACATCTGAGCTGATCACAACAGCAAAACCATCAGTTCACACTGTAATTAGTGGAGTAGAAATAGCAAAGCTCTGGGCTCCCCAGGTCAGCAGAATTATCCTGAGTCAGGTGTTTCAGTCTTCATCAGTGCCCTTTAAAAATACTTCCTTTATTGTCTAGAATATGTTTTTTCCCCTCTTTCACCCCTGGACAGCAGAACACTTTGCATTCCATGTTATTAATTACGGTTTGACTCTCATAATTTCCATTAACAAGTGCCATCCAAATAGACACTTCCATGGACTCAAAGATGGTAGTAGGTAAGTACTGCAGAGACTATTTTGAAGATAGTGCAAGTTTTGCCTGTGTTAATAATGAAGGATGTACCTTGCTTACATTCCTTTTATTTAAGATTCATTCTGGAAGGAAAATCTTCATCATCAAAAATTTTAAATGATTTTTTTTAAAACCCTTCTGTATCACCTGCATATCTCTTTCCTGAGGTAGCTTGTGGCAAAGCATACATATAGAAATAGAACAAGAAAACTCTTTTTACAGCTATTACCCTGAAACCTAGTCAAAAACCAGAACAAAAAAAAAAAGGGAATTTACTTTTTTTTAAATCATATGTTCTACTCAGATTTTTAGATTAAAATAGCAAGTGTTCCATTTGAAAGAAGAAAACACAAAAATCTACAATATAAAAACAATAAGGGGGTTGGACAATGCTTGGCTCGTGTTGAGGGTTTGTGTGATGTGGGGCTTTTTTGGTGGTGGGTTTTTTTGTTGCTGGTTTGGGGGGATTTTTTTGTCTATGATACTTAGGTACTCTAGTAAGAAAGAGATAAGAGAAGTAAGAGGGAATAATACTATCATCTTCAGAGACGCACGCTCATGGGCTTGAAGAGGATTAAGGGAAAAGAGGAATAAAAGTCATGTCTGTTGTACTGCACAAAATTTCAAATGCATCCTACTTTAAAATGGAGTCTCTAAACGTAGCATCTGTAGAAGTTGACAAAAGCTGTGCATCCAGCTAACAAGACCATTGTTATTGCCATGATCTCTCATACTGAGCTCATGCAGATGCCAACTTGAAAGTAATGAAAATTAAAACTTGTAAACAGCAGCAGTCAAATCGCTCACAAATACTGATACCTTCTCTTGCAGGGTGCCACTGGCTCCTGACAGCCATTCTGACAGGCAAGGTAAAATGTTTCAATCTGTGCGGTGCTCTGGTCTTGTCTGCAGTGCCAAGTACGACTTCAAACAGCCCTCAGTAAACAGTCTTCTCATCATTCCAGCCTGGGCTGAATTTTAATCAAGGTCCTTTAAATGCCATTGAACAAATCCATATACTATGGATTGTTTCTTGTATGCCTCTGGCTAGCTACTATTTGGAGGGTCATTTATTATTTTTAGAAAACCAAAACAATACAAAGTAATGGTACAAATTACAGCACATCTCAAAGCACAGTGAAGTCACTTCTGGTTGTTTCACATTGCACGTGAAAGAAGCTTATTTCTGGTCATTTCATATTGCATGTGAATAAAGCTTTTAATTATTTCCTTAGCATGTCACAGTGAATGCATCTGTTAATCACATGAGAGGAGGAGCTAGATTTATGTCATTATTATGGAACAGTTAAGTTTTCAGACCACTCACATATTAAACTTGGATTCTCAAATTCACGTATTGTGTGCTCTATAGTGCAATCAAACGATAGAAATACTGGAAGATGTCTCAACAGGAAGAGTAGTAATAAAGAGTCCACAATTCAAAAGGGATGTTATATATGATGAAAACACTAAATCCACTTACAAACCATTTTTTTTGCAAATCTATCCCAGGCAAGGTTAGACAGTGTGTAACAATTATCAAACCAGTAGCATGTCCCCAGTAAATCTACAGGCTCAACAAAAACTCATTAGAAAGCATGTGAGTGCTGGGGTGGGGGGGGGTGTGGGGTGTGGAAGGGAAACATGGTCATGATTTGACTGCTCTGTTCTGTGAAGAACTGTATTAGGGAGTTATAAGCCTGCAGACTGCTGACTGCTACAGTTCTTTCTATCTCCCACAGATAAGTCAATTAATCAAACTTTGCCTACTACCTGTCAAAAACCTGTCTCTGTCCTCTTGTTGAAACACAGAACGAATGCAGGGGTTCTTCCTCTGCCTACAGGTTCTTTCTTTCTTAAGGAATATTTCCTGACATTTCAGGAAAACATTCTTTCATGCTGTTAAATAGCCTTACAAAAAGCTGCTTCTCTTCTCTTTCTTGCAAACAGAGTGGCGGGAAGAGACTTTCACCTGGGGAGTGGGGCCTAGTACAGCACCTGAGCACAGCCCTGAAAGCTACTTCCTCCTGTAAACTGCTGCCCATAGGTTTGGACCAAGCATCAACATGGGCCATGCTGTGGCTTTTCTAACTAGTTGTTCAATGTTGTTTTCAAGCCATATGAGGCCATGTTGGGTAGGCACTCATTTTGTGGCTTCACTGGGTTGCTTCATGGATGCACGGTCCCTTTGGGTTTTGAATTCCTTGCAGAAAATAGTTGAGGTCAATTCTTCTGTGCCCTTCCCCTGACTTCCACCCCCAACTCCAAGGCAACATACTCTAGCAAGTACAGCAAAGGAACATGAATCAGAAAGCCTTTGTGTCCTAAGCCCTAACTCTTCTCTGGCACAAAGGGTGTAAAAAAGAGGCAACAAAAAAGTGTCCCATAATTTCAACTTCCCTTTCTGTAAGGCATAGTGCCAACATGCACGCTAGGCAAATTCTATGAAAATAAGCAATTTGAACAACATGCAGTATTCATTCTTTCTGCAGCTTTTCCCAGGCTGATGGAGTTTGAAAGGGTGGGCATCACCCCTTGACTTTGCAGTTGTCCTTTAGTTTTAATTTCAGACTGAATAGAGAGTATCAAGTCTAGCAATCTATTATATCTGCAGGCTCAGATGATAACTAAGACAGATCTTTCAAGAAACAAGTCTGGTAAAAATTTTCTCCCTGCTTTTTCATGGGAGAAGACGACAGTACAATCAGAAGAGCAGTGTGAGATGGGATGCTGTTTTTCTTCTGTCATTACAATTACAGGCATTCACTTCCATTATGGGAAACTTTTGTGTGTATTCTTAATCAGAAACTCAATAAGGATTCATTGAGAAATGTGCTGCTGCTTCCTAGGAGGAAAAAAAGGAGGTAGACTTTTCCCTTACACCTTAAAAAGCCTGAGGAACTGCATTTGTACACATCTGGAACTCAGAAAACTGTTGAAAGCAAGGTATGCCTTTTTGTTCAATTGCTGATAGTGCAATCAGTCAATGTGCAAGCAGCCCCTATTGTTCTTGGAAGGGACCCTAAAAGAGGGATGTTTCCAAAGACTTTGGGCAAGAAAAAGATTTCCACTGAGGCTGGTTTTCATCCAGACTTGAGCAAGGTGTGAAAAAGGCTACATATATAAATCAGGAAAAACAAATGCAGGTCATTATTGCTATTGCTCACCCAGGCCAAAAGGAGCCTGGGAATCTGAGCAAATAGTCACCATACAATGAGTTGTAAGTCCACTGAAATCAATGGAAACACTACCACTTGCTGTCATTTGTTCTATCCACCTCTGCTCTGTGATTGAATAACTTCTTCAGTACTTTTATAGTAGTTGTTTCTTTCACACTATAGCCTGATGAAATGCTAAAAATGACTAGTTGTTGAATACAGCCAATTCCCAGAATACACTTGTTTTGGATTAGTTTCTGAATTAGGTTCAGAGTAAGCATTTTTAGGTCTATTTTTATTTGTGTTGAAATATATGCTTCAGTGGCTTTAGCTGTTTGAGCAGCAGCTGTTGCCACAGACTACTCTACAGCAGCACGAACAGGAGTTGGATTTGGTATTATTATTTGGAAAGCTAGTTTGGGGTTGGTTTTTTTTTCCCTCAAAAGTACTCTGCATATAGATTTGTTTCTAACAGTTTCTGAGAGAAAGAATCAGAATGTTCTTCATTAAGATTCTCAGCCCAAGCATAGTGAGAGGCCACATTCACATTGTGAAGATATCTTTCTGGCTGTGGTTGAAGCCAATAAGACACATTTGATTCCAGTTAAAGTTGCATCCCCTCCTAACTTTCGTTTGCAGGACTTTCTGACAAAACTACTTTATTTGGCAATCATAGCCTAAGGTATCAACTAAGAAAGAAATTTCCAATCAGATGATCCAGCATCTTCCATAAGCAGGAACTCCAGACATTTAAAAATACCACACAATCAAGCAAGGAATTATAATTTTTCCACTCTCTAGTTTTTAGGTAGCATCCTTCAACTCACAATGATCAATTTAGTAAACTGAATTTTCCCATTCTGACAAAAATCAGAATTTTGGAAATGGAAGAAATTGCAACTTTTGTCTAAATTAAAATACCTTTTTCTCCCTAGCAAAATCAAAGTAACTTTAGTGAAATTTAAGAGGCAGCACTCCATGTCAATTAATCAAGTATATATCAAATTCTTAACTGGAAGATAAAGATATAGCTCCCTTGCAAACCTCTCTCCAACTCTTCTACTCTTTTCCTCAGGTATTTGTCTTCCCTCAAGGATATTGTTCTCCTACCTTTCCTTCACATGCATAGCATTGGTAAGTACTCTGATACGTGTTAAGTAAGTCAGAATGGCTAAAGATGAAAATTTTTCAGGTCAGGTAGTTAATTCTAGCGGTTTTAGAGACATCAGTTTTTGACAGAATAAAGACTCAGAGTCATTTAGGTTGGAAAATACCCCTATGTTCCTCCCACTTCATAAACTGGCTAAGTACCTTGAAACATCTAAGCAAATATACTCAAATGTGAGCAAGATGGCTTAGGAAAAACCAATACTAAAAGGCAAAAGTTAGCCTTTCATCCAGAATCAACTGGAGATTCGTGCAAGCACAAGTCTCAGAGATTTTCCATTAAAGAATTGTTTCCATTGGCTCCCTGACTTCTGGATTCTTGGAGTTATTCTTCTAAGTGATGTTTCTCCTGTTGCAAAACCTGATGATTTCCATTTGTCATCCTGATTACACAATGTATGCAAAGAGTCAGTTTTACAATATAGTAATGACTAAAATATTATTAGAACGTGAGGACATGAACCAGTCCAAAATAGCAACATCTACTTTGTTATTAGCTGTGTAGTTTCCACCATTAAATAGTCTATTCCCCTTAATTAGATTTCAGCTGTTGCAGCACTATGAATTAAGAAAGGAAAAGAGTCTAAGCATTAACATCTCAAGCTCTGCAACGTTTCAAGAGCCAACACAGTCCAGTAAATTATTATGCACGCAAAACTTTGCAGAAGATCACTGATCAGTTCCAAAGTCTTGCTTCTTTAGCCCTTGAGTTGAAAATTAGAACATGGCATATAAGGAATTTTCACCTGAAGTTTAAAATGCCTGTATACATGGAAGTTTAATTTATTATTCTAATGACTTTCACAGCTTGAGATTCTCACTGGGAGACATGCCTGTATGCATTTAATAAGGCTGCAGAGATTGGGACTATTCCTGAAGGACTTTCTGAATCATTTCCAAAGCATCTTTTTATAGCTAGCAAAGTATAAATTATGTAAAAAGGCATTTAGATAGATACCATCAAATTCATTTGACTGTTAACCCCCTCTTTGTTAGAATAATCTATAAACCTGAAAAGAATCCACTTTTAGCATTCCAAGACCATGCTCACATATTTAGATGTGAAGATGTAATCATTCAAGTAGCTGGGGAGGGTGGTAGGGGGAAGCAGGAAGTCTTCATATGCTCATCTCCTTTCATCTTGAGACCTGAACTGCACATTCATGACAAATCTTCTGTCCCATTACTGTGATGCTGGTAACTCACAAACATAATTAATAACCCTAGCATTAGATTTTTGGAAACCTAGTAAGGACATCTGATGCACTCACCTAGTAAATGGATGGTAATATCTGCTGTCTTTACTGATGATATCCTAGTTCTTTGGGGATGCAAGAATGGAGAAGCAACATTCCCACAATCCACATAAATCATCCAGTAGCAGAAAACAGAGTTCCAATTAAGCCATGTCATTTTTTTTTTTCCATTGGATCTCTCCATAGATAATGAAAGATCAGGCTTGGTGCAACAGTCTTGGGTTTTTTTTGTCATAAAGGGCACTTCATTACCTCCTTGGAGTTCGCATATCATGGCAATGAGTATTAAACAATGGTCTCACAGAGAAGACAGAAGCATGAAATTCTCTAGATCAGCTACCAGGGGCTAACTCAGAGTAAAAAAATTTCTCTTCTCCTCACAAGGAATTTATAAACACGCCGTGTTTCTGGCATTTGAGGCCAAAATACTCCCAACCATTACACATCTCCAGTTTCAGTGCCCTTGAAGCCAGACAAGATCATTCAGCCTCAAACACGAATTGCAGCTTGCCTGTAATCCAGACTCAGATCTAAACATCCTCTTCTTCAACCACCTCTAATTATAGGTAACCTTGATTTGCTTTTTAGCTGGGTAAACAGACAAGCTGGCTAAACAGACAGGCAGGCTAAAGCATTTCTCACACTATGGCACAAGACTAGAGAATATATACATCAAAAGTGCTCTCTTCCCCTTCACTGCATGACTTCTGTTCTGTGATGCATGCCCAGAAGTAGACATCACATTAAACCATTTGACAAGAACATTCACTATTTTTTACCCCATCGAAACTGACTATGAGATTCTAGTTACAAAGACATTTTGTCAGTTCATCGCTTTAAGTGACCACTTTTCATACATGCCAGCTAAGCAGAAACAACCTGAGACTTATGAATACTTATCAGATAGTGTGAAAGTCACAGGCATCACACTGCTGTCTGCCTCAATAGCAGGGGACTTCTGGGTGTCATTTGGGAGTGAAAGGATGCTATCATTCCCCCAAGAGGAGAAAGAGAGCCAAATGAGAACATTTTGATTAGAATGGATGACACCAAGAAATTGTCTGCTGGCAGCCACACATTTTCCCATTACAAGAAGAAGATACAATGAAGTGAAATTTCTTTTCCAACTCTTATTCTACTGGGAGATTGAGACAACAGCCTCTAGAGATGAAGAAACAAGGGAAGTCTTTGTAGCAAATATTTTTCTGGGGAACAAACAGAGAAGTTTCCTTACTTGTATATCCATGCATTTCCCTTCCTACAACTGATTTTCTTCCTTCATAGAGAATATCTGGCTTTTCAAAGAAAACAGGCTATGAAGAACACTCTCTAGTAAAAATGCACTGCCTGGCCTGAGAAAGTTCGTTGACACTACTAACAAGTTGCTCATACGTGGCCAGCACAATGGATTTCACAAGGAGCAGAAGACAGCAAAACAGAGAACATTTGTGAGCTGCTGGCATCCAATAGCATTCAAAACCTCAGAGCTCTCTGCATGCTCTGCACCTCGGTGACTGCCCCATTGCAGGGCAGCAGCTGGGAGGCATCTGTGCTCAGCTGCCTGCCTCTCTGCCTCCAGCTCTTCTCTCTCTCTCTCTCCCTCTTCTTCACAGTTTATAGATATCCTTTCTATTCCATAATAAAAGAAAAAAAATAAAAAGACAAGCATTACTAATACACATTAGCAGTAGGGAGGGAGGGCAGGTTCAGCATGAAAACATAACTCAGGCCCTTTCTCCACCAGATCCTTTCCCTCTAAGTCACCAATAAAGCTCTTTTCCAGACTCCTCAAACAAATGGATGGATTTGGAAGAGAACATTCTGCTGTGCATGCCATGGTAAGTGCCTGATCCACACAGTCAGATCCTCTTGAATGAATTCATATTTAATTCCACAAAACAGAACCAATTTAAGACACAAAACATGTTATTTTGTGTGTGGGAAACTGACAAACTGAGACCTATAACCAACTTGGAAAGCTCCTGAAAACCACACTGTGATCATCCTCTCCACAGGTTACTATGCCAAAAAAAGGTCTGACTACACTGAGGACAGTCTTCCTCTCTCAATCCAAAACTCAGTCACCTCAGAAATGTTTACATAAGGATTTTAATTGAAATTGGTAGGTACTTGAATGGGAAAAGAAGAGGTATTCTATAACATCCCTCTCAGCTTTGCCTGCGACTCTCTCCAAGTGGTCAGTCACACTGAAAGCTGCCTGCTGAGAACCCCAGCAAGCTTCAAAAGCGAGCTGACCTTGGATTAAGTTGAGTCACGGTTTGTAGAAAGCTAATCATGTACCTGCAAGTCCAAATAAAAATAAGTACATAATACTTCCAGCTAGATCAGGGAAAGGAGAGAAAATCAATACTAAATACACTGGAAAATGTATTTGGAAATACAAACAGAAGCTATCCATGGTTCAAACTCAGATAACAGTTTCAGTGAAAGAAAGGTTTCAGCTGCTGTATTATTTGAAATATTTAATGCATAAAATGGTAAGTTTTTTCTTCACATTTTTCACTGAACTCTTCAACAGTTCACTTGAAATTGGTATTGCTTGAGTGTTAAATCACCAAACAAACCCAGAAATGCGCAACACACAGCATGTTCCAAGAAGAAAAGGTGGGCGCTTTTGATCTAAGCACCCTTACCACAAAGGACAAAGGATCATTAATTAAGATGGAAAGCCTTAGCTCTATTTGCTTCAATGCAAATCAATTATTCAGCCAATTTTTCAATTCATCAACAGATTTGAAAGCCTTATATAGATCCAGCTCCACAGGTAATGCACCTTGCTTCTTGGCCCAGTCCTCCAGCTCTCCTATGGGTCACTTTCTACCCCATGGCTTGGGGTGGATGTTTTCAAATGGTGGCAGCACTCAAGTGCAAGTGAGTGTCTGAAAAGCCAGTGGGTAATTCTGGCAATCCTACATCACTGTTGTTTTCTAGACTTCAACTGCTAAAGTTTCTTACAGGTAACTTGCAATGGTTGAGTGCCTGTTATTTAATTTAGAGGTTTGGAGGTTTGTTTTGTTTTTTAGTTCACTCTTCCATAGCTAGATACAACATTTTCAGTACCATTCTTACACCCTCTTCCCAACACACTATTACATAGACCATAAATACCACTGTAGAGCAAACATGGGATGAAAACATATAGTGGTGCAATGTAGATATCAAATATTCAAGTAACATAAAGGTTGCAGACTTCCTGATGTAAAACATACAAACAGCAAATTAAAAAAAACACCCAAGAAGGAAATGCAAAGGAAATTGTCTCTCACATTAAAAGAAGTTACTTTTGTTAAGAAAAAGACCAACTCAAATATTAACAATTTCTGCAACTCAAACTATGTTACATTAATGTGGCTCCACAACAAAGCATGTTGCTACATTGTATAAATTAACTTTCATTTTGTGGAGACAGTAAGTGCTGAGTGTTTTGTCTAGCTATATGGACCATGAACAATGTAGCAATTTCAGAGCATTCCCTTCACGCATAAAAAAACCTGCATACTATTAATATATCCTGACTAGATTAAAAGTCTTGCAAATGATTTTGCCTGAAATGCCCTAGTACAAGATCTCCTTTAGGGAAATATCTTCAGCACCAATTAGTTTAATTGACAAGGAAGCTAAGAGAATAGCAGTGAAGAGACAAAGTAGATGAGGAAAGGCTCCATTTCCACATTTGCTCTCACATCCTGGAGTCTACTTGCTATTAGTATTTGCAGCCTTCCCCATCCTATTTATATTACTATCACTTGATGGATATGTTGAAACTTTAAATCACGGGAGACCAGGGGAATAAAACTTAGTAGGTTATCAGCATCACAGCCACGACTCCCACAATTTTTTTTTTCTTTAAAGGCCCACTTTCAACATTTGCTGTCCCCTAATAGCTTGTATGCTTTTAAACAATTTTAGCACTCCACAATTGTTTTTCTCCCCCCTCCAGGGAGGAAACAAAGAGAGCAAATTTAACCTACACAGTGCAATAAAACCTGTGAAATCTGCTTTCCCCTCCTCACTTCCTCCACCATGCCCTCCAGAAGTAACTAGAGCCTACCATCCCATCAAATGGTGATATTTTAGGGCCCCTTTGCAAGGGAGGAAGAGGGAAAAAAGTTGTTTCAGCCTTGGGAATCATGTGGAATCCCACATAATTTACTATTTCCTGCGATTCATCAAACTTCCTTCTTCCCAAGAGTAATTGGTCACCACTTATTTATACACCACAGAGAGGCTTCACTCCAAAGGTCAGTTCAAGATTAAAAAAAGCAGATCATTTGTTCAAGAAAGCTTAGTAGTCTGGGGTTAGTTTTGGGTTTTGTTTTTGTTTTGGTGGTTGGTTTTTTTGTGTTGTTTTTTTTTTTCTTAAACGTGCTAAAAAAATCTAACATGTTTTAAGCAGACATTTAATGTGTCAGAAAATATTACTGTCACTAAGGTGGTATCGCACAAGAGAAGTAGGATGCAGAATCTTCAGCAAAAACCTGCATCAGGGCTCAATTTCAGGCAGACGGACTAGGAAAACCAGGAGCAAGCAACACAACATCACACACAGGCTTTGGCAACCTCTTTTCTTTGCACATTTTAAAAGAAAAGGATGTTGTGCATATGGAGCAGCCGTGCCTTGACACCCGTGCAGATGGGATGAGCACTGATGTCGAGAATACTTTTACCGGAAGTCAGTGTGTGTGGTTTTCTGTTTACAAAGGAAAACATTTGGTCCCCTTACAATGAAAATGTTTTATCTTTACCATAAGAAGTAAGAAAAAGCAATTATGAAGCCCAAAGGAGAGAAATAAAATCAACAAGCTAGTCCTCAAGCTCCGAATTTCAAACACAACTGTCGTGCTAACATTAAAGATCTACTCTAAAGATACAAACACTTCTAATACACAAACATTAAGAGACTATAGAATTGAACACTTTCTCTAGCTAAACTTCTGCCTAGTTTTAATTTTCAATGCACCTTAGAGGCCTATAAATTCTGCCTACACAAAGGTGTGAAGCAGTATAAAAATAAATGTTTAACTAAGTGAATACCACAAACTGCAAAACCCAGCTTGTGTGAACAATTAATATTACCCATGTTAAAGTTTATAGCAATTAAATGTGGAGATATAAAGCCTCCAGTCAAAAGTAAAGCTTACATATTTAAGCCTAAATGCACATATATAACATCATCCATGAAAATATTAACAGGAGGACATAATAACTCAGCCTGTTTAAGAATTAGGAAATTCAGCTCAGCTCTTATTTTAAGATATTATTAAAGCATATCAAATATATTTAATTATTATGACAGGAAAATAAAATGAAACTAATAGAACTTAAGCCAATTGTTACAGAACAACCACATATTTTCTAACCCTCTTACAGATTCCAAAGATCTCCTTTATGGGAAGCAAAAGAATTCCAAACATCCTTGCAGGGCACTTTGCCCCAGGCATTAACTGAAATTCCCACCGTGATCCAGACAGGGAGAAAAAGAAACAGATTCTTTGAATGTATATTTATGTGTATATATACATAAAAAAGTATATATATTCATCAAAGAACATGTAGTGAATTACATTTCAGATGAGGAAAATAAATGGAATTAAAAGCAAAGAATACTTAGTGCCTTATTATTTTAAATACTATTCTTTGTGACAAAATGGCACATGCAGAAACCCCTAGAGGTTTAGAAAAGAAATCATAATTAACCGCTTTTGTCTTTGTTTAGGTCAGGTTTTTGGTTGGGTTGGGGGATTTTATTTTTTTTTTCGGTGGTGGGGTGGTGGTTTTTGTTGTTTAAGATTTGGCATTTTGTTGTTGTTTTTGTGGTTTGGGGTTTTTTTAGCATCTTCATTTTTATTTAGGAAGTAGTTGATGTCTAAAAAAAACAGGTATGTGAGATAAAGCCTTCCCTTCTTCAGCTGAAACATTTCCTTCAGGTTTTACCTTCCTTCTAGTATTTCTATGTAGCTGCCTAACACCGGTCAGATGTATGGTCAAGATCATAGCCATTTTTAAAATTAGTTCAAAGTACTTTTTCTCCTCCAAATTAATCATTTTAATTATGCTGTCAACAACTGCATCAGGGCTTCAAATCAAATCTGTTTCGTTAATGAGATCCTGTTGCCATACATTTTTTACCCAATACCCTTTTAAATAGATAAAATACATGCTAGGAGATTTCATTATAGGCAGGTCTTTGTATAGACAGCCACTTTAAATAATTTAAAGAGCATACTCTGCATTTTCATATGCACGTGGAAAATAAAATTTAAAAAAAAAGCAAAAACACAAAACCCACACACCACAAAAACTCCTGGAAATTCTGTCTCAGGAAGACAGGAATTTTTGTCTTTCATTCGAATTCTCATAAAAGTAATAGTGGAAAAATCTGTTTAAATGAAAATACAGCAGAGAAGGAAAACCACCAAAAAAACCTCACTGTGAGAATTTACTCCTTTCCTTTTCCCTCTTTGTGATGAGCCTCTCTCCTTCCTGTTTCTGCATTTGCTTCAGTGAAACCTTTCTAAATTGGCAGAATTTTGATGCAACAAAAATATGCACCGGTAAGGTCAGGACTTTGCTCAGCTTTTTTTCTCCTCCCATCCCTGGTGTTCCTTTAAACCTTACAAAAGAGCCAGTAGACAAGACTGTCAGGTAAAATTCACCGAACAAAAGAATGCAAATTGCCACCTATTACCTCTCAGGCACATTTCAAATAACCAAAAGTCGTCTAGATAAATGATAAGATTACAGTCAATAGCTCATTTCTGCTATAACCAACCACACAGTTCTGAAAGGAAATACACTGCAGTTAAGCCAGTAGTGATTACTGGACAAGAAAAATAGTTACCTTTTAACCAGGGCATAATAACATTTATAGATCAAAAACATGTTTCTGAATTCCCCAAATCGCCACTCTCCAGATCTTCTCAGAAATATTTCTCAAAAGCTAACATTTCTAACAATACAGTACCTGAAAATACGTAAGCCTCACATTTTCTTTCCCACTTCAGCTTCCATAAACCCCATCTGCCCCCTCTGTACAACTAAATAACCATCCTAGGAAAGTACCAGCTTTTGTAAAGTCACAGGCTTGTATCTGCCACTGAAACAAGGTGCTTACAAGCACTTTGTGTTGGCCTAACCCATACTCTTTTGTAAACGCTACCCTCAGGCTACTAAATCCTTGGCCTAATTTTCCCAATTGCTGAAGATTCAGCAGTTTCTAATCACTGCACAGGAACTAGTGTGGTGGTAGTAGTTTGAAAAATAGGCCACTTATTTGAGTCCCTTAGGAACAGGGCTTGGGATGACTAATTTTACATAGCCATTTTAAAACAAAACAGCCTTAAGTCAGTCCCCTCTCTCATGACAAATCTGGGGCAATACAGGAGGAACGGGCCAGGCTCATGCTTATGCCACCATTAGAGGTGGCATATTGAGCTTGCGGGGCCGGGCCTAACCCAGGAGAGCATTTCAGCTTCCTTATGGAGAAGTGGCTGGGAGCAACGTGGCAAACCTCTAGAAACATGACAAACCTTTGAAGCCCTTGCCTGGAACAAGCACCATCTACTAGAATGTGGAGTTGAATATACACTACTCTGTCTCTGGTATGGGCTTAGTCCATCTGCCCTTCAACCTCAGAGTGAAATGAGAGAGTGAAGCACAGACCTGGGAGGAGCAGGGCCATCTCTTCTCTGGACAGAACTCCTTTTAGCACAAAGCAGTCACCTGTGATACTGAAGCCAAAGGAGGGTTGGCAAGAAGCAGGGCAGTGTATCACACATGCATCACTCAAAGCACAAGCAAGAAGAATGCAGCTGACGCTGAGAAAATGAAGCAGAAAGATAACTAACAGAGAGCACAAAGACAAGACTTATCCTTCCCTCCTACATTTGATGCTGCTTCATGAGTACCACCCAGAATAAACCATTACTCAGTGAGATGCACTAAGACTCACAGCAAGTTCAGTTTCCACACAAGGCCCAAGACATGGTACCAGATCTTAACATGCGGACCTCCTGTATTTACACCAAAATCAGTTTTTCAGTCATCAAATAGAAAACCAGAACAATTGGCAGTTCACTACAGGAAAAGCTATTATAGTAGAGTTGGGCAGTGGTGTTTTATTTACTTNGGGGGGGGGGGGGGGGGGGGGGGGGGGGGGGGGGGGGGGGGGGCAGGTGCCAGGAAGAAAGGAAAGGAAAGAAAGTAGAACTATGATGAATTAGCTATTTGGTAATGCAATATATGTACTGAACCTACAGAAGGACATAAAATAAGAGTCTAACCAGTAAGACTATAGCCTATGCTGGATCGTAAGAAAGTTGTGTTACAAAAAATGCTGCTTTCCAAGTGCCTTAACTATTCTCCTGGTCTCACTATAAGACCTGGTCTCACCTTGAGGCAGAGCATTCCTCAAGGTAATTCCTGCTGATTCAGTAACAAATACTCAACTAGTACAGCATGCTAGCACATTCCTGATGGAACTAAGTACAGATTTACCCTGGCCTGCCTAGGGTGACAGGGGGCAGGTGAGGTTGAAAACTCTGGGAAAGCCCTCTAAATGAACATGGTATTTGCAGCCACAAACGAAGCTCCACCTCATTTAAGCTTCAAAAACAGCTTCCAGTTGCTATTGTACAGTATTTTGCTCCATATCACAGTTGGTAAAGAATTAAAAATAACATGTACAGGAAAGGACAGTCTGCCATATAGAGAGCAGTTCTTTTGCTAAAATATCAAGCATTTTAGATTTGTAAAGCAAGAAGCACCTTATTTTTGTCACAAAATTTCTGATGACTTACTTATTTAACAGTAACATCTGATGCTGATATGTAAAATGAGCTAGCACCTGAATGGTACTGGGCAACTAAAAGGAAGAAAACAATTATACATAAAGTCTAACTCTAGGGATTTCTAAAACTTCTACAGAAATGTGCAATGTCTATTTTCATTCATAAAGTAAGTACTGAAAACAATAACCAAGGATGGATCTAAGTCCTTTGGATATCCCACAGGAAGGCAATTTATAATGCATTGAATCTATTTGGCAGTTTGAAAACATCAGCATCATCAGCCAGCTAATAATGAAGTCAAAGCTTTACACATGCAAAGTAACACGCAGACAAATTCTGTCTCCTAAAAGTCTGGGCTGTATTGGAACATGTTTTTCACATAAGCATTAGTGGTGTAATTAACAGATTTATAAGACATATTCTTAAAAGCTTATTGTCAAACAACATTATTTTATGAACGATGCTACATTGTGCTTTACAGCAAGTTTCTAAGGTAAAATTTTATTTTAAATATGCACAGTAAAATGGTCTAAGCATTAATTTGGCAACCTCATCTGTAAGGAATTTATCCCTATTCCAATGTCACATCTTTTATGAGTTCCTGTAGACTGAAATTGTGCCTAGCAATTACTTAAGAAATGACTCGAGAATCTATATATATAGTTTACAAACATTGCTAAAGTGTTTGCAAAGTTTTGACTTTCCCCATAATAAAGTTTTATTTCCGGTTTAGGTTTTTTCAGTGATGGAAAATATTTTTTCCCTTAAGATTAGAGATACAAAGTCAATTTCGGCCTTGCTTAAATCAGGCAGTTCTGAGTAAACCTATTTCACACAGCTGACAATTCCCCTCAAAGAAAGCGACTTTTTATATCATGAAACCACTTTTCCCATCCATGGACTTCCACTGCATCTTTCTTCTATGAAGCGAACTCCAGCAAAAAGCTACATATTCCTTCCATTTCCATTTTGTCTTTCATTACTGCAAAGTTTCATTAGCCTCTATTCCCTTCTTTTCCCCTGTAGTAATTGCCAGGATTTTCTTCTTTTAAATGTCCTTTACATGCAAATGTTGGGGTTAGGCTAGGCACTGAAAGGAAGAGGGTATACTTCTCTCCCCTCAACAAGAGGAGCAAAAGCCACCAATACGATGAATCAGAAGACTTCTGTGCTGTTTCTAATTTTAACATGTCATGTTCAAGTAATGCTGATCACAGTCTTTTCTTTCCTAATTACAGTTCAGGGTGAACTAGATGATTTTTAGAGTTGGTGGAAGAACACCAAAAAGGTACAATGAGCAAGCACCATTGCTGAGAGCATAACACAGGCTAGCACAGCAAAACCAATACATACAAGATTTGAAAAGGAAATTAAATGTATGCATCGTTAAACAGTTTATTCAATGCAAGATTGTTTCAATAAATCAGGATTTTAACAAAAAAAGTTTGTCTTTGATGATCGTGTAAGTCATGTTCACATAATTTCATTTCCCATACATCTTTGTGTACTTAGGAAGAATTAAGTATTTGCCTACTCAGAGAAAACTAAAATAGCTGGCTATTTTACAAAGCTGTAGTAATTCTAAAAAAAAAAAAAAATCTAGTTAAAATTTGGGTCTCAGCAAGGTAATGTAAGATAACAAAAATCTATACACTTATATAAAAATGTTCCCCTTCCCACTTTTGAAGCAGCAGATACAAGGAGCAAATTGAAAAGCTTCATATTTCCAAGCAAATAAATGAAAACAGAGCCAATTTCATTAGAAATGCATTTCCACCTCAGAAATCTTTCTCCAAGTCTCTCTGCATGCCACAATCTTTATGAAAATAAGAAAATGTACAAAAATCAAGTGACCACGTACTATCACCTGGAAGTAGCTTTTAACTAAGAACAGGACCTGAGAAATCAGACCCAAAACCATACTTCACTGAAAAAACTTCCAGAAACTGTTTTCTGCCCAGTCATGGTTGTCCTGTCCTAAACCTGCTCGTGTGGAGATTCACACCATAGACTACTGTGTTTTGTGCTCCCCATCACACCCACGTGTTGTGCATACACAAGCGTATACATAAGTTTAATTGAATGAGTTACAGTTATTAGTTTTTAACAAAGTAACTATTGATGCATTTCCACAGTGCAAAATTCTACTGAGATAGATTACTTCTTAATTAACACACAAACTTTATTTACTCCTTAAACCCTATTGTTTGGGGTTCCTCCCCTGCCTCCAGCATTCCAGTACCTAAAACGAACTTACAAGAAGGCTGCAGAGGGCCTGTTTACAAAGGCCTGGAGTGAAAGGACAAGGGGCAATGGTTTTAAATTGGAGAAGAGTAGATTTAAACTGGATATTAGAAAGAAGTTCCTCACCAAGAGGGTGGTGGAATACTGGAACAGGTTGCCCAGGGAGGTGGTTGAGGCCATTCAAGGTGAGGCTTAACAGGGCTCTGAGCAACCTGATCTAGTTGGGGATGTCCCTGCCAACCCAAACCATTCTATGATTCCCTTTTATCACTGGTCACGTTCTTTGGCAGATTGATACCATACAAGTCACAATAACCACCAAACAAACAAAAATCCCCAGTCCAACCAATTCAGAGACCCCAGTTCACCCAGAACCCAGGTTAGCCAAACTGAGTATCTTCAAGGTGCTCTCTAAATTAGGAGGAGCTACAGGAGTTTAGCACTGCTGGGAAAAATTACTTCTAAAAATCAGGGTGTAAATTGGCATAATTATTGGCAATTATTAGCATCATTACCACTATTAAACAGACAATTACCAACACTGACACTAAGTACGAACCCTGTGGTCATATTTATCTTAATTTCCAATGATCTTAAGCAAAATGTTCCTTATATATTTAATACAGAAATTCATATGCAGATAGTCACAGGCCTTTGTTATCTCTATGTCCATTGCTGTCTAGATAATGTTTTTATGTGTGCATAGTGTTGGTTGACAAATTGTGGTATAAGAAAAGCATCTATTTTATATATGACATAACTTTCTTCAAAAACTAAAGAGCAGTAAATCACCTCTTGCAGTTCAACAGGTCAGATTAAAACAAGTATATAGCATTGAGCTCCTCTTTATGGCCATCCATCAAGAACTGAAGATTCTGATACCCTGAAATTCTACAAAATGTTATTCTGGATATTTTCCTAGCTCATTCACTAGCCAAGTAACATATGATCATCCACAAAGTTTAAGTAGTCTTTTTGCCCTGCTTCAACAAGAAAAGTTTAAGGAAGTGAATGGCAATTCAGACTGGCAAAGCTTTACTTTCTTCACAGCACACTTGAGTTATTTCTAATGAGCACTCAGTAATCATGAACCTCCACATACTCTAATCCTAGTTTTATACCTTGACCCTGATTAAACATTATTTTCCTGCCCAGTATCACTAAAAAGGATTTCCAGGACTTGAATCTCATTGTGTCAGCTCCTCCTTGCAGAGCTGACCTCTTCGCATTTCAAGTGTCTGGAAGCATCAGGGGAAAAAAAACACAGAGCAGCCTAAGCAGAAGTCATACGTCACTTACAAAGGCTAGATGAGGAGACCAGAAATCACATTCATATCAGTGATGCTGCAGTTAAAGTACAAAATCTGGTCCAGGAGTTTTCTCCCTCCTTACATTTTTTCCCTCTAGTCATTCCCACACAACTGTTAAAGCTGCACATTCCTGGAAGTGAAGTGTGTGTGCAAAAGTAAGATGATCACTTCAAATCCTCAGAGCCGAGCACAAGCCACAGTTAAAAAAAAAAAATGCAGAATTTTTTTTTTTGGGGGGGGGGCTTTCACAATATTTGAATATACTTATCAGAGGAGTTTTTGTAGACATTCTTTTTTTTTTTTCTCTCATCAGAATAGATCAAGAGACAGAAACAATAAGGAAGTGGTAAGCTACTGTAGAAACACTTGGAGAAGGAAAGACAGGACCATCAGATGAGCTCGCCTGAGCTCCCATACCCCAGCTACAACCACCAAGCCAGAACAGCTACTGCTGCCCATTCTCCTGCAAGGGCTGGGAATCAGGATTACAGCCCAGCTGTGCTATACAGAAAGGGATCCCTACACTCTACCCATGCCTGTGGCTTAATAGAGAGATCACAGCACAGGTGAGTTCAGGAATGAACTGCATATGCTGAAAGTATGTTTCTCAAATAACATGATCCTGGATTATTTTCTTGTTTTTTCCATTTTATGAAAGCCCTAAACTTTGGGTGTCTGTGTTTTTGTCCTTGAATAAAATATATCAGTCCTCTGAGACCCAGAAAGCGTTCAGGACTCACACCCTGGTAACAGAAAGAATTGGTATTCCCTGATAATGCCTGACTCATAGTTAGGCCAAATGGTTTGAGATGTGCTATTTAAGAGGTAAGTATTATTGCTATAATTTGCCTCTTCTGTGCCAGACAAAACACTCTGAACTGCAGCTTTCCTTGGTTACATGAAAACAAGGAAATTAGCTTTCTATCAATGCTACCTGGGGAATGCACAAAGGATGCCCTAGAAGACAGACTTTGAGTTTGCCACCATAAAGACACTCATGGGGCAGCAACCTATGAAAGCGCCTTTGAAGTGAGAAGTGTTGCTAAAGGGCTTTCCTGAACAAGAAATACATCAGCGTACCTATCCAATTATTATTCTATCATCTAAATTTTATATATATATTAGTACACAAGCACCCACATGCTTACATCTTTTTCATAGTTGTTAGAGATACTGATAATATTACATCGAATATTTACATACATACATATAGCAAACATGTTACATATATAATTATATAATGTATAGCAACATATTTCCAATTCACTGCATGCATACACATACGGAATGAAAATTATTTCCTTAACATTTTAAGATACTGATTTATCAATATCATGTAGCTCCTCTTTGACTGCTTAGCTTTCTTTTTAAATGGACCCTATGTGAGACATATCACATGAAAAAACAGAAGATCTGGACTGGCTTTTTTTTGGATGGTTGCCTTTGGCAATCTTGTTTGGGATGTTGCAGGGTTTTTTTGTTGTTGTTGTTGTTGGTTTGGGTTTTTTAAATGTAACAAGCACATCAAGGAAGAGGAAACACTGTATTTCAAATGTGCTAGCCAACAGGAATCTTTGTAGTTAATTGCACATGTGTTTTCTCAGGCAGATCAAACACTGTGAAGTCAGAATCCTCACAAAGTGGGAAAATATTGCCTTTTCAAATGAGAAGACAAAAATAAAGATGAAGTGTCTTCCTCAAGGCATTTGAGACAGACAAGAGAATAGAAAGCAGGAGAGTCAGTCTTTCAATCATTTGATCTTTTCTCTCGCTAGAGGTAGGCCTGCTTCTCAGCTGAAACAGGTCTATTTTGGGGACAGTTAAAAAAAGACCTTCAGTTGAATAACTGGATGGTTTTTTTATTTGGCTTGCTAAGTTAGGTGGAAAGGGTAAGTAGTGGAGAGACTCATTAACTCCCATGCTTTTCACCACTGCTTTGAGAGCAATCATGGAATTAGCTGAAAATTGTTTTCTGGCTCATCCATGTTTTCCATTGAACAATTCTCATGATGGAAGAGCCAAGATCTGTGACCTTAACTTGGCTCCAATAATGCAGAGAGCTGCCTCTCCTCTGTGGTGAACTGAGCCTTGAACAATTTCATTAAAAGGAATCATTGGAACAGATGAAATCAATGCGCTCGTAACACAGTAGTCTAAATCATTAACACAGATCCCAATTTAAAGCAGGCAAGAATGTAAATTTTCCCAATATTCTCTCACAAAACAGCATGTGTTGGGCTTCCATAGGAGGCATAAACACACCTGCAGTACTGATAACACAAGTTCAACATTTATTCATTTCAACATCAAAAATAACCAGGGTGCTGGGTCAATTTTATAACATGCAACTGCTCAGATCTAAATGCACAGCAGAAAGCAGGTGATGTACCTTGCAGATGAGAGAGATGGATGTAAAGAGATTAGCGTGTTTGTCACTAAATGATGCTTCTGCTGTGAAGCAAGTCCAGTTCATGTACAAAGATCCCAAGTACAGGTCACAGTAAAGCATTCAACTTGGTACCGAGAACCTTATGTTATTTCATACGAAGAATTATATAGTCAAGCTGCCAGACAGTTTTGCAAATGAAGGACAATTTCTCCAAAACAAATGCCAGCAGCTTATTAAGTTACCAATACATTGCTAAGCTATAGTGACTTAGTGCCACCAGACCAAAATATTTTCATATTATTTTTAAAGGGCAGTGACAAGAAACTTCTAAATCACATATTCACATTTTAACAAAAGGTGCAATTACTGAGCATTTATCTTCTATTTAATTAGAATGAAACATCAATAGGCTCATTTAGCATCTCTTTTATATGTCAGCAACTTTTTTAAAAGGTAGCAAATATTAATTTTTGATTTATACAGTTATGCAGCAGCACAGAATTGCATTTGCTGGGTTACTACTGACTAAAACAATGCAGTTTTGTCAACTCTAAGGCAAAGATAACTCAGCTGTCATTACAAGCAAAGACTAATTTAAAATCGGTATAGTTTCCTTTAAAATAACAACAATGGAGAAGATTATCATATGCAATTACAATAAAGGAACACATCTGTTTTTCTGACCTAGCTGTTACTGTTTTGACTGCTTCCTAATGCATTTAAAATTACAAATAGCTTGTGTACCTCTTCTGAAGTTAAAAAAAAAAAAAGGAAAATTAAGATAACAGGGAGACAACATGAGAATACCTTTGCTGAAGGCATCACATGTAACACAATCAATTCTACTTTGCCAGTCTAGCTTCAGCATAAGCTTCTTCTTATGCTGCATACCTCAAACTCCCTTCTAGCTGCTGACACAGCTACAAACCAGACAGAAGCTCTAATAATAAATTTCCTTATGGCCCCACTATCTTTTGTTGTCCCAAGCTTCTAGATTTCAACCTATATTTCTACCGAGATCTGCTAATCAAGGAGCAATGCAATGACTCCAGCTCCCCTCAACTGACTGCTTCTTGACTAAACTTTAAGAACCACCTGCAGCTTCTTCCCTAGAGACTAGAAAATGAGAGGGATAATGTAACAGAAACTAAGGGAAAGACAACACATCTGGAGCCTTATAAAATTTACCCAAACAAAATGTACTCCCAGTCCAGAGCTGGAGCTGCATCTGTCACCCAAGCACTCATTGCATAAGCTTGCCATGGAATGCTGTGGCAGCTGGGATGTACAGATACTCATGAGAAACACCATGTCTAGTTTGGCCAAAGAGAATTCACAGCATTTTTGATTAACATCCTGCTCCAGAAAAGTTCTTATGCCAAATACCAATATGGGAGGTGTCCCATGAAAGACAATGGAACAATTTTCGTGCCTTTACCCTACTGTACCAGCTGCAGGTGCTAGTTGTCACTGACTAGATTCTTCAGGACCAGGCTGTTATGAGATTCTTTTGAAAGAAAAGCTTCACTGCCTGCAGTAGACTATTAACTACAAAATTACAATTAAAAAAAATCTTACTTTCAGTACGTTTGATGCTTGCACATTACAAGTTGACACTCAAGCAAGAAAGTAAGAGAAATGTATCCTTCTAATTCAACACTGAGCAGCAGTCTACCAGGTAGGATACCGGAAAAATTAAATATTTAGTATCTTAGTTGATAAATAGCTAATACTTACTCAAGCTCATAATGAATGCTTATCTAGAAGGATATGAAACTGCACTACAGCTATGCCATTTCTTAATTAAATTTCCTTTTTAAAAATTCTAATTTGCCAGCCAGCTTGCTAATTATTTCATGACCATGCTACATAGATATTATTTCCCTGATTGTATTATATATGTTCAAGGACATATTAAAAGGGCATAAGGTTTGTCAATAGCCTCTCTGCTCTCACACAAACCCATGACAAAACATCTGCTATAGATGGCTCAGAACTGAGACGAGTTGGTCACAGACATTCAGAAGTCATCCTACACAGGTCAGTGCTTTGAAATAAAGCATAACAGAGCATCTCAAGGATTTCTGATTATTTCCTGACCCCACAGGTCATCTGTACATGGTCAAGATACCATTAAACAGGAAGATCTTTGAAAAAAAAAAAAAAGGACCACAAGAGACAAAAAAGAACAGTTCACTGATTGAAGGTCCAGACTGAATTTTGAGTTTTGAGTTCAAATTCTGGATTGTGCCAGGCTGAGTGTGGGATTTGAGATGCTTCACCCACTCTGCCTGCCACTTACAACAGGGATTAGTTTACTACCATCGCTTTTATGAGGCGTTCATTTACAACAGGAATAGTGTTTAGGAACATACGTATTCCTGGGCACATTCTCCAAATAGAAGCAGAAATCAGTGAGTTTTGAACAGATTGCACATTTTGCTACAGGAGAGGAACAATCTGTGAGTACGTGTGTGGTAACACTGACCCCAGCTGCCCTTAGAAGCAGGTGCCAGGTCTCCATGTACTAGCACAGGAATTAAAAGCTCTTCTGTCCAGTCAGCCTCAGCCAAGTGCTAGACATCCTTCTGCCTAAATCATACACCAAAAGTTCTTCCAACTCACACTGGCAGGTCAAACTTGTTTTTTTCCAACCAGTGCACACACATACACACAAATAATTGAAAAAGCTGGAGTTACTTCTCTTATGGAAGTGATGTAATGGGCTGAAAAGAGAACGAAGGCTCCAAAGGGGACTCCAGCAAAACCAAACTCATATGTGTTTTCAATTTATAACAATGCTAAAATCCAGAGCATTTATTAGCTCTGTTTGTTCTCAGTACATGCAGACTCTCTTTCTCCCCAGAGTAATAGTTCAGTATTTCTTATCCTTACAATGAGCATGGTCACCTAGCCTCATTGCTGGTGAAGTTAATACAAGGAATGGAAGTACAGCTCTGCCAATCTTTCTGCAGGTAGCAATTTTGTTACATCAACCTAATACACACCTGTCTCTAAGAGAACAGCTCTGTGTCACAGGCCATCAGATGAGAACTTTTCAACACTGCTGATGTGAACTGCATTCAGGTAATGAAAACATTGACAGTTCTGACTTTCTCATATCTGATGTTTTAAATAAAACCCCAGCTCCTCCAAACAAATGATCATCTAAGAATGTCAGCTTTCATTTCCTAATGCATATTCCCAGCCCTCACCACAAAATCCTGGGAACAGGAACCAAATGTACCTTGATGTCTCAAAAATTCAAAGCAAAATGAAAGAACCCAATGTGTACACTTCAAATATCATTTTAGGGGATCAGACTGTTTTCCACTAAGACTAGAATACTTTTTTCTAAAAACAATGTAACTAAATGTAAAAACAATGTAAACTAGAAAGTTTTCCTTGAATTTAAATGAAATATCGGCTTATAATAAGAACTATTCAAAAGTCAAAGGCATATGAGGCAAGTTTGAACAAAGTGTCACTTCGGCATCTTTTTTCTTTCTCTACCTCTACTCCCCACTTGAAGAATACTTATTATTCCCAGGAGTTGAAGGACTTCATATTGGTTCTGGCTTAGCATTTATGAGATGCCTCTCAATTGTGACATAAAGTTGATCTGTTAGGAGTCTGTACTTGATGCTGTGCAGGGAGTTGGGGATAGACCAATTGGTTGGAAGGGGTGTCCAGAGGATTTTAACAAAATCTTTAAAGCAAGAAAATACTTTATCACAGAAGGAGAGCATCCCATAACTTAGCTGAAAGAAGGACCACAAGGAATTATCTTTGACAGATTTGCTCTCATTCCTTGTGTTTTACTCAAATGCTGAAGAATGAATTTATAACGTCAACTTTCAACATTGCAAAGTGGCACTCTCCAAGCATTATGCATTTCAAACTGATTTAATAATATACATTCATGCACAAACCAATGCTATAATTGCAAATTCCTTAGAACAATGAAAGACTAAACAAATCCTTAATTTATAAGGCTCTGTAGTGCTATTTAAGGACATCATTGTATTACTGTAGAATTTCAAGCTGAACTCACACATGGCAAGGACCTAGCTAATCCCCACCTAGTGTGGCATCTTCGTAAACCCTCTGGAACCAGTCCAAGGCCTGAGATGAAGCAATGAAAAGTTATGACTCATCTCCACCCTATTTGCTTTGAAGTGTGACAAGCTAGGAATCAGTAAGGGTTAGAAAGCACTCATCCTCCTGGTAGAGACTTGAGGAAGGCAAGAACTTCTGGCTAGGGTGAATGTGGGGACAAAGTCAATCGCACTGACTGAACAGCATCAGTGTGGCACTGGCTGAACAGCATCGTTATTCACATGCTGACAGCTCCCATCCAGACACAACCTGATGCTGTGAGACAAGCAACCTGCATATGCTCACTTTGCTTAAGTCTTTGGTTACAGACCATCCAGGAAAGAAAGAGAGCTTCAGTTCAGCACCCAGTATATTCATCATCGAGGGAGTCTAATAAGAAGAATAGAAGCACAAAGAACAGAACAGTTTGCCAGGAAAAACAGAAATCACAAGCAAAGAGATTTCAAGCCAGAGAGACTTTGGGCTTCATTGTACTTCCCCTTACCCTGGTTCAGTCCCAGTAATTTACCTAAACTCAAAAGAATTTCACAAGAGAGAATGCATTATGTAAATTAAAACCCAAGTCTGGTGGGATGTATTTGTTAGATGTGTAAAAGGAACAGGAAGATAACAGGTATTATGGCACTTCATATCCTCAATCAAAAGGTGTGTGGTTTAGTTCTGGGGATTGCTTGGGTTTTTTTTTTTGTTTTTGGGGTTTTTGTTTGTTTGTTTGTTTTTAATAAGAAAGACTTCAGGTCTCTCCAGCTTACGTATTATTCACAACTGCAAAAATTAAATTCAAACTCTGGGACAAAGTCTCCTACCCCTTCTAATGAGTCACTCACTATATGTACATTTTTTATGTCTATTCCACTACAAATCTAAACAAATTCAGAGTTCAAGAATGCTGATTTTGTGCTGTCTGATGTTACAGACCAATGCTTCAAAAATCACAAATGAAAAAGTAACATGCCATACTGGATTAATTTCTCATTCAGGTTTTATAATCCTGTAAACAAATAATGGGATTTGTTCACTTACCCATATGCTACCTTGAAACTTCCCCAAACTGACTACATCAGAAAAAGTAAGGTTCCTTTCCAATAACACTGTTTCTACAATAAGGCTATAGGAATAAGAGTTCCCTACACCCATGTAGTCTCATGATTTAAAAAGCACAAAACAAATTAGAAAAAACAATACCCTCATCAGGAGGCATCAAAATAGTTGATACTTAGAAGAAATGATAATTTATTTTTTTCTTCTCTAGGGCTATTAATATTTCATTAAACTGTGCTGTAGACCTATCACAAGTAAGATGTTTGCAACACCAATTAGACATATTCACAAATTACAGGAAACCACAGAAGTCTTCATTTATTCATGGTCAAATCTTGTTATAACTTCAGTTATGCAATATATAACCAAAACCACCTGTCCACATTTTCAAACATCATCAACCTGTGTTTTAAGGCAGCCCTCACAAAAGATTGCAGGACATCACCGCTGATGGTTAGAAAAAAACCCTCACAGGGAGTGAAGAGTTCAAGAAAGAGTCCTACTTCAATGTAAAGAAAATCCTTTCCCATTGTTTTACAGACACAAGAAGAATAATTGAAGGTGATATAAGGGGAAGTATTACAGTAGGCAAAAGTACCCCTGCAATCCCTTCCCAGTTCTCATGGGGTAACTCCCATTCACTCCAAACAGTATATTTCCTAATTATTGTTTGATGAGGCTAGAGGGGAAGAAGTACAGTCATCCTAAAAATCTTTGATAATGTTTCCCTTAAATTGTATTAAAAACACATGGATATTTTCTCCACTCTGCAGCCAATCTAATGTCAGTTTTTAAATACTAGCTCTACTGTCTCTTTAGTTCCCCTGCAGGGCAGCAGAACAGTTCCTACAGGAGAATTAAAGTCAGTTGCTGACAACTGGGCCATGCAGTAATACATTCCTTAAAATCTAAACATATACAGCCCCGACCTCCACCTGTTGCACAAGGTATTACTTGTGATCAGGTACTGGCCAGTATGAAGAATGCTACTGTTACAGCACCTCTGATTTTCAAGATTTAGTTCTTCAGAGTTTGAGGTTGAGGTAAGAATCACAGTTAAAGAGCCAGCAATATATTTTTAGTATAGAGAAAGAATTTTATAGAACCATTTTAAAATCATGCACACAATGGCAAAGTCATCTTTCTCTCTCACTTGCCTTTGAAAAGGATACATTAGCAAAGAGAGACAGAAAAAACCCCGGTACGAATAAGGTCACATTCCTTCACTTTCAGACTACAACTTCTCTATTACCAAGGGAACATGTGAAGGAAAAACGAGGTACTGATAAGGATATAACTTCCAAAAGTTGGAAAGTGGACCTCAGTACTAATGTGTTTGGTAATTCTGCCCTTTGACCTGACAAGCTTAATCATGCCTAATATGGAGTTGGGAGCTCTGGCAGAGACAAGTTTCAAGGATGCGGCAGTGACAGAGAGAAACATTCCTGCCTTTTACAGGCACATAGATTCCTGGTTGGGGTAGGGTATCTGGAATTGACACCACCTTCCACAGTCAGAGAAAACCTGCTTTAGCAGAGGGGTTGAACTAGATGATCCCCAGAGGCCCCTCCCAACTCCTACTATTCTGTGATTCTGTGTAAAGAGATTTGGTCTGGGTACTATCATTGATGCTTGACACTCTTCCTCTCTTACCCTCTCTAATAATGAGAGCAGACAATGACCTGCTCATGAATGAGTTTCCCAGAAGGTATTGCTGAACATTTTCTTACAGTCAAATACCAAGTATCCAACAATTTGAATAGGAATGGAAGAAACCTGATTCTATAGCAATGCCTTCAAGTAGCCTACAGAAGAGAGCAGAGATTTACAGGTGTGATCCAAACCCCTTTGAAGGCAGCGGAAAGACTGCAATAGGGTAAGGCAGGAATTCTGTTCCTGCTGCGGAAACATATAGAAGAGAATTTATCCTCTGTTAACTCCTTTTTATCCACAAGAAAGTCTCAGGAAAGGAAAATTTGGCCCTAAAACACAAGAAACTATACATATTACTGAACTTCTAGATTCCATAAGAAGCAATTAAAAGTCTCTTTAAAAGGTACTGATTGAAAAATAACACCCACATTTACTTCAGTATGTTATTCTTTCTTTTTTCCATGAAAAGAACAATCCCCTGCCTAAATTACAAGTATTTTGATATTATATCACAACTTTAATTAAATTGAATGGGCATATAAAGTAAAAGCTCTTGATCAAATTATACTAGTAAGTGGTTAAGAATGATACTAATGTTTTTTTTAATACCAACCACTGAGTAATCACATTTGATTACTTCTTACAAATATACTCTAAAATCATGCTTTCTATTTGTATCTTTATAATCCACTTCAGAAAAGTTAATAAAATTTCTTCTTAGCTGTTTTTCACTACAGTTTCTGCCTAACACTTGAGCTAGAAGGATCGAAGTCCAAACAGAATTTGAAATGTGGTATATTCAAGTTCCACTTCCTATTTTCATTACTTCTCACACTTCTGGTGATTCCTCCTCCCTTCAAAAATACTCTTTTTTCTAGTAGTGCTGACAAGTCCAAGCAAAAACCCTGCTCCCTGCACAAACTCAAAATAAGATGTCTCTGTACCGAAAAGTTTACAAACTAAAATAATAGGAATTCAAAATAAATGCATAGAACCAGCATTGACTTGTTTAAAGTAACGTTCAGTAATAGAGTGATACTGGAATCCAATGATTTTTCTTGCATATATTTCTTATTTGTAAAGATGCCTTATTCATACTCCCTGCATTTCAAAACCACTAACTTAGCAATTCCTCAGGGACCAAGAATAAAAAAAACAGAAAAGCTTAATTAAAAAATAATTTATCACAATACTAGAAGTCATTTTCTTAAGGAAGGCTGGATTATGCTGGCAGCTGTCTACATTGCAATATCTGCTTAAAGCCTTTATCCCTTTACTTTTATGAATGCAGAAAAGGTAACACTGCATGCATTAGGATGATGCAACTAAACTGAATTCTTATAGCAAAATGTCATTCTTTATTGTCTTTATTCTAATACTGCTTGCAAATCATACTCTGGCTACACAACTATTACAGGTTGGCTTTCAGAAAGCAATATACAAAAGGTATTGTTTACCTCAAAGCCACCTTTTTTGTTAGATTTATAGTACAAGGAAATAGTCATACAAGCAGAGATTTCACAAAGAAGACATACAAATTTCCATGGCTATATTTTTGTTTACTAATAGATGAAGATGCATGTAAAAAATTAAACATTTGTTCCTAGTTCCATTCTTAGCAATGAAGGCCCCAGTAGCGGAGGCGACTTGTGTGGCATCCCACTCCACAGGCAGTTCTACAGAAACTGCTGGGTTTCTATGTTTGGCTCAGATGCAACTTACCACCCAAAATGAGCACAGAGGCCCTTAGCAAATGACTGAGTATTTGTAACCACTGCATCTTTACTCAAAAAGGAATCAAGATTTTTCCAAACGGTTGCACTGGTTCTTCAGAGCAGTATGCCACTACTGACCAAACATTTCTTCTGCATGTCCAAATTCTGCTCTTGGTGCCAGCATCATCTCCCTGTGCCAACAGCTGGTGAACCCTTGCGCCTACTTGTTCATGATACCTGTACTCTAAGACATCACCTAAGGAAGACAGTATTTTGTTTAGCGCTCAGCAAATTTTTGCTTTGCTTCTGTAAGAGCTGCAGGACTTGCAGAAATGCACATACAGCTGTATATTTTAGGAGTTTTAATATTCATGATGTATTATGTTGGAATGGAAATCAGACAGCCAATTTCCATACATACTCTTTTAGTAGTGGGCGGGGGAAGGAAGCGACCAATCCAAAACCACCCCACAGCCTTGCTTGTATCTTTCCATAGGAATCACTAGCAATGGGTGAGGGGAAGGAACTGAACAGTATTCAGCGGATGGCTAATGGGATGTGAAGGCTTTCATCTCCAGCACAATGAGACACTAGTAAACAAGATGTCAGGTCAGTGATGACACATTTTTTTACCAGGTCAACAAACCTTTTGAACCTCAAGTTTTTATTCTTCTGATGATTCATAACCATTGTTCTGAGATCAACCATGCTGTGGACTGGGACTCAACCTTCTTCATGCCATTCAGCTGTGAGTATTTACACAGCATCTTTGCAGGATAAAGATTTAAGATCAGTTAAGGCTATGCTAAAATTTGTATACTACTCTGGCATGGCAAGAGGCAGTTGTGATAATGTGCCACACTACTTACTAACAGTGTCAAATTCTCAGAGGAAAACAAAGGTTTACACCAGGCACATCTTCAGTATCACTCAACACAGCTGCTGTTCACACTGCAACCCCTCAAAATGTAACTAAACATTTAAATAGTTTTGAGCATACCCTTCTCATGCACAAAAAGTTCACCAAATGCCTATCACTTTCTGAGCAGCCAAACTAGAGATTAAAAATAAACATTTCTGCATAGTGCAAAATAATGCATTACATTATTAGAACCCTGGAGAGAAACACAGTCATCCCACAAATCACTTCTGATCACCTAAGAAAGCCTACAAATCAGCACTAATATATAGACTTGCTCACATATTTGGAAAATGAAATGCCAAACAGGAAATTTGATACCATATTTATAATTACATCTTGGTAATAAAGAGGTTAAAGGAACATTGTAGACTGTAAAGACACCGTTCATCTCTACAAATAGATACCCTGACAAGCAATGCATGTCTGTGTGCCTCTGTGTCTATTCACATGCAAATGAGAGAAATATTCAGTATCTTGCAGGAAAACAGAATTAAAGGTTTTTAATTACTTTTTTACTAGACATTTAGATAGGATACTCAATTCCTGGTCATTTTCTCCACAGAGAAATACACATTGATTTGCAGGTACAAGCTGGGTAAAAATTCATAAGCAACTTTAAAAACTGTAACATACATTCTAATATATGAAATGCAGAGGATGTGTTCCCAGTAACAGCAACAAGTCACTTTCTGACTCTCTCTTCTCTAATCTGTTTGTCTCTAGCAAAGTTGTGCTTATGGATTTTCTTGTTCAAAGAAAGAAGATTTTAAAAGTAAATACAGACACAAGTGGTTTTTTTTTCCAGTCATGATCCTAGTCATCAGAGATCCTTTGTAAAGAGAATTTCCACCTTTTCCTCCAAGATACATTTCTTACAATACAAATATCCAGAATGAGACAAGCTGTATATGGTTTTCTCACAATAAGTACCAATGCACAGAGAAGACTTTTAGACATACACTTAGAGAACTGGTAGCAGATCGATGACAAAGAAGCACAGTGGGTAAAGTTCTATATCACTAACACCAAGGGTATTTGGCCTACATCACTCCATGCAAAGTGACTACTCCACTCCCTATAGCCTAAAAGTTTTGCAGGACTATATTTTGAAGTTTAACAGAAAAAAGAAAATTTCTTAAATTTACTTTGAAAATAAAATGTAAATCAGACTTCTACTCTGATACCAGCGTATAGTATCAGGCTTCAAAAACTATCTGATTAGAAATAGGATCTCAACATGTTGGTCTTAATGGAAAAAGTAGTATAATATTTATTTTTTGCAGGTTTTTGACCTGGAGAGTAACACAGGAAGCAGACTAGAGTTTTAATTTCATATTCAATTACTTGAACTACTCTGCAGGACTATGGCAGAACAGATCCTTCTTGCATGGACAGCATTCTCCACAAAAAACACAAGCCCACCTGGAGGAATTCATTTAACATAGTCTTTAAATGATAAGTTTTGTCTAAGTTATTACTGTATGTCTACTTCTCTGTCTCTGTAAGAGTAATAATGATTTCATTCAAATACACATTTCAACTCATTTAGTTCCAGATTTCATTGCAGCAGACCAGCTCTGCAAGCTCAACATACCATATCCATGGATTTGTTATCTAGATAGGAACTTCAGCTCAAAACCAGCACCAATAGCATAACTCTGTTTTCCATGGAGTATGAAAAAAGCAGATCAAGAGATACAGTCCAGTGTTGTGATTCATGCTTTGATCTGAATGGAGAGAGCACAAGGTACATTACTGGTCTTTCAAGATGCAAAGTGGTCAATTACCAAACTGGCTTAGAGTGAAAATAAGAAAAATTGGGGGGGTATATAGGATTTAGGAGTCAAGTCTTCTTTCTACTGAGTTTTCCCTCTATTAGGCAGTGCTGAGAGATACAGTAAGATTTGTACCATTCAGGACAGGTTTAGTCAGTAAATCAGCATCAGTCTGAATAAGTTAGCTGCTTGCAGAAAAAGCATTGCTCTCAGATCTCAGTGCATCATCAAGTTCAGGTGGAAGGATGTTTTCCTTTTTGATTTAAGGCATACATGAGCGCCTCTTCTCTCAACACCTGAAATGAAAATAAACTGACCACATGAGAGCCATACTCAGTATTCAGTCAAGACAGTAAAGAATAAAGATGGTGATCATCATAGACATAGTATCTTCTAATGTGAAACGAGGAAGGCATAACAGGAATGAATGGATATCTTTTTAAATTCACGCAAGATTTTTTGTGCAAGAAGGCCTTTCCCAATGGCTTCAAAGAAGATGTGTTATTTTGATTTTGCAGCAACAGTCCTTTTTCTTCACAGTGATTTTCATGTTCAGTTAGCATTCATCCGAGATGAAACTTGCTCTTGACAGCATGCATCCCCCTGTTTCCACGGTTCTCACAAATCCAGGATAATCCAAGAACTACATTACCATGTACGCTTCCCTCAGCTCTGTCTCTGGACAGAGCTCAGATCACGAAGGGGGAAAAGTCCATGAAGTAGTAAAAGCGAATATGCTTCTACTTCACAACTGCATTAGCTTTATCTGGGAATACAGTCAAAAGGTAGTAACCAAAGGCTGGAAACAAAGCTGCAATTATATTAAAACTAAAGAGAATATAAAGATGCATCTGTTTTTGGAACGTACCTAGACACACACCAGACAAAGCTTTACTCAGCTTATTCCCCAGTCATGTGGGGTTAGAAAGAGGATGCCAAATGGGTTGCACTGCTCCAGTCTCAGGTCACTGAAAAAACCTGCTTCATTCATATCTTTTCAAGTCCACCAGTAACAGCAAGCAAGCCAAATTTACAGTTCTGATTTTTTCCATTTCAGAGCACAGCCTTGCTAGACAAAACATTTTAAAAAATGTTACAGGTAGCCAGTACCTCCCATATTAGAAGCCAGTCAGTAAAGATGGGGGGGGGGAAGAGCTCAGCTCCACAGAAACAAGAGTTCTCACACAACCTTCATTTCTTCCCATGGAAAAGAGTTTGTAGTCACTTGCTCTCTGAGAATAACTTAGAGTTCTCCCCAAAGCTCAAGTATATCACTTTTCAGAGCAGAAATCTCATATTACTGACAAAACCTGCCCAACTCCAAAGCAAAGAGCTTGGTAAGCGGAGTGAAGAGGAGGGCAATGCCACTTGCTTTTGTCTTTGACATATCTCAGCTCTCTTTCCTAGAGGTCTGTAAGAGCAAAAGGAGCCACGAACTCCAAGAAGCAGAATTAAGATAATAGTCTCCTTGAAAGAGAAAAGCTGTCCTGCGATCTAAGTAGGTATGAGCACACAGTACTGCTAGTCCAAAACCTAAGTATCTCGAACGAAAAAACACAAAGGCTGTTTTGAGCCAGACAGTGTCTCAGAACAGCATGGATGGTTACTGCTGTCTGAAGCTCCCCTTTACCTTAACCGATCGGGCTGAAGCACCATTTTAGGCAGAGGAGCTTGACATGATAAAAAAAAACAAAAAAAAACCAAAACCAAACACCAAAACAGAAATGCATGGCTCATAGAACACTATTAATGAAAAGTGAGCTTATGAATAGGATATTTGGTAAGGAAGGTTTCCCATCAACTAATATGCTGGAGATTTTTCTCCCCAAATATGAAGCAGTGCTATAGCACTGGCTTCATGAAGAAAAAATGCATACTAACACTGTGCAGCAACAGCAGCACTAATGAAGAAGGTACCTGGGAAAAAAAAGTCGTCACTCATGGTAGTAAAGTTACTGAGCATTAGAAGAATACCCAATATAAAACTAAATTGGTTCTCTCTCTTATTGCTGTTGGGAGAAAAAAGAAATCAAAAGCTAGATTCATTATTCACTGGATCATTATTATGCTCCTCTGGAAATTGTCTGCAGTGACGTCCATTCCAGGAAATAATATAAATCTAGTATTAGAGCTGAATTCAGGAGTCACATGCACTGTAAAACCACAAATTTAATTGGGTTCTGGGATCAAGAAGTTATATCCGGGTTGCATTTGCCATTTTTTCAGCCTCCAATTGTCCTTTCCAAATCAGAATTGCTAATAGAAACTTACAAGCGTATAATAGTGAAAGCTTTCACATACAGATAATGGGCTGGATTGTGCCCAGCTCTGTGAAGGTGTGCAAAGGGGAAAAAGATCACAAGGAGCTTACAATACACAATATATTTTCTGCAGGGCCAGCCAAGATGAACATCCTTCCAATTTATGGAGTGTAGGCCAGTACTGGAGTCTCAATCAACTTGCCTTGCACAAGCGAAAAAAACATGCATGCTGCACCTTCTCGAAAGGGGCACTAACAGCCAGTCTTTTACACAACAACTGAAAGCTTTCCTTCTGCTCGAGCCATAATGGTCTCCAGATCTTCCAGATTGTAGTAATTTCACCTTTATTATTAAAGAAAAGAATTTTTAAGGTTCTTAAGTTTTGGCCAAGTCAGGGACGCTTATGTTGCTTTTGAAGAGAAGGCAGATTAAAACTCAGTACTTATGTGCTGCTCTTGAGGAGCAGCTCCTCAGCTCTGATTGCACCCTACAGATCTCAGAACCACATCCCTTTCTATGCCAAGAGGATGATAGCTAAGCCTAGCTGTTCTCAGAGAGGATGCTGGATTGTGGAATTGGACTTGCAGTAGCTGGTTGACAAAAATTTTGGAAGAAACACATGTTACAGTGACAGTAGCAAGTTTAAGCGCTGGGTCATATTAGTGACACTCTACAGTGCTGATAAAATCATAATGCCAAACAGTAGCTAGAAGACCAATAGCTTAGGTAGTAAATGTTCTTTCTCTACTATACAATAGGCAATTAACTTTTTTTCCATCAGAGAAGAAAAAGAAAAAAAAAAAAGGAAAATATCCCTTTGTCTTTGCTATCAGACTCAGGCACCAGTCATTCAAAACAAACAAACAAACAAAAACAGGAAGTCAAATCACATGGGGAGTTTGTTGGTGTTTGTTTTGGGAGTTTTGTATTTGCAATTCAAATTATATTCTACAGTAAAATTTAATTTCATTTAAGATACATATTATTTACCATACAAATATCATTCTAAAATGTTTGCTGAAGTAAGATACAGTGACTTAAAAATATGAAGGAATGAATATCAAGAACACCACACATACAAAGTAATACAAACAAACAAGAAAGAAATCCTGCCACTCGTGTCTTAACGTCATGAAATGACTCAGATGGAATTGCAGGTTTTGCACCCATCTCAGCAAAACTGTGGGGAGGAATATAAGTTTACCTTCTCTGTGGAACAACACCTCAACATTTTTCTCTTCTGTTAACATACAAGTCCAGAACAAATCTATCAGCTGCATGGAGTGCCTGTACTTCTAACACCCTGACCAAAGCACATTTTCCCCTCTACTGAGGAAGTGCACCATAAACAGGCAAATCAAAGCCCTCTATTCTTTAACAAAAGAAGTCTCAAATTAAAACACTAAACCTTAATCAAAGGAGCAGCAGAGGTTGAACTTCTGACCAGAGTCATTTTGCTATTCATTAATACTACTAGAAGAGTGAGTAGTGACACAAAATGGATTGAGAGCTCCTTTGAGCAAGGCACAGTGAAGATGGGATGCACTGGTGCAATGGGAAATTGGCAAGTTGGTGTATTTTGGAACACTGCCCCATCTTACCCAGCACGCATGTGCTCCTGACCTATCACAATTTCAAAGTTAGTGAAAACCATTTTCGTGGCAATGTTTCGGGATAGTTTAATTTAATCTGCTTTAATTTACACCCACAATGAAATTAAGGCATTCACAATCAGCTACCAAATTTGAGCTGAGAGGCAGAACTTCCAGCAGAGGTAAGAGGTGCTACCTTGCTTGCAACTGTACAAACACAGCCTAAGAATTGACAGAGCTGACAACTGAATGGCAACATGGATAAAGGGCATATGTCAGGAAAATGAGAGAGTTGTCTCAGATGAAATAATTTGTCCCAAGTTTAACAGTACAATACTGGTAGAGCCCAGAAAAACAAGGGATTTCTTTCCACAAAAAGGTAGCTACTGAAGCTACCAGCTTGTCTCAACATAACTCTGTGGCCAGTCCACACCAAACACTCCTATGAGAGCAGGATTCCCTGATCAGTTTACCAGAACAGCTGTCTACTCTAAGATGTCCTGCCTGTGGTTACAATACTTGCTGGACTCTGCCACTTTTAACCTTATTCTCCCTTCAAGTCACAAAAATGGCTATGCTGGGTAAGAGCAGAAGTCCATCTAGTCTCAAATCCTGTCTTCAACAACGATCAGATGCAGATGTCAAGAGAAGAGCAAGGGAACAAAGGAAACATACAAATACTACCCTTGAACATACTCACAGCCTTCAACAACTCGAAGGTTTGGCACTTCACAGACAGTCTTCTGGAGGACATTCTCAAGTACTTAGCATCCTCCGTGGAATTCTATGCAATGAAATTGTCTGTTTTCATTTTGAACCCACATGAACTTTTAGCATCCCAGTACCCTGTGGCAAACCATGTTTATTTTTCCTTAAGTGGTGCTCAAATCCTCAGTTCATAAGAATCAAAACCTGGTGCTCAACCCATGCAGCTACCTAAGCTGACCCACCTTTATGACTCCAAGCAATTGTAAGGTTTTAATTCCATTCAGCCAGTCAAAAGTTGTCCTTGTCTATGATCAATCATCCCTGTCCTCTGCTTCCACCAAATACACAGCATCAAGAATGATGCCAACATAGGCCACAAGAGCAAAACTGGCAAGAACGAAATCCTCTTTGCAAAAAGAATATTGCTTGGGATAAGAAGCAAGCTGTCCATCTCCACACCTGTTGTCTCTATGTGTCAAGTCGCTATTGTACGAGCAAATAGGCATCCCCCCTCACAACACACTGAGATGAGTACTCCCATTGTATCTATATAACTTAGGTAGAAATTCACTACACTTCTGAAGTAAAAGTATTCATGTCATTGTTGGTAACCATGTGGTATTGCCATCACAACAGTGACAGTAACATGCCACTGCTATCAAAGCTATCAGTTTGTCTCACCGTAACTTTGCAAACAAGTTCTGTGACCAATACACATCAAACATTCCTATGAGGGCAGGATTCCCAGATTGGTTTATCAGAACAGCTGTCTACACTAAACTGTCATTCCTGTGGTTACAAGAATGTGCCATAGCTAATCTGGATCTGGGTGGGATTAACTCCCTTCAGCTGCTAGTGCTGAGATTTCTGGCTCTCTTAATTTGGCGAAGAACCACACAGGAAGCTGAAAGACTCAGTCAGTGTTGCGAAGCTTCTGACGTTTTTGTCTCTGGGCCCCAGAGAACCCAATTTACACAGAAAACAGGCACACAAACTCAGATGCCCAGAGTGCAAATTGTCTCTGCCCATAACAGCTCCTTTGGCTGAGCAGTCACACTCCTTCTCAAGTGACAGTGCTAGTGCTTGTTTGGCGAAGTTTGCTGAGCTGGCTAAGTGAGATCAAGACACACGCCAAAAAAAAGTCACAATAAAACAAACAAAAAACCCAACACCTTACCACCACAATGCCTTAGCTTTCAGCCAGATCTGCTCCCTAGATCCCTGCTCTGCTTCACGTGGTAGCCATGCAAAGCAAATGCCTGCGCCAAGGAAGGAGCAGCTGCCAACAAAGACAGAATTACCTCTAGCACTAGCACTGACTTAACCATAAGACAGCAGTGTGGTAGGAACATGGTCACTTTCTACAGAGTTCAGTGGTATTCCAATGAAGGAAGGGACAGATCTGTTTGTCTGCAGCACTGTAGATCACAATCCTGACACAACTCCGGACAGCCACTTCTTAAGATGATTTAAATATCTACAAACATTGCCTGTTCAAGGTTAAACAAATTAGTTGGCTTGACAGTGCACATTTACCAATTACTTCACCAACCATTGGATAGTTTATCTAAGGCATTAATTCTGCCTCAGCTTTCTCAATAGAGAACACACTTTAGTAACAAAGTGCTGTTCAGAACAACTTCACATCCTGCCATCTTCATTGCTGCTGGATGGAGAAAAGGACTGCTTGGTACCCCCTGCTTTCAGCATCTGGAGAAACACAAAGGTCTATGTAAACCTAGGACACAGAGTACCCTATTCTCCACAAGACTTGATCTTTCCATGTGAATATTAAACAAGACCATCAGAGAGGAATGGGCGACTTGCACTGACCATGCCAGTTCTGTATTTGTGAAACTTAGGTTGCTGGGAATGCCTACCTGGTACATATCTGCAGCCAATTAGTGGTAAAAGACACTTCCTGTGGAGTCCATCAAAGCCACTCCACCCCTAACAGAGTTGCTGCACAGAGATCTGAAGCTCTGCCTTTCTGCTAGAGGGAGGGAGGGATTCCCCACACCACAGAGCATGGTAAGAGATCAAATTGAGGAATCAAACTCAGATATCTCACTCATGAGACCACTAAGGCTGGCAGAAACGTCGATTTTAATCAAAATCAAATAAAAAGTGAGCCTGTGAACCTTCAGAGAGCTGCCAAAAGCAAAATATGTACAGCTTCACTTTAAAAGACAACAACAACAAAAATCTCATAACCACAGCTGTACCAAAATACATTTGACACTGGCCATGTTAGCCATCCCACTGGCACATGGCTGCAAATTGCATCCTTTTATACAGGAATGCCTAAGAGGATTTGCCCCAAGAGAGAACTGCCATGACTGCACCAACCTTCCCCCAAGGGTTTTTCTTAATGGAAGAAAGCTTTAATTTGCAGCTAGTGCTCTACAGTAATTTCTCCATTAAAAGGTTGCAGGGGAAAAATGCTAAATCTGTGCATCTCTGTACAACCAGGACCAACAACCTCTGCACAGTCCTGCAGTGAGAAGAAATCTTGTCTTTTTTTACTGATACAGTTATTCCTATCACCAGGATCTTTAATCCAATGTCCACACCAAGGAGAAGTCAAGTCTATAGACTTGTATATTCTTAAACATTTAGTGCCTCTAGTACATCACCATTTACAGCTTTGACTTCTCTGGCAAATTCCTCACCAGGAAGTTTAACAAAGGAGTGTCTGAGATAGGGTCAGAAATGTTTCCCTATACATCCCTGTCAAATCTTCCACTGTAAGAGTTATACATAATGCCTCCTATTAACTAAGGACTTTTTGGAACTAAAAATCAGAGCCAATATGTAAGATATGGGAATTGAAGCCATTGAAATATATTTTAGAAGTATACAGAGGTTTAAAAGTCTTTAGATGACAAAGAGCCAGCCACAATGTCCACAGTTAAATGCTGCAACATACACTTTTTAGGCCCGACAAGTAGCTTTTTTCTCTTTTACCCTCTCTTTTTCATCTAAAGAAAATCCTTCTGCACACAAAATAATTTTCTACCTCCTTTGCAGCCAGTGGATTCTACCAAGCAAAACTAACTCAAAAAATAAAAGAAAGTATGTAAAAGCAACCCAGACTCACCTTCAAAACTGGCCTTTTCATTTTAGTTCATGAGTTCCATCCTTGTTACAGAAACAGGGACAATTCTGTTCTCAAATCTTTAAGGAGGGTGGCTGAAAATCATTAGCAACACCTGCATCTGCAATCATTTTGTAATGCTCTGAATGAAAGATGATAATAAATTGCACTGACATTTATGGAACATTTGCAATTTCATCATTCAAGAGGGCACAGGGATTCTGGAGGAGAAGCACGATAGAAAATAATATGGGTACTTTGCATTTATATAGCTCCCACCACCTGAGAATACTAAAAAGAAAAAAAAAAGATATCAGCTGTATCTCTGAAGATATTTCATAAGATTCTATAGGCTTCTTACTGATCTCAGATCAGAAAAGGAAGACACAAAATAGTGACTGTTGCTTCAGTTCATACAGCAGGGTAAAAGGCAGAAGAAGAAACTAGTCAGGAACTCCTTGCTCTGTCTACCCTGTGGCTTCTTAAATGCTCAAGTGTCAATGTCAGAAAAAGAAAAGATTCTCTAAAACATAATAAACTGGGACAGAACTATTTATCAGCATTGCAATCTAGGGTAGAGTTTAGCCTTTTAGCAGTACACTCTGAACCAAGAACAGCACTAAATTGCACAGCATGTATGTAATTTATTCCTAAAGCAAATTTTACTGTAACTTAACACAAAAATACAACTTTTCTTCCACTCAATAATAAAAGGCAAACTCTATTCTATTCCCTAATGTACCACAGATGAAGTTTTCTCTGTTTCAGCTCCCCAAAAATGGAAGTGTTACTTAGTTTTCATGTTGTTGGGTTTTTTTACTTTTTCTTTTAATCTTGCATGTTGCAGGAATTGCAGGGAGGTCAAACAAGCTTAAATCTGATTAAAACTTCCTAAAGCCATTTGGATTTAACTGTTATCAACACAACAGTTTATATTTCAGCATTATCATGTTGTCTACTCTCACAAAGATTCAGAATGTGGTTAGCTGGGGAGCAAAGAAGAAACCAGGTGACTTATGAATAATTATCACTGTTCATGGTATTTCTCTACATGCATTTCTGCTAGCACACTGTTCTAAATTTAATGGTATTCTGAATCCTCCAAACATAAAGAGAAGTATTTACACAGAGCAGCATTGTCTGACTTGGTTGATTTACTGTTGGTAGAAAGAACTCATTAGCTGTCAGGCCAGTTGTTGAAAGACCATAATGCCAATGCACAAAGTTGACATAATGAAAATAAACTAAAGAATCTGGGCCAAATTCAGAGGCAATCTGTAAGGTAATATAATTTATACCCACTTACACTCACTCAGATTACCTTAGAACTTTTTCTACCCAATCTACTGATGCATGAGTGACTCTAAATTGATGTAATTTATATGCCAGAGTCAGAAACACTGTATGGGCCCAAAGTCGAGGGCACTTAGTCTTTCCTACATATTGCTGTCTTCATTCATCTGTCTTGAATCCTCCCTCCTTTTGTTTCAGCCTGGATTTATGCCACTGAGAATCTCTGAGATGCAATGGGCCAAGTAAGAGGCAGGGTGCAAGGAAGTGAGCATGACTCTAAGGAAATCTCTGTTGATGTTACAGAGAAGCTAGAGAAGCCAGGTGTCTCTCACATGCACATCTACTCTCCCCATCACTTAGATTCAATTTAAGATGTCTCTGCACGTCCTCCATTACCACTAGTAATTGAATTTGTGACTCAAATGATACTAGCAGTCACAGCTCACAAACCCTCATTTTGGGGCCAGTAGGAACTTATGATGATCTCACTTGACCTTCTACATAACAGAAAACATCAAGTATTACCCAGTAACCTTCAGATTGAACACAGGAAGTTAAGAATGAATGAGAAAGACACTCAGTGTTGATTTATAGACTTCAAGTGATGGGGGAATCTCCTACATCCCTCAGCACTCTGTTCCAGTGGTGATTTACCATTACCTTTTGAAACATGAACTGTGTCATGTCTTGACTTCTACTGGCTTCAACTTTCAGCCATTGCCTCTTTTTTTGTTTTACTAGGCTGGATAAATTTATTTCTATATTTCTTACAGAGAGTATATCAGATTGACTCTCAGCCATCAGTTCAGTGTCTCACTTTTCTAGATCTGAAATCAAAAGCATACAAAAACTGTATCCAAAATAGGTCTAGAATGAGTTGAGCTTGCATGGAAAAGTATTTGTATATGCTAACCTGATAAAAGCTTTTTCATTTAGAGGAGGAAACAGGACAGCTGGAATCTGATGACCACAGCTTCCTTCTTTAGTTTCTGAACACTGCAGGATACTATCAGTTGAAGTGTTTACTGTCTCTGCTGGGATATCTGAACATACTGGAAGGAAGGGAGAGTGCCAGAGTCGTAAATAGCTTGATTAAGCCACTGCTCTTTAGTCCTTTCCAAAGGCCTCTGACACACAGTTATTCTACTACACAAAAACATTGCATGTATCCCAAAAATTCAGATTTTGTCACCATCTGCTAAATACAGAGGTATGTGGTCAGCAGTAACTCTGGTGGCAATGATATACAACCATATTTTCTGATTTACTGTTGAATTACAAAATACAGTGTAATAAAAAATCCTCACAACTCAAGGGAGGTTCAAATTCCATTACTACCTCAAAAAGTTGCAGGAACATATGAGAAGCACACAAAGGGATGCTCTGGTGCAGCGTTCTGGTCTTCTACCAGTCAGTAAATAAGATTATCCAGAATGGGATGTTTTCATGTGGTTTGTGTTCTTCTTTCTAATCCCCACAAGAAGAGTCATCAAACCACATAATATGCTACTGTTGTTTCTGATTTCAGAAGTCAGCACGCTAATCAGCTCTGCACAGGAGCACTTGATGCTGCCTGTCTAGCCAGAAAGATGTTAAAGGTTTATACTCTGCATGAATGAAAGGGCTGAAGCATAGACCAGCCCCACTTCTCTTCTGGTTAGAAATCTAATGGTCGGATAGAAACTAGCTGGCTCTCAGCAAAGTTACTGCTTCTCTCTTATCTGTCAGGATTAATTGCTGTCCCTTTGGGACATCAGCTACCCCAGAGAGGCACAGCCTTCTCACAGGGCCATCAGCCAGAGCCACAAGGAAGCACATCGCTGCAGTGAACCATGAAAACCAGCCAGCATCAAACACCAGTTCAGTGCTTCCTATCAGCTAATGCCTTTCATCCCATGGCCTCCTTCACCTCCAGACTTGGCCTGTCTGCATTTACACCTTCCCAGAACAAAATCCTCACTTTATCCCCCACACTTGCTAACTATCATTCAGCTAGTTTGTCTATGACTCATCCACTTGAAAACCCTGCTGACTCACAGTCCTCAAAAAAGAATCTTGCTCAAAGAACATACTGAGATGCGAGTACAACATCCACGCTAGTGAGGAATTCAGCCAAGTTGACCTGGTCTCTTTACTAGCAAAAGCCAAGAAAGATGTATTTCATTTGTGAATCATCATTTTAAAACCTAATTAGCTCATGGTTATTTATAACCCAAGTATATTTCAATGGCCTGATTTCCCAAAATATTTATGCACCCAGTAGCTCCCACCAAGTGTAATGGGCACTCAAAAGTGAAAAATAAGCTAAGGCTAAGCTTTTGAAGCAAGAACATACAGGCTGACTTCTCGAACACACTGGTAAAAAGTGTGATTACATATATAATACATGGCTAACACCTTTGTAGAGTGCATGAAGTTAAAACAACAGCTGCAGAAAAAGAGGTATTGTACTGAATAATGAAGACTTTTCAGATAGAGCTTTCACCCCAGTTGACCATGCCTCTCCATCTCCATTTATTCTATTCAGAATTGTATGTCTTTATGGGGGAAGGATAACAGGCCCTCCTTGAAGAATTTAAAAAAAAATAAAAAAATATGGAAGAATCTTGTGCCTTCCCCCCCCTCCCCCAAATCATTAGTGCACTGGATGAGGTACCTAGGCAGGTAGCAAAATCTCTTTAACCAGTGGGCTTTGGGCTTCAGCCATTTCCTCAGAGATACCTCTCATCACAGGGTAGGATTTCTTGTGTCTCATAATACAAGCACTGAGAAATGTCTGGTAGAGATACTCTAATCCACTTTTTACCTCTGAGGAAAGGAGGATGGTCTGGATGACTTCTTGAGGTCTCTTCTAATACCGTATCCTTTCTAACAAAATATTATCAGTCCACTGAGAAAATAAAAAGAAACTTCTCACTTCAAGATTATCCTCTCTGCTCTTCTTGTTTCTCCTGAATTCTACCAGAATCCCCCCTTCTCCTACAACTGCCCACTAAATGCACAGCCTACTTCAAATCCATGCCTTAATGTTGAGTGGTTTACATTCTATTCTCTCTACCTACCATCAGCATCACTTCTCAGTCAAAAGTCACCAGAGACATCTACCACCAGCAGTACACTCTTGGATGCACTCATAGATGCTGGCAGCAGGACAGCTCTATGGGTTTGCTCTAATATCCAGCATTCACAATCACACGAGATTAAAAAAGAAAAACAACAATAAAGAAGTGATGAGAGGACCAGTCATCTTCTGAATTAACCTTGCTACAAGCTGAGTTTCTTCAAAAATTTCTTAACTGTTCACATCCAAGGAAGACACCCACACACATAAACTAAGTATAAACTAATCAAGTTACTTCTCTGACAGACTTGAAAGAAAGACAGAGAGAACAATAATATTTTTTATTTCTCTCTGCAACTATTTGGGAAGACCTAAGTACCTTGTTTAAACAGATTACATAGCTGGATAACTTAGCCACACAAGACTAATACTGACATGGTTAAGAACTGAACATCCAAACTAGTTACTAAGTCCTCTCACTATAATCTTACTAGCTTTAAGAATTTCTTCCTATTAAACATTTGCTTTTACTTGAATCATTTTAAAAGATAAAAGACTATCTAACAGTTCTCATGAGCTGATACAGAGCTGGTATGCATCACCTGTAAAAAAGTAAATATTATTTGAATGTTTGTCAAACAATCTAGATAACATTGAACAAAAAAGAAAGCCCCTGTAGCATTAGATATTTGATAACTTGCCCCTTATCTGCTTGATGTGGCATTTAGGGAAACACATTTTTAAAAGTCAGTAAAGTATTCCAACTTTAACCCTGGTAGTTCTTTTACCCCAAAACTCCATTAAAATCATGCAAAAGAAGAAGAAATAAAAATTAAAAACTCTTAACATCTCCCAAAGCAATATTAACAACCCCAAACTACTTTACTATTATTTGAAAAATCCCACCCAGCATACTTTCTCACCTCCTAAAGAAAGATATGTCAAAGATTACAGAGTTCACTGAATTCAAAGTTGTTTTTAGTCTCTTTATAAAAAGTATTCAGATACTGCAGTGATAGGCAGCAGTAGAAAACCCTAGGAGAGAGAGAGAAAAATAGATAAAATGCCCTCAGGAACAACTTTCNCTTCAAGATTATCCTCTCTGCTCTTCTTGTTTCTCCTGAATTCTACCAGAATCCCCCCTTCTCCTACAACTGCCCACTAAATGCACAGCCTACTTCAAATCCATGCCTTAATGTTGAGTGGTTTACATTCTATTCTCTCTACCTACCATCAGCATCACTTCTCAGTCAAAAGTTACCAGAGACATCTACCACCAGCAGTACACTCTTGGATGCACTCATAGATGCTGGCAGCAGGACAGCTCTATGGGTTTGCTCTAATATCCAGCATTCACAATCACACGAGATTAAAAAAGAAAAACAACAATAAAGAAGTGATGAGAGGACCAGTCATCTTCTGAATTAACCTTGCTACAAGCTGAGTTTCTTCAAAAATTTCTTAACTGTTCACATCCAAGGAAGACACCCACACACATAAACTAAGTATAAACTAATCAAGTTATTTCTCTGACAGACTTGAAAGAAAGATAGAGAGAACAATAATATTTTTTATTTCTCTCTGCAACTATTTGGGAAGACCTAAGTACCTTGTTTAAACAGATTACATAGCTGGATAACTTAGCCACACAAGACTAATACTGACATGGTTAAGAACTGAACATCCAAACTAGTTACTAAGTCCTCTCACTATAATCTTACTAGCTTTAAGAATTTCTTCCTATTAAACATTTGCTTTTACTTGAATCATTTTAAAAGATAAAAGACTATCTAACAGTTCTCATGAGCTGATACAGAGCTGGTATGCATCACCTGTAAAAAAGTAAATATTATTTGAATGTTTGTCAAACAATCTAGATAACATTGAACAAAAAAGAAAGCCCCTGTAGCATTAGATATTTGATAACTTGCCCCTTATCTGCTTGATGTGGCATTTAGGGAAACACATTTTTAAAAGTCAGTAAAGTATTCCAACTTTAACCCTGGCAGTTCTTTTACCCCAGAACTCCATTAAAATCATGCAAAAGAAGAAATAAAAATTAAAAACTCTTAACATCTCCCAAAGCAATATTAAAAACCCCAAACTACTATTATTTGAAAAATCCCACCCAGCATACTTTCTCACCTCCTAAAGAAAGATATGTCAAAGATTACAGAGTTCACTGAATTCAAAGTTGTTTTTAGTCTCTTTATAAAAAGTATTCAGATACTGCAGTGATAGGCAGCAGTAGAAAACCCTAGGAGAGAGAGAGAAAAATAGATAAAATGCCCTCAGGAACAACTTTCTTTCCAGGAAAACTTACTAAACCAAGGCTTAAATTGAAACAGTATTATTTTTCTATGTAGTGGCAGTTTTTCATCTCTTAACTCTCTATTGTTTGTAATATGCTCACAAAATGAAATTTCTTTGCTAAAGGCCAAACTCTGCCAGTCTTGCTCCCGCTGAATAATTCCTCCTGGTGCATGCAGTGCTGTACTTTCAGCAGAGCTGCTCACGAGGTAACATCCAGCTGCCAGCACACCTAGACCACAGGACGGAGCCCAAAGGAAAAGCACCTCACAAGCTAACAGTCTCCCAGTAAGAGTATCCCCTTTGTCAGCAAATCACTTCTACCAACAACAGGAAGAAAGTGAATATGAACAAACAGATCAGGCACAGGTTTTTCCACTTTGGATATTCCCACTGGTAATGCTGAGTAAGCAACAGATACAGCAGCACTTAACAGCAATGTGAAACACAAACCTAGAATTTCAAAATACATGTCTAATGACAAAAAGTCAATGATCAGCTGATATTAATCCCCAAAATCTCAGTCTATAAACTCAAAAAATACTCAGGACTGCAACCTACAACTAAAGCGAGGGAGCCCTGATAAGGCTGGCTGATATATCCCAAGTTTTTTACAAGACTGCATTCTACTTTTTTGTGTGTGACTTTGAGCCTTTTAGGTATATCTAAGTTAGATATTCAAGCTTTTCTCTGCAATCTAGAGGGAGAAAGAAACTGGTACAAACACACATAATGAAAATTTAGATCCTTTTGAACTAAAGTACCTTTAGGAATAATAAATACCCATCACTTAATATAAGAATGATAGCTGGTAACAGAGTACAGCAGTGAGTATTTTTCAAAATTTATGTTTCATAAAACCAAACACCAAACAACTGTTAGAGATGCTTCTGTCACATTTCTCCTTGTCTAAGCAAATCATCGTTTTCTGACAGCTCTTGCATCCCAAACACTATCAGATTCTTAAAAATAAAGGGAAGAAATTATGTCCATCCTCATCATGCATTTTAAGTTGCCAAAGGCAAATAAACAATAAAGTTATTTAAATCATTAACATTANGCCTTCTGGCAGTCATCCTAGGAGAAGGACAACTCTGATTCCAAACCCGGGCAGATGGAGCTCGTTTAGCCCTGTGAGGCCTTCCATCTAAGAGGTTAAACCTCCATCCTAAGGACTTTGCTGCCAGCGTCCAAGCTTGCTAGGCCCTGGCAGATGAACCTTAGGACTAAAGAGTGGGTCCAGCTCTGCGCATGCTGTGTCTCACTTAAAAAAAATCCATAGCGCAGGCTCGAGGGTGCTATCGGCTATCCTCTTTTTACCAAGCACGCTGATGAGGAGCGTGGGTGGAGCCCTCCCTGGATCTTTGTTCGCGAAGCCTAGCCATACATACATACTGCTAACTATATGATGGGTTACCTGTAGGAAATACAGAAGTATTTGCTTTTGGAAATTCTTTCCTTGGACTCTCAATCTTTTTTTTTTTTTTTTAAATCCCGTAAGAATCATACAGTAAAACTGGGAGAAGATTTCCCTGTCAGCTTGTAATTGCTATTAAAAAAAATAAGTTAAAAAAACGTAACATTTAAGCCCCAAGGAGTTCCTGGTCTTCAAAAGTGCAAAGTACATACAGTTCTAGTTGAAGTTAATAGAAGCTGCAGGTGACCAGCACTTCTGACTCTGAGGCCCCAAGCTACTGTACAAAGCACTGTCCCTTTGAAGTTTCAGCCTAACATTTATCAGCAGACAACCTGCTGAAGTGCAAGACATATGCATCCCTTTCCCCCACAGTATTTACTTTTTAAAAGTAACTGAACAGCTGTGAGAAACATGGCTCTCCTGCAACATTACAGCTCTAACAAAATGGAAAGCAAATATCAAAAAATACCCACTCTAATCCTCACCGAGTGCAAGCCGAAAGCCATTGCACACCATGATGCTTCTAGAGCTCTCATCTGCTGGGAACAGACTTGCTGTCTCACATTGACCTCGGCTGCTCTGCTCAGTTCCATTTCATTCCTCATGAAGCCAGCAAGCAACATCAACTACAACTTTATTTTTCAAGTACCAGGCACCTCCAGAGAACCATGCTGCTGCTGCTGCCAGCACCCAAGATCTGCCAGAGAGCAACACATGGGACAATACCACCAAATGGAAAAGAAATCAAAGCCCAGGGAAGCACGAAGGTAGTTGTGAACTGAATACACGTAACTGCAATCCTAAATATTAGGAAATAAAATGAAAAAAATTAGCAGTGCATGAACTGGGAAGGTAGAGTGACTCATTCCCAAGATGACAGAGTAGAACATAGTATATGGGTAAACAACAGACACTAGTTACTATCTATCATCCAGGCCCTGGCACTGCTCTGCAATGCAACCTCTCACCAGGCATTTCACTTCTGTTCCTCCCCACCTTTGTGAGCCTGCCTTATTTACATTGCTTATAAACTCTTGCAGGCAGGGACTATCTCTTACCCCAGTTTGTATGCAGCTCAGCACAACACAATTGCACAGTCAGAGGCAGTCAGCAAATAGTAAAACATCATTCAAAAAAAATAAAAAAAAGGAAAGGTATGACTGTCTCAGAAAATGTAATTGCAATATCTAGATAAAAAAAATAAAAATGTGTTGGTCAAATGGCAGAACAAGCACCATGACACACACACAAGCATTAGGTGAAAGAAAAATAAGAACCAGAAGAGCTCTTGAAAGAGTGAGAAGAAAAAACACCAAGGGGAAAATAGCCAAAACTGAGAGAAAATGGTAAAGCAGTAGATTTGCTAAATCACAGAAGATAGACAAATCAGAGTAAAAATAAAGCTTCTGGCTTTCCTTCCATTCATTTTGTGCTAATGGTGCCCACATCTCATGCCTCAGCCTTTTCAAGGTCTCTACCTAAGCTTCATACCACCTCTTTGCCACTCAGGCTGGTTAAGAAGGTACAAACTTACCCAACAATCTCTCCCGAGAGCAAATGAGAAGGTGGAAAAGAGGGGGAAGAAAATACAATTCTCATATCTCTACCCCAGAATAGCTGAGTGGTGCAGAAAGGAAGTCACCCACTGAAGGTTAAGAAATAAACAAATAATAATTTATTCCCTTGCTGAAAGAACAGGGGAGATGAAGCATAAATGCAGTCTATTTCATTGGTTGCTGCTGGAGCATGGCAGTCATACTTCATTTCTCAACACATACTGTAAAATCACAATCTACATCCTTGTGGCCATTGGAACAATTGCTTGCTTAGCTATAAAACACCAATAATCTCCCCTTGTTTACAATTTTTTCACATATTTAAGACAAAATCCTTGGGACAAAGTTATCAGCATCAGGAATATCATCCTTTTCTCTCCCATTCCCAATGTACCTTTGAGTCAAACAAACTTGTGTTTTTTTAAAAACACAACTAATTCTAACACAACAATAAGAGAAGCACATATGATAATGTTACAAGCCAAGATGAGAGGAACAAAAAAAAGTAATGACAACAAAAAAATCTAAAATAAGTCCTGGCAAGACATACAATGTTGGGCATGAGAAAAACAAAGCCAGTTGGCTCTTGTGAATCTGTATCTATCAACTATTATGTAGCTAACACCTACCCAAGAACAACTTCTTTGCTATTCTCTTGCTGATTAACAGGGTGCTGCAGCTTGGAAAACTTATCCTGAAGGACTCAAATACAGACCAGTCTTTACAGGATGTTGATCAAATAATGACAATCGTTCTGAACACCCTTCCCATAAGTCCCCCAGAGGCTGGGGGCTGTGCATGGCAGCACTGTTTGAAAGAGTTCTTCCCCTATGTTACTTCAAAGGATGAAGTAGACCTTTGCATCCTTATCCAGGTGTCCACTAAGTTCTGAATATCTTCTAGAAAAAAATGGACCAAGCACTGTTTGAATCTCTCTAACAGTGCAAGCTGGGCCCTGATCTGCCACTCATATCACCAGTGGCATATCATGAACATCCTCTTCACTTGGGTACCTTAGCAGGACTGCAGACAACCACCTTCACAAGAAATCCCTCTCCTCCAGAAAGTGCATCCTTTTACCCCGCTCCATTTCTCCTCTACCCCAACAGGAAGGCTCGAGGGCTGGAAGATACAATGTTGAAGCAGCTAGACTTGTTCAAGCACTCACTTCAGGTAAGTGATTTTTCAAAATGCCCTGTAATTTTGGATGCCCCATCTGGGAGTCATACTGGATCTGGCTTCAAATGTCGTTGAGGCCTCCATCTGTTGCAAGTTATGGGTACTCAGCACTTCTGGATAACCAAACATTAACATGCCACCTTCTGCAAATGTTTTCCCTTTATTTTCCCAGCTTTGCCTCCACTCTTACACCACTCACATACTGTAATTGCTCACAAAGCAGCAATGACATTCCCCACCTCCAGGTTCTGCTAGAAAAGAAAAAGTGTGGATGCTACACAAGTCTATTCCCAAATTCCTGGATAATCCAGTATAGACTTCTGGAGGCTGAGACCATTATTTGCATTCAGTCATCACATGAGCAAATAAGGTGTTTAAGGCACCTCTCAGAATGGGTTCTAAAGTTTAGTTAATGTTTATACAGCTCACTGAAAATTAAAATGACTGCTATGTGCTAAGTATTACCATCACCAAGGATATATTTAAGTAAAAGCAGGGCTGAAAGCGAAGGAAACAAAACCTATTTCTTCTGTCCAGCACAATTATTGCCAGACCTAGGCATGCTAAAAACACCCAATAACCCATCTAACACAGTAAATTAATGTTTATGCTATTAAGTTGAAACAATCTTATGCTGAAAGCTTTTCAAACTACAGGAAATTGCAAGTTGCACAGGGACAACTGTACACAATTACAGTGATTTTGTAAAATGGCAGAGATACAAAGCAGAATCCAAACAGCCAGCAAGGCATCCACATCACACAGATAACTAGTATGTCCTGGTGGGCCAGTGGTCTACAGCTTTCTTGTGGCTGTTCCTAAAGATGAGAATTATAGCCATCATCTTACAATTCAAGATGTCTCAGTGCACTGCACACCTGTATCTGTGAGGACAACAGACAGGTGGGATCAGCATGTACCTGGAGTCACCATACATCAGGCAGATTTATTATTATCCCGTCTTGCACCACCAGCTGGCATCCACAGTAAAAGTACTCCTGAAAAGGATACTTTACTGGAAATATTTGGATCAACCTCTGTGTTTCTTTAGGATGCAAAAGCTCCAAAGAGATACAAAGAAAAAGAGATACAAAGAACATAAACACAAAACCCAGCGAGTGTGATGCTCTCCCAGGCAGAAAGCTCCCAGCTGCTTTGCTAAAGGCTACAGCAATATGTCGGCTTTATGCTGGTTTTCACCAAGGATTGCTTAACAGTATTTAGTGCAGCTTTACCTTGACACAGTAAACGTCGTCTTAATACAGCCTAGGTAAAGCATTCAGCTTACCAAGTCCTACTGCACGCTTTGTCAAACATCTGAAGAACTGCAGTGCCTCTGACTTTTTTCTGATGTCTTTCAGGTATAATGCAGTATTAAAGGTAGTTTTTGTGAATGCAAAACCAGTCAGGGACTTGTATAAGAGCTATCAGTCCTATTCTTTACCTTATTCATTGTGCCATTCACAGCTCTTTTCATCACCAGTCTCCTTTCTGCTAAACAATTTCAGAAGTGTCATCTGCACACAGAACGAGTATATATTATACTGTTCAGTTACATACGGTAGATTATCGGTTTGTGTGTATCAGCTAAGCAGAACATCGACAGCTGTGTAGACACATCTCAGCTGATACTAAAAGAAGTCTTGTTGGCAGTTTTGATCTTAAAGTAAATACACTGAAAAACATAGCTCTAATTATGCTGAAAGGCAGATACAATTTTCTGGAATGAACACGAAACAAATTCTGCGTATAACACTATCTTTGCAAAACATCTCGTTTGGTTTGTCTTAAAAAGATAACATTTTAAAGATAAAACATTCTGACTTTCAAGTGATATGTCCCTGCTGTTTGTGTGTTCAGAAAAAAGAATGTTGTATTTTAAACTGTGTGTTACGCTACATCAATATGGAATCACCATCCTGCATCACAGACATATAAGCCAAGCTCCAAGTGACCTAATTCATTTTTAATATTTCATAGTTTGTTAAAAGCTGAAATGGGAGATCACTAACACAGCTCTGACACCCCCTGTCATGAATCAAAAGATGTAGGGAAAAGGTCATGTACTTACTAAATGGCACCAAATTCACCACTATATTTCCCATTATGCTTCTCTAAGAGCATCCATCAACTTGCATGATACCAACAAGCAGAATTCATTTATATGTATGTCCCCCAATAAAATGTCAGAGACATGAGAGAAGGAAGAAATAAGATTGCAGCCTTTGTCTAAGAAGTGGTTCCTTCCCTTTAAAGCAAAGTCAGTGGCAATAGCCTTTGAAGACCAAAAGGAGAAACAATTCCCAACCACATAAAGAAACTAACAAGTCCCATATATGGCTAAGAATTGCAATGCCATTATTTTTTTCCCCACAGCCAGAAAAATTAGAACAAGAGGGACAAATAGAGCAAACTTTAAACACTCAGTTCTCTGAGCACCAGGGAGCTCAGAGGCACATCATTCCAGCCTTAGGAACTGCCAAATAATTTCTTCTTTAAAGGGAAGGAGAACGTTATACCAAGTGAGTCCTTGAAATCTAGATTTTTAACTCTCCTGCTGTAACTATGGATACCTAGCTTTTAAGAACCTTTTGTGATGTAGCGGTACACCAGGCTCCCTTATCTCCTCCTCTGGCAAAACCACCTCCACTGGAAGGCCACTAATCTCCCTTTATCTCACAGGTCACCAATGCACCACCTCAAGGTTTTGCCAGCTCTGGCACCACACATCCAAAACAGATCTCTGCACTACCTACTGCATCTTTAGTCTGCTCCGCACCCTTCAGTAACCCTGGAGAGAAGGTTGCCAGCTTCTCGCCCAGGAAGACAACTACATTGCACTGCATCTTGTTTCAAATAACCAGAGTTTCTCTCAGGCAAGACAAACAGGACTCAATAGCTGATCCAGTCCAGCCACCTCCTTCCAGCGTGAGGCCGAATGCGGAAAGGTCAGGCTCCCGCACAGCGTCAATACTGAACTTTGAATGGCTCAGCCTGGCTGCTCTCTAAATATAGCTGGGCAGAGGAAGGGCTGTGAAAGGGGGTAGGGAAGGTTGTGGGACAGAAGCCAAATGAGCAATCAGTTAAATAAAACAACATCATGTTGGTCCACCCGTACGACTCTCCGGCTCTTCTCTGCTATGCTCTGCAGCAGAGTATTAAAGTGCAGCTTCAGGACTTAGTCAATGCAAACTCATGGAATAAGAACAAACTGCTGCTTGATTTACACTTGGGGAAGGAGGATACAAATCTGTTCAACAACTTTTCTTCTTGAATACATTTGAATCTCATAGGACTGACATCACTTCCATTACATGACAGCCCATAAATCATCATCAGCCACATGGTACCAGTCATAAAGCATATGTCATGGAAACACCAACGAGGAACAAAATATCATAGAGCTTTACATTGTAAACATGCAATCTTATATAGATCATAGTAGAAACCAGAAGACACATAAATCAGGTGGTTTATTTCATTCATTTGCATCTGAATAAAGACAATATAAAAAAATGGAGAAACCCTTATAGAAAAACTGTCTAAACAATTTCATCTGCATAAATTTACCACGAATGAAACACTTAAAATGTAAATATTTACTTTTTAAGTAAATGACTATATTTGATACTGAAGCTCACTTTACAACAAACAACCAGAGAAGGAATTTATTCCCACCATGGCTGCAAGCAAGGAAGCACAGAAACAAACAAGGAACACATGAATAAAGGGAGAGGGAATTCTCTGCATCTGAAAAGTGGGGGGAAAATCACTTTCTGTCTTATTTGACAACATCAGGCCTGAAAAGTCTTTCAGCTAATAAAAACTTCTAGAAGAGATTAGAATTTGCTGTAGATCAACAAAATCAAAAAGACAGTATAGCTGAGGAATTCAACAGGAGCCACCAATCTTAAACCACAGATAGGAGAAGCAACTTTTGCTCCACTTCTCCATGTAGAAACATTGTATCCTCAGCAAAGATCTGCACAGAAACACTGTATCCTCAGCAAAGACCTGTACAGAAAACTGACTTGTTTCAAATTTCAAAGAGGCTACGGAGTGGTTTTATCTTAAGAATTACATAAATGAAAGCAAACCCAGCTCTCCACTCTATTCTTTACTTTTTGTGGGTTAACCACACTTACTCTCTCAAAGAAATTGCTAATCTTCATTATAAGCATTGGGCTCCATGTAACACATCTCCTATGGCAATTAGGCTCCCACTATGTATAAACCATATCTCAACTGTGGCAAAGAGATAACAGACATAAAGATAGAGCATCTGGGGTTTGCTACTCATTCTCTAGAATTAAAAATCAGAATAAGTAATGTTAAATAGAAAATACAGCCACAGAAAACCTAAAATATTGTTAAATACCATATAAGGCATGTCCTCACCTACTTCGATAGACAGTTATTGTTTCTTTTGCAGTTGTTTGTTTTGGTGTTTTTTTTTTAAACACCACACACACACAAAACCCACTACAAAAACAAACAAACAAAACCCCCCAACCACCAAACCCAAAACCTGCATATTCTTCACCTGTCCTGGTCTTGCCATGGAGAAGAATATGTGCTTTGTAGGCCTGATTCTTTGATTCTGCCTTCCTGAAGACACCTGAAGCTCTTTGATTGATTTTTTCAAAGGAAGCAGAACAGATGATCCCTCTTGCTGTAACTTCTCTTAACAATATTATTGCTAATCAGCTCCTTAAAATATTGGTATGTCACTCTGCATCAGTAGACCTCATTCTCAGGCTGAGACCTTGCACTTTTAGAGTAGCTCTCTGTGTAAAAGTGCTTCCTTCTAATATTCCCTCCATTACTCCCTCAATCTTGCCCATAGGAGTGGGAAAGCAATTATAAAACATCACTATACAAACACTCACAACACAGACTGTGACAGTGAGTAAATCACTGTCCTCCATCTCCCTTCTCTGCCCATCTGCAGGCTTTGGTATGGAGCAACTATATCATAAAACCTCTTATTCACACATGCTTTTGATATTATACTATTTAATCACATACAGCTGTAGCTGATGAGACTATTACAAACCACAATTTTAACACAGCACTGAAAGCAAGTTCTGGAGACACACTAACCATATTCCTCTACATAAAATTTCTAACATTAAAAGACTTTTATTCAAGAAAAAAAAAAAAAACAACAAAAAAAACCCAGGAAGAAAATAATAAAAGCAGAC
>VWZO01013351.1:83974-124290 GCA_013396975.1 Bucco capensis | reverse complement strand
TTTTTTTTTGGTTTTTTTTTTTTTTTTTTTTTTAAATCTGCTTCTCTTCCTGGACAGTCTGGAATGGGCTTGCAAGTCCCTGCCTGGAGTATACATAGTGACAAATCTACTTCCCACACACGCACAAAAAATGTTTGAAAAATCCCTGCTTGCAATTACATGCAAAAGGAACACTATCCAGGTTACAGTTACAGCAAGACCTGAAATGAACTCAGGCATCCTACTTGGAACACATCTTTTCTTATCTGTTTTTTTAATTCATGAAAATTTAAGAAGTGACAGTCCAACAATTTTTACCAAGATATATGAATTGATGTGCAAATACACCATCATACTTGCTTTGAAACGCACTCATGCATTAAAACCAGTCCAGTTCTGAAACATTGTATTTTATTTTGAAGGAGCACAATGTACAAGGTATTCTAATTTATAATTATTAACACAGCCTTTTTGACAGCAAAATTTATGTAGTCTAATCTGGCAAATGCTTGCAGCTTCCATCTTTTGTTACAGAGGTAAATATCTTTTTGCAAAATAGATCTCTGTAGAATATGGTAATACATAAATGTTCAAAAGAGTAAAAATTGGCTTTCCCACAGTTTTGATGTTTTGTTTGGTTTGGGTGGTTTGAGGGGGGGGGTTATGGTTTTGGTTGATTGGTTGGGTTTGGCTTTTTGTAATCATTTTATTTAAACAGACTTGCACTGAGGCAAAACATGAAAGGAAGATCAAGCAAGAGATTCAACATCATTGTGAAATACATCATGGTGTCCCTTTCAGCAACAGCATTTTGATTCATGCATGTATGGATAGATGGCAAACAGTAACAGAAAACAAATAAGTTCATATATTTCTGCATTTCTTAGAGGAACACAATTCTTATCTTCCCTACTGTTTAAAGCAACTGGAAAAATACTAGAGTTAGATATCAATGTTACAGTCAAAATTACAGCCAGGCTTAAATGTTTTTAAATAGCATTTAAACTAATTCAATATTTCTTTTGGGCAGCTCTCAGAGGCATTTAAAACATGCTGTGACGTAGTGAATCAAACGGGCTAAATGTGAACAAACTTCATTCCTAGAAATGCATTTCTCTATTTGCAAGTGTTTGCCTTTACTTTGGCACAATCACATGGGCTCCAGATAGACTTTTGAGCTCTGGCAGCAATCCAACCTGCAGATGGTTGGAAATGCAGCTTGAAATCAGTGTGTGGTTGATGAATTACTCCTTACACCTGACCCCTGCTTCACACCAGGCACCAAACACAATCTGAACACTACCAGCCAGAGAAGCCCTGTCAGGCACCTCCGTATCTGGAACACTTTCTTCAAGGCCTTCTGTACGGCCAGATGGCCAAATGTGGGGAATGCGGGAAATTCGCTAAACAGAAACGTGAGTGACAAAAAAGCATGGGATTGGTAGGTACAAGATGAAGAGAGGCAAGAGCTTTCCACTGACTCCAAAAACATGCTTTCTGAAAGAGCAAAGAAGGATGCATGCTTGTGGCACGCAACTGAAAAAGGTACCCAATTCCTGCATGCCAAAGGATGCCCTAAAAATGGTAAGAAGTAAACATAACACCCCCCCCCCCAAAAAAAAAGTGTACCCATAAAATCACTTCAATAAGCTTAAACTCCTCTGAGTACACCTGACTGAGTTTCTCAATTGTTTCTTCCTCAGCTGGGGCACATTATCACTTTATGGACATGCTCATTAAGCCACTCTTGCCTAGAGGCTAGTCTGCTTACTTTTCACATCCACAGAGGCAGGATTTTATTCACACAGGTGTTGGGAAATCAGACTTCTTCCTTCTGCATGTGTTCACACGTGCATCAGGCATACAGAGGTGAAGAGGTATTGTGGGTATAGTAAACACTGTCTCTCCTGTGGGTATTTCAGCCTTCTGACTGGGTAGCAGCGTCAACAGCATGAGAGTTAAACTACCAGACTTGAACCATGACTAATAGGCAAGAAATATCTGGAGAATGGATGAAAGCAAACCTCACGGAAGTAGCTTCTAAACTGGCATATTTTTACCCCAAATGCAGGTACAGTGATCATAAACCAAACAGTTCCTGTCAGCAGGTAACTGTGGCACGTCCTCCTTTCTACCCAAGTGATTCAGGTCTTTTCAGTAGACTGTTTGCAGAAAAAGCTTTCCTCTATGCTAGGTCTAATCATAAGCTGCAGAGGACAAAGATAAAACACAACATTAAAGAGACTTTCAAATATATTCCAATAGTTAACACTTCCTCCCCCTTTGTCATATCATTCCATGACATTTCATGGCGCTTAGTTTTGTTTTCCTCTGTGCAAAACAGCAAAGAGAAAAGAATTTGCTTTGGCAAGCAAGAAACTAAAGAAAGAAATTCAGACCACAATGCAAGATTTGGCATGATTATCATTTAGTGTGTGACAATTTACAACATATTCCTGTAAACCAGTTGTTTGGGTAGTTACGCCATCAGCAAGGATGCAACTAGGGAAATACACTTAACGCCTTCAAGTAAAAAACCACTATAGATTCTTATCAAGTATACATGAGCTGCACTGCATTCATGCAATATTCTTCGCAGCAAGAACACAAGACTATCCTTCACTTACAATATTAACCAAAAGTGTTTATTATGAAATAAACTCCTAGGGCAACTGGACTCTGCTCAGGACTTGCCTGAAGAACTTCCAACACTGTACTTTCAACTTGCAGCTGTCATGCCAACATCATGCCAAAATAAGAAGAATAAGGTTATGTCTTTCCTCAAACTCAGTACTTGTCTTTCAGAAACATATTAAATTCCTTCCAACTGTCTCTTAAAAACTGACCTTCCTCCCCTCCCCCCCTTCAATATTTGGATGAAAACAGTTTCTCTAAACTTGCAATTAAAGTTTTAACTTCAGTGGTGGCATCCAATAATGAAGGAGCACAAGTAAACCAAATAATCAGAGTTCCACAAAAGGCCATGAAACACTAAAAACTTAAAGCAATCAGACAAACATATGGTATCCATTTTTTCTATTTATAATCCCATTACCCATATAGCTATTCATTTACACCATTTCTGCACAGCAATGTGCTAGCTCTGTTACAAGACAGAAACACAGATCGTAGACTGAGCACTCACACAGCTCCATGCTCCCCTGTGAGAAGGACACGATGTACAGTAATGCAGTACTTCAAAGAAGAACCGAGACAATTTTGCTAAACAAGCAAAGCAAAAGCAGCACTTCACCCAAATACACTGGGGAACATGAATTTCCAAACTTTGCCCGTACAACACGCTGCCACTCTGTGTTTCACAAGCTGTACACAAATGCCATAAGAAAGCCTAGAATTTTTTTCTTAATTACAAATGAATGCACACTCCCCCCCTCAGCATGTATGACTATGAGCATAAAAACACATTCTTTCTGTACAGCTGAATCCTACCATGCTTGGTACAAAGAGCAGTTTTTGGAAACCAAAAAACTGGAGTTCACAGGATAGCTGGAATCATACAGGGGTTTATTAATACGTGGTGCTCCAACAGACATGATAAAAGATACAGCCTCCACCACAGCATTATTTGATTACCTGACTATTAGCTTTAGACATACAATGGATCTAACTCCTTTAAAATGTCCCAGAAGCTGATGGCTAGCTTCAAGATAACAAAATCCAGATGCTGCCTGTCTGCAGTGCTCTAAGCTCTTAAGGTCTATAGAAAAGGAATACTTGTACCTATCTGTATATGTGTTTATTATTTAGGTTTTATGTATACACTTAACTGTGGAGCAAGGAAAATAAGAAAAATGAATGTCATAAAAATGTATCACCGATTTGAAATTTTACCTGTTCTTACAGTAACAGTGCATATATGCAGACACACGACTTTTCACAGGGTTGATAATTTTGTATATCAGCTATAAAAGTGCATTTAATTTATTTTTAAAGCATTGTGTTATAAAAAAGCCATGGTATGAAAAAGCTATTGTTACTATTTTAAGCTCAAATATAATGTTAATTTACTCAGAAAGCTTATTTTACAAAAAGTTTAAAAAAATGAGAAAGAAAAAAAAATACTGGCAAAACAAACTACATGAGTAAAAGGCATGGAATGTCCAATATTTCTCCTCCAATACTTGAGGTTATTGTTCTTTAAAAAAAAACCCTATCAATTGTTTCATGTCCTTGGCTTGCCAGGTTTTGAGGAATAGCATCAGTCTGCATCCTCCAGTCCCCCAAACAGTTAAAGCTATAGGCAATATTGCAGTCAAGCTAGTGACCAGCCGCTGCTGCAACAGCAACATTACACACTAAATGGTCACAAAGGTACAATGCTATTTGAATTGACCTTGAAATGAAGAAAAAATAAAAACTCTAAAATACAAAATTACAACTGGGTAAATTTTATCCAAAAAAATCTGCATGATACAGTGAGAGAAACAGCAAAGCAAAGAAGCAAGAGGTAAGTAACCCTGCCATGAATTACAAGGCTGTAATCACGTTGAGTGGTTCTGGTGTCATTGCAACTCCAACCAGCATGAATCACAGTTTTGACAATTAGTTAATTTATATAATGCAGCAGCCATGCTATAAACATTAATGGGAAAATAATTTTATCAGCAAGGAAATATAACTTATCCTTTTAGAACTGCAGCTAGATAAATGTGCTCCAACCCAAAAGTCTGGAGAAGTGAGCCTCCCTTCACCACACAGACACATGTCAAATGTCCCATGTGTTAAATCTGCCACAGAAGCATGATGTGTACATGTATATGCAGTGCTATACGCATGTGTGTGCACCCTGACTAATTTTTCCCCCCTAAAGGATGTTCATTTATTAACTGAAACTGTTAATCCGTAGCTGTGAGGTCACACTTCAGAACAGTATTGCCCATACACCTTTTTTTATTATTATTTTTAAATACAGTGCCCTAACAGGGTATGCAAACTTTCAGTTTAGGGCTTTCTTTTGTTACTGTCCCTTGGTCACACAGGAAATCTTTTCAGAGAGCAGACTATTATACAATGGCATTAAAAAAAAAAAACTTTAATTAACTAACTCATGGCCAGGTAGCATCAACTTCCCTCAGCCTCTTTAGGCGATGCAGGCCCACTTCCCAGACTGCTGTTGTTTTTTAAATTATTAAAAAAAGAAAATAAAAAAAGGAAGAATCCATGGTTGGATATGTTCTCTCAAAGAAGCCACCTTGTAATTCCTAAACCTTTTAAATGCAGCAGAGTACAGGCGTATCATCCTCAATATTTAATGAAATATTAAAAGCAGTACAATGCACTGAAACAAACTCCACCAGCTTTACATTAGGTAAGCTCGGAGCTCTCCTCCGAGCTCCACAGTATCTCCTCCTCAGCTGATTAAAAGTTGCAACAAACAGCTTTTCTAACAGCAAAACGCTTTTAAGTCCCAAATAAACTGTGGAGATCGCTGCAAGAACCACCAAAACAGTGTTTCGTGCCTGATGCTGTCCAGAGCAATCTTTATCCCATGCCATAATAAACACACTACCTGCCCAGTGTTACGATAGCGTTAACCGCACCGGTCTCCCCAAACAATAAAAGGAATTAGCCGACGCCGGCAGCCCTTGGAGGAAAAAAAAAAAATTCAAACAAACAAACAATAATTTTTTTTTTTTTAAATGAAGGGGAGGGGAGGGCAGACAGTGACCTTCCTGCCTCTCTCACGCCTGTTTTCTGCCTGCCAGCTCGGTTCTGCGTGACACCGAACACGAGAATTCGACGGAAAACCTCCCAGCATAAGAGGCGAGCCCGCAACCGGCGTCTCTCTGCTCCCCATCACCCGCCAAGCGCCGGACCCTACCTTGGTTTGGAGATAGTGGGGGTAGTAGTAGGTGTACTGGGGGTACATTGGCTGCTGGTCCAGGCGTTTGCCCATGTAGCTGGAGTCCTTCTGGCTGGTACAAGGAACTCGTTGGCAGGCTGTAGTGCCCCAGGGCCTTTCTTCCTCTCACGCCGCTATTCCTGACAGCGCGGGCGACAGAGGAGGCTGCCGAGACTTCCACGCTGTCTACTGCGCGCTACTTCCAGCACAGCCAAAAACGCGCCCGAACACACATATATGTATGTGCGAGGGTGGGGAGCGGGTGTGTGTGTGTGCGTGCGCGGGGCTAGCTAGGTGGAAGCCCCTTGCCCGGCTGCCCGCGGCGGACCAACCCGCCTCCCCGCTGGCAGCAGCGCGTCTCCGGCGGCGTCCGCTGCCCAGCTCGGGAGGGAAAACGTCCTGCTAGAGGAGCCAGAAAGGCAGCGCAACTCCAAACCTCCGCAGAGCCACCCGCTCGCTCTCCTCGGCTAGCCCCGGTCTCGAGCCCTCCCCTCTGGCTCCCCACCCANCCGGCCCCGGCTCGGGCCCCTGCCCCGCGGACGCCCGCGCCCCGCTGGAGGAGGGAGCGCCCAAAATCGGCCGTGGGAGTCGGGAAATCCGAACGCCAGGAGGGCAGGGTAGGGAAAGAGAAGCTCCACGACGCGATTTTTTTTTTNTCCCCAGCCTAGCTGCCGCTGTCTCCCTCACGGAGTGACATGGTGCTCAGGGCTTGTCCTGTCTTTCATTCAAACCCCCTCCGCGCCGCGCCGCCGGTGGGAGGGACCTCGGCGCGCCGCNGTCTTTCCCCCACCCAGGTCCCCACAGAAAAGTACTCGGTACCGTCTTCCGGCACTTCGCGGAGAGGCAAGCCAGGGCCAGACATATTAAATACATACTTTGTTAGACCGCTTATATAAGACTCGGTTTATTTAAAGTTGGAACAAAATGGAGGAAGAGAGTAAGGAGGAAACTCGCTCGGCCAGACTTTGGGCTGCCTCTAGCCAAGCGTGCGAAAACACCAGAGTGCCACAAAAGTTGCCTACAGCTTCCTTCCACTCCAGAACGGGCGGGTTACCGCGGCCACAGCTTTAGCAGCCGCAGCCTGCCTCACGGCCTCCAGCCCCCAGCTTCCCGGGCCCAGGTGAGAGCCAGGTGGCAGACCCGCACGGGCAGGGAACTGCACACCTGCCGCGCGCCCCAGGCATGCTGGGCTGGAGTCAGACCGGGCAGCCCAAATATCTGTCCTCCCAAAGACACGAAGGAAGAGTAGGTCTTGCAACAGTACTTTAAATCACCAGTAAGAAAGTGCGTGAATAACAAAACGTTTCCTCTTGTAAACAAATCCCAGTGTTTCTCGAGTTTTTTGACCACATACTCCTTTAACACGTCATCAAATTCCTGGGCCCTTCTACAGTGGCTTTGCCTAATTATAAATTTGGAGGCGAGGGAAACGTGGGGGAGCAGTTTCTTTTTGTTTGTATTTAAACCATCGGTAGTATTGCAGCGTGATTGTCAGCTGCTGTATTATCAACTAAATTGCTTCAGAAAAAAAAAAGGAATTATAAAAAGAATTTCTTTAAAGGGACACTTCTCAAGGCTGTCAGAGCTAAAATTAGACCTGCCAGCTGTGTTTTGGTTTGTGGGCACGTGCGTGCACATGACAGGAACATGGCAATATCACGCTTCACTCTGGCAGTTTGCTGTTCTCCTAAGCAGAGGGTTTTGTTACAGATTCCTATAACTGCCCCACAGCCAGTTAGCTAATGGGCAAAAGAAAGCAGTTGAAGGAAACAGGCAGTGCAGTAAGCCAGACACATGCTCACAATACTGCCTGTACATCTTTATATACTGCACGTATACACTCTGCTTTCATCACCAGGCACTAATAGTTATTATTGTTGGTATTTAGGTACCAGTCCCATGCCGTACAGTAGGAACAACACACCATGCTTACACAGGGATTTGCCCCCTCTTTCAGGACAAAAACTTCTGCAGAACTAGTGCTCTGTTCCCAGAGCCCTGTATAGGCATTAACCAGGTGCTCCTGCCCCTCTGGAGGAGCACTGTGGAGTACTTGCCACTGCCTCTGCTTTCAAGTGTGCTGGAACAGATCTGGAAAAAAGGCCTGGTCAGGTTAACTGTTGAGTATTTTTAATTCCTTCTGAAGTCCAAGCTGGCCGTGCCCACGTGGTCCTTCAGAAGCTCAGAGCAGGTGAAAAAAGAAGATAGACAGAAATGGAATTTGAAGCCTGCAATTCCCAGCTTCTGTCCCTATGGTTTGTATTTCTGCTCAGCTTTAAATACCTGTCTCTCATGGTAACATGTGATACTCCAGTGATACTCTTGCCTTACCCACTTCCTCCCCTTCCCCACTTTCCCTGAGGGTGAAATAGACTGTTTGAGGCTTGGTATCTGCAGAAGTGAACAGTGATCACTTGACAGTAGGTGATACTTCAAGCCTGACAACTTTCAGATTGTTCTTTCAACTGCCAGAATTAAGTTGTTGTGCTTCTCTCCCCACCTTCTCGACTTTTCCCTCAGGATATTAATACAGTTTTTCTTTCTAAGGAGTTTGCTTGTAGAAGTGGATGTAACCAGATTTGGGGGAAGAAAAAACCCAATGTGTACAGAGTGAAATAAAAAAGAAATACTAAGGAAGTAAAAAACTGCGCATTATGTCAAAGAGATCTATCTGAGCATGCAAGGTTTTCTTGGCCAATATTTTTAGTCCAGGAAGGACCTACCTGACTACTATGAGTAACTCACATCGTACAATAAAATGTCAATACAAGATTTCCACACCCCACCCCCATCAGATGCACTGGCCAGTAGCACCAGCAGTGCTCACAACTGGGAAAAGATAGGGAGCTGCAGGGGAACCCAGACTGTTACCTGAGTGGGTAACAGCTCCACCTTGCTCCTGCTTTCTCCCAGCAAGTCTTAAATATGCAGATGATTTAGATTTCCCTTGTCATCTGTAATCCTGCTGAGGTGCTGAGCAGTCTCTGTTGTTTGTTCTGAGTGCTCAGCACCTTGCATGATTGAGCCTTCAGAGATGCAAGATAGACTGGAGGCAGCAAAAATATGAATTCAATATAGGAGTAAGGGGCCAAGGGGAGAAGTGGGAGGCAATATGGCATAGCAAAAATGCAAATGAACAGTCACGAAAGCAGATTTTGATAGCACGCAGCCTCTGAACGAATTCTAATGCTAGCAAATGGAAAATTTCCATTTGCAAAATACGGACATCAAAAAGATCATCCGTGACTCGGGCACACACTGTTTAAATAGAATCCCCTTCATTTTCTGGCCTGTGCATTTGAATAACCGAATCCACTAGCAAACTGAAATAGCAGTTTGCCTACCAAGTGTCAACGATAAATGTTCCTCAAAAGAAAAGACAAGCTGTTGTATCCCAGTGAGCAACAGTGAGCAAACTTCACAACTTTTTTTTCCTCTTATTGGAGGCTCATTATCAAGCCCAAGCCAGGACTAATCCAGCAAGCAAGCCGAGTCTTCACACACCTCCAAAGGCCTTGCTCCCACCAGTGTCACTATCCTGGAGGGAGATTCATGACAGGTGAGCAATACAGAACTGTTCAAAGGGAAATTTAGAAATGAAATAAAATACATGAGAACAGATCAGCTGCCAAATACATTTGAAAGCAGGTGCCAAAGAATATTAACTCGGCAACAACCAAAGCCATGGATAAGAAGCCTGGAGTTAACTGACAGGAAAGAAAAAAGAGAATGCTTCTCCTGGCAGCCTGAAGTATAGAAATTACATATGTTTGGATGTATTTTTACCTTTCATAAAATGCAGATTTCTTCATTCACAAAAAGTGAGAAGAAAAAAGCGGACACTGAGTAGGAGAATGCAATTCAGAGGCTCTTATTTGGCAATATACAATTGTCATTTTTGTGGTTTGTTTTTTTTCTTTCTAAGTTCTTTGTCTATCCTGTGAAAACCTTCTGAAGTCACGTATTAAAATCAGGAAGCAATTAAAACTTTTTCTAGTTCCTTGCTCTCAAAAGGCAGTAACAAATCTTCTAGGAGTATTAACTTTTGACAAAATTACATCAAAATAGTTTAAGTCAGGACTAGGGAAAATTTGCTCATTGGGCACCAGAAATGCAGCTACCACCACCTAAAGTAATATAATAGGTTATAGAGAAAAAAAATAAAATCATTATCTTGGGCTTACATTTTTGACACTGTCTTTCTGCTTTTATTCTCTCTGTTTTCTCATTAAAACTATTTCAAAGGAGACCACAGTGATGCTTGACAGCTTGTTTGCAATGAGTTACAAGAAGAATACTGATTTTATTTCTAGATCTGTGAGTTCCTTCAGTCCAGGTGCCTCAAAACTACATTAATGAACACAGAATCTTGCTATTCAATAGTTCATTAATCAAGCTGATCTAACAATAGCTAACTGAATTTCTAACAAGTGATATATCCTGGCTCAACCATCAGTAAAGCATGTGATAACCATGCAGGAGATGGGGAGAAGAGATACAGAGGAACAAGACACTGCTTAACAACAACAGCATGAAGAGTCTAGGACTGACAAAGTGAAGGATTTTGGAGGACACCAGCATTTTGAGATGTCTTTCTCTCACAAAAGATCAAACACCACCACGGGTGGCTTTCCCCACACATGCACACCTCCCATCTGAATGAAAAATGTGTCAGGTTTCCCTCCACACTTCAACACTAACCATTGCAGCACCACAAAGTCTAGAATTAGGCAGAACTGCAGAATCTGAAGGAGTTGAGATTTTAGACAACAGCAAAGGCTTGCCATCTATGTATCATTACATTTCATTATTTTTCACTTTATCATCTTCTATCTTAATACTGTGGATCAGGTATTTCCAGTGATCTACTTTTACATAAAGGCCCAGTCCTAAACGAAATCTTCAGACAGCAGCAGTGAAAAGTTTTAGGAAAAAGTGAGCAACACTGCTAACAAATAGTTTGTGTTTTCCATCTGATATAATCTCTTACCCACACAAGCAGAGGAAATCAGGAACCAGTTGTACAGCCTGCCTGAAGTTGTGCGTTAAAGACCTCTTTCTGCAGATATTAATAGATACAACCAAACTAAATTCTTATTCTTTTGTCTATAGTCTGTTTCCTACAAGTCTTAGAATGTTTTGCAAGTGTTAATTTATTCTGCGATGTGGAAGAGATTTAAGTAACATGACCAGTCAGTGGCGGTGCCCCAGTTGTCACAAAGAACCTTGAGTTCTTCTCTCCTCACAGCCCTCATTGCATGGTGAAGGCTGAAACAAATAGAACTGATGGGGAGAAGAACTGCTACTTCCTTTCATTTCTGATGGAGGCTCATGAGGAGAGAAAGGTGCAATGGCATAAAAATACAATGTGAAGAAATGGGAGATGAGCACTGGCTGTGGCATATCACTCCTGTACCCTTAAATAGGATCCCACAGCAACAATTTAGGACTTTCAGAAAACACTAGGATTTTGCACAGCTTAGAAGACATGCCTTTGAAAGGTGGTATTTTCTGTAGCAGCTCCACAATACAAGTTAGTAAATATTGCCTCTATTCTTGAGTCTGAACTCTCAGGATAATAAGAGCAAACAAACCCCCAAACAGTAAGAGGACTAACCAAGGCCATTTCACTCTTGCAGCATATATACTTAATACTACCAGTATTAGGTGCAGTAGGGATTTCAGAGGGGGAAAATTCTCCACTTCCCACCTTCCTCCCTCCAATGTCCTGCTTACTAGTCACTTTCACCATCCTCTGTTTACATAAAATCAGATTGTAACCAGGGAACATGAGATTTTTTTTTCTTAAGGAAGTTTATTTCCGAAGGTAATGGGGAGATATAAATATGCTGCCTGTTTACTGAGTCTCATAAACACAGAACACAGGCAATTAATTGTCACTGAGAGAGTTCCAGCAAATACAGAAAATCTTAGCTTTTCAGGGCATGTTTAACTAAATGTTCACCCATCATGTACTGAATTACTTAGTGAGATACTAATTTTGTGCTCCAGCTGAGGGTAATCACAGAACAAACTGGCATTATTCAAGTTGCTCTATGAAATTGCAGCAAAGGTTAGCTTAAGAACAAAGGCCAGCAGGAGTCAAGCCTCTCAACTTGAAAGGAATTATCTTTTCCTCTAATTGAAGTGAGGGCAGTTTTGTTTTGTTTTTTCTTTCCTTCCTCTTGTTGAATTTCCAGCAACACTCCTTGGCTGAAGGTCTCCTTGCAACGAGGCCATCACGGTTAAAGTCCATCAGCAGGGGCTCATCTGCCTGAGAATGTTTACTGACATAATTGCACCATCATCCTCAACAGCTAGAGTTATACCCACATAATGTCTCATGTAGGCATTATTAACTGGGAGTGATTATTCTGGTAAATGCCCCTATTTACCTAAGCCCAGAAAGACTAGAGGTCTGGGTCCTGTTTTGCTGCTGGTACTGCCCCTGACCTACACTGTGACCTTGGACAAACCACTACTACTTCTCCCTCTCTTCTGGCCCTCTTGTACGTTTCAGCTGGTAGGTCTTTGTAGTGAGAACAAGCTCTATGTTTTTACAGAACCATAAGGGAACCTCGATTTCAGTAGGGAACCAGAATACCACATCATCAGAAATCTGTATGTAAACAGCTTGTTCTTCCACCATTCAAACAGTTCCTGTTGGAGAACTCACAGGCTGTGGCATTTTTTTTGCATGAAAAAAGGTAACAGTACAGAAGAATAGAGGTCAACTTGGGCTACATTCAATCACTATCAAATACTTTCTGCTTTCTCTATGCTTATCCTCCACAGCATGCCAAGACACATTTCTTCTTGCCCCTTTCAGATCTGGCAGGGTTATTTGCCCACTAAATAACTCTTCATTTAATGCTGGCTATAAATAAGGTCTGAAGGAGCCTTTGCTAATAATTTGTATTTCATCTAAAATGCAGTACAATTATGGCACTACCATTGCAATTTAGCCCAAAGCTTAATTCAAAACTGTTTATACAAATAATTTCTCATTATGACTATTGCAAATGTTAGTTTTCATGAAATCTCAAAATACAACCTTTTTTCCCAGTTTAGTTCAAATTTTGGTTTTGTATTTTAATTTTTTCATACAAATTCCACCTTGACCCAACTGCAATAAAAATTTCGCTACTTGGTCCTCCTGAAAAAGGAAAAAAAAAAATCAATGTCTGAAAAAAAAAAGTCTCCAACATGTTTTCAAAAATATCTTCAGCAAAAATTATCTTTTTTTTCCCCTCTACATATGTAGGAAAATATCATTTAGCAATTATACAAATGAAATACCACTATTTAAATTAGTCTCTAGGGAAATGTGTTCGTCAGTTGTTTGTTATAATTGAAATGCATGACTGGGAAAAGCAATCTGCACTTTAGCTTGCCCCAGCTGTAATTCAAAGTCTATTCAGTCCAAAGTATTTTACAAATAAAAAACCCCACAGGTTATGAGAAACTGTAATCTTTAGCAATAATAAAATGCTATTCTTCTCACCTAAACACAATCAGTAAGTGAAGTGGAAAGCACATAAAAGCACTTACTAAGACCTCCAGTGCCTTATTATCAACATGTAAGGCTTCCCTGTGACATTCCAAGAAAAATTACAAGTGTCCACTAAATATAGAATCAAAAGATTGTGGTAATGATTCCCAACAGAAGGGAAACTTCCAGCTTTCAAATTCTGTTTCACCTGGACAGTGAAAAAATGCATAGCAAATGAAGAACAGTACTGGGAGTTCGGTAAAAAGTTCCACATGCAGGTAAGCTGGAGACTTGAACAAACCAATTTTGCGATTTTCAAACCAGCTCACTCTTCTATAGGAATAATGGCATTTTTTGTAATGAACAGCTTCCACTTACCACAGAACCAATGCAACCTGCCGTGCAAAATCAAACCCTATGTCACGCCACGTTACTGTCCATCATAACCAAAGAAAATGTATTGAACTGAATATATTTGGCTCAGGAAATCTGTGTTTTGTCAGCTGCAATATAGCTCATTGTCCATTAAACAGTACCAAGCCCATTCTGAACAGAGCATACTGTAGAAATGTTTAGTCTCTCAATCCTATACTTATCAACTTTCCAGAACAAAAGGGAATGTGATACTTGACATCAAACAAAAATGGAGTAAGGGCTGTCACTTCCCTGTACCAGAGAAATTCTTTGGGTAAAAGATCATTTATTTCCTGCATTCAGAAAAAGCTAATTATAGCTCAAATCTCCCTGCTATTTTCCTCTAACATTTTTTTTTCTTTTCCTTTCTCTGTTCCCCCAGAGCATATTTTCTTCGATCTTGTTCGTTAAATATCTTTTGCCTACAAAAAAAAAATCTCATCAAATCTCTACAATCTCTTTCAGTTTTCTGTTCTAAGAATACGTTGCCTGCCTTCTTTTATATATTCCAGCTGGATTTTTTAATAAAGCTCAGGGACTCAAGGCTACTGTATTTTTATTAGTAGATGGTAGAAACTTCATAAAGATTTCTATTCACATTCAGCAAATGCTCTTCCCTACTGTTCAATCCTATTCACCTCTCCCAACATCCTATTCCCAAATTGATTTTACGCTGTAATCTTTCAACCATTTTGTCTCTTCGTTTCTGGACCAACCTGACCCTTGTCTTGCCAGCACAAGTTCTTTCCTTTTCTTAACCTTTTCTCCATATTTTTGTTGTTAATGTTGCCCTTGTTCTTCATTTACAGATGCTTTAGGCTCCACTGACATTTTCTTATTTGTGTTGCAGTTCTTGGAATGTAAAATCAAAATATTCATGGGAGGGGGGGGAGGGGAGAAGATACCACTGAGCTATTCACTTGGAAATCCATCATGCTGGCTGGGAGGAGAAAGCACTGTGTGCCATAAACATCTAAACTCATGTCAGCCAAGGTGCCTCAGCAGGGTTATGGACAGAGTTATGGAGTTTAAAACATAGTAGAAAGTGAGGATATTGCGTTCATTAATAGGGGAAGAATTTGGTCTCATAGGCTGAGGATCCAGTGAATCTCATCTCTTACTGACTTCTTTTCAGTAAAGGGATTTAAAGAAGTTCCTTGCAGCTACAGATGTACGCAGCTTTCCTTCTCGCTATTGCAAGTTGCGTACCCTTGACATCAACACTCTTGTCTTTTCAGGATCTTACAGCAACAAAATATATCAGATTTAAAATGTAAGAACAGTCTTTGCCAAAGATTTCTCACCTCACATGCATCAGTGCAAGAATGACAAGGAGAAAATGCTAAAAGCAAGTCAGAGTGAAATATTAATATTTTGATACAGTTTTTCAGCTGAAATACTGACATAAATTCAGCTGGCAGATAATTTGCTGTTTGGCCATTGGTACATTCTCAACAAGCAAAGGTAGATGTTTCTGTACTGTGAAGAGGTTGTAGGAGAAAAAACAACAGGAGTTGTGCTTAAGCAATAGATATTTTTTGTGCTAGTCATGTTCTATCAGAAGAGCAGCAGACTTCTGCCACTACAGGTGTTTGATATCAGACATCTCAGAGTGAACTACTGGTTTGTCAGATCTCTACCATTTCAGGTGAGTGTTGCCATCCTACATTTCTTTTGAATTCATGGTGAGAAATACTAGTCAAACCATTTGTCATTCTCTTGTTTCTCAAGAGAGATACAAGTTGGTTTTTTTTCCCCTGTGTTGAACAAAGTGGCACCAAATGTGTGCAAAAATGTCTAATCTCATCTAGCTTCTTCTGCTTGGACAGTGGCTGGAAGCAGCCCAAAGGAAGGCAAGGTTTCTTACTACATGTTGAAGAGGGACCTGAAATTGGCCAGATGGGTGACTCTTTCTGCTAGGGATGTGCCTTTTCCCTTTCTTGTGAAAACTTTCCAGACTTAGCTACATGAGAAACATTTGAAATCACATAGTTCCTGCACAGTCAGCAAACACCTTGCTGGAGTTTATACACCTGTTTCCCTCCCAGCTCTCACAGACCTCTGCAGACAGACAGGGAATGGCACCTACCTACCCCTCTTAGCTATGGAGGAAGAAGCACAGAAGGAGACTGAGAAGTAAAATGGGGATATATCTAGGTTATAGGGGGAGATGAGAACAATACATCAAGGAACTGGTACTGTAAAAGGAGCACAGGGTGAGTGAGTGTTAGAGTCTAGAGTGAAGAAGAAATGGGGAGCCAGAAATACCTGTGCAAAATGGGACACGAGATTAAAAATTGACTAAAACTATGAATGGAAAAGCAGCAGCAATGGCAAACAGGTAGTAAAGAAAAGCCAAATTGATCTGTAGAGGCTAGACAGGATAAGGAGCCAACATGGCTGAGAATGGAGGCAGGCAGATGAGTATGAGGAAAGAAGAGGACAAATTTTTCCCTCTGCATCCTGGCCATAAACCCCATATTCCTGACATTGACCACTCCTCTGTTGTCAACAAAAATCATCTACTCCCAGCTGCAAAGAGATCCAGCCCCTTCCAGCACAGGTCCACATCAATGATTAAAATCTAATGCTGCCAGACTCTGCATCTCTCTGGGATAAACAGGAAGATTTCAACCTTGCCAACCACCCATATGTCAATATGTCATGGGATGGCATTTTCAGATTCTTTTTTTTTTAAAGCTAAAACCGTTTTCACACATAAATTAAAAGAACAAGGGTGAAAATTCCATGTGATCCTACATTTAAGGTTAATAAGTAATGGGATAATTAGAATGAAGACTAAAAAGATGAGTGTTCACAGAGAAACCCATTACAACTGCATAGACAACCATTACTCTGTAATTTTATACCTTTTGAGCACTTGACTTTGCAACCTTAATGATTTTTTAACATTGTTTTTGCCTGTGTAATGATATATAACAATCTCCAGACACCATCTGCAGTGTTTGTATTTCCTTGATCTCTTCCAAACAAATTTTAGTACTGGATATGAGAAGAGGCAAGTGATTACCTCATTGAGCAACAGCCAGGATACTAAGGAATGCATTTGCTTGTTTCCTCTACACACATTGATAATTTCTGTCTTAACAGCTGGGACCATGCTACAAGCTCTTGGGGCTGGTTTGTCTGCTTTAAAGCCTCTGTATTCACGACAGTTCTGTCAAAATGTCTTGATTCTGCAGTTTGCTTCTCCACTTGGTCTAACAACTGAACTTAGGTTAATGAAGCTTCAGGACACAATTAAATATTTAACGGTTTGGTTAGGGTTGTGGCTAAGAGCATGATATCAACCATCTTGTTGATTCCTTTTTAATATGATACTGTGCTGAGTACTTTATTTGCACATGCTGTCCTTCACTGCTGGACCCCTGTTTAGACATGGTACTAGGTACATTTCTTTAATTGGAAAGTGCCATTGCACGCTTGCAGACTATCATCATATTCGAGCTTACTGCTAGGAAAAAGCCAATATTAATAAGGATTGCTTTTGCATTTCTTCAGGCATTAAATATTTTAGCTGCAAACATCAGTTCTTAGCTCTAATTTTCAAGTTATCATAATATTAATAAATGTCCCATAAGACTGTGCCAACTCCATGTCACTCTAGCAAGTCTGAGTCTCCTTAAAGCCACTGCAAGTCCCTAAACATCTGCATCACTCAGACTGGATTTCTAAGGTGCAGCAACCATCACCATTCTGCCTTTATGCTTATATGCAGGTAGTTCTCTTGTGAGCTGAGATTTCTATTTGCAATAAAAGAAAGAAATTGTTTGCAGTAATGAGCAGAAACTTTGGGGGAATGAGTCAGTGACTTGACTACCTGTAGAGCACACATTCTCATTTCCAGCTGCCTGACTCTGAAGCAGTCATTGCAGTCTGAGTGGAAAAGGGGAGTTAACACTAAATCTCTACTCAGCATTCTCCAAACAGCAAGAGAAACATGTCTTAGGTGTAAAGTGAGAGATCAAGTAGGAGGAAACAGTAGTGAAGAATGATAGGGCAAATGAGAGACCCTCTCTGAATTGGTCTTTTATATTATTAAGTTCTTGGCTGTAAGAGAAAGGTGACAGAGATCATATGCTCTCACTCACAGCAAATCTTCCACTTTCAAAGAGCAGTATATGAACTTCACAGCATTTATATCTCTAACTCTTGAACTAGGTGTCATTGTGTTTCCTTCATGAAAGGGGGTGGCAACTAAATTATTGCATAAAATTAGTCTTGTGACAGCACTAACCAGCAAAGCAAGAAAAAAAATATAATCAGGTGATATACTTAGCTGTATACCTATAAAGATGAATAAAAACAGAGACCCTAAATTCCAACGTGCTACTTTGAAGAGGACCAACTCTGAACTTCAATGATAGACAGCTTTCTATATACAAGCACTTAAACACACGTAACCCATGATCCAAGTAGGCCAGTAGGTGACATTGTGCCATTCCACACTTCAGTCCCACAGGACTGTCTGGAAGCAGCTTGACCTGGTTCAGCAGAACTCTCTCAAATATCGCAACCGTCTCCTGAACTAGCTATTAAAAACCACTTCCAGCAGCAGATTTTGCAAGCTGCACACCCTGCCACTCACTCCAGCTCCCCTAGGAGCCACAATGCCTGTGGCTCTGCTTGGTGTGTGGCTCAAGTATACCTTCTTCAGCGCTCAGTCCCCAGCTCTGGCCTCTTCCTTATTGCTGGCGGTTGTTGCATATCTGCCAGCATGAATGCCAGTGCCTTTTGGCAGGGAATGAGGTGTCATACTAAGCCTGAGATTTCTGAAATATGATATTAGGATTTCTACATTAGCCTGCTAGAGCTTCTAAATTTCTATCCTATGTCACTTTATATAACACAACAAAAAACATAATAAAATATATGTTGCAAAATAACTAAACTTTCTGGAGTATCAGAATTACGACTGCTTATTCCACATTAACTACCTTCTTGAATCTCTTCATTAGAATAAAATCTGCAGAATTACATCTAATTTTAACATGAGGGCCCCTTCCCTTGTTCTCAGCATTGGGTGGGCATTTCTATACAAACAATAACATATTTCATATTTTATTTTCTCATCACTTTTTAATGTCATACCATATTTACTGCACAGCATTCATACTCTGCTCAGAAAACAAAATTATTAATGTTTGCTTAGACTCTTGTGCGAATGTTTTTCACAACAGTGACAGTGTGCTTTATAATACAGGTAAATTCATCTTCCTAACACCTGAGGAGATAAAGAAATACGTTCATCTCCAGCTAACAGGTAGGCAAGTGAGGCACATACAAATCTAATTAAAAAAACAGCATTATAAGGGCCTACATTTTTACAATGCTCTGCATCATATAGCACAATCCTGCTTGAAGCTTAGGCTTCTGCCAGGAGACACACGCTTATTGGTCCCAACCTGTATGTAAACTGAGGGCTTCAGGTCAGCCATCCCTGCTATGGCTCCTCGACAACATAAAAACCTGCAACTCCTTCTCAAATAGGCCTTGGCTATCAGAGTCATGGGTAGCAACAAGACCTTCCTGTCCTCCCTGTGAGGTCATCCCACTAAAATGCAGCAACAAGCTTCATGGATATCCTGGCAGCAGAGAGATCTGCTGAGCCTTGGCAGGACAGTGCTGTTGCAACCTTGCACCTGTATGCTACTCTCAATCTTACTGCTCAGTAAACTTAATGCCACTCTTACAGCAACTGAGAACAAAGATTTTTAATGAGAAAATACGGGAAACCTTAATAATAAGCAGTTCCACCAATCCTTTTCTATATACAAGATTAATGATACTGAATTGTGAAACTGATGAGAAAACAGAGAGCTAAAATAGACTTCACAGGATTAACATCCACAGTAGATTATCCCCTCCATATTAAATTTGTATAGGATATTTCTTTATAGCAGAAGCATGAGAAACTATTTAAAATGATCTCTAATATCTTAAAATATGCCTTTTGTTTTCTTTTGCTATTTCCTAGTCATTTAGAAGTAGTGACTTTGATGACAGATGCATATGCTTGTTGAAATATAATATAATGGGAAGGAACACACAAACCACATGTGATCTTGTTTGGAAAGGCAGAGTAGAGATCTCCACTTGGAGATTTCTGGTAGAGTAGTGGGACTCAAGTAAGCAAAAATAGCATTGTGGTTAAGATATTGGTCTAAACTTGGAAGATATCTTCTGGTTCCTGGCTCTGCTGCAGACATCCTGTGTGTTCTTGGATAAATGCCTCTTGTGAGGTTAATTTCATTTATGTGCTCATGTACATAGTAATGAGCCTCATAAACAGCCTATAAATATAACCACTTGAAATATTTTTTAAGGTACAATCTCTCACATTCAGTGAGGGATTTCATGTTATCTTGGGAAATGAGAAAGTGTTTGCTAGGACTAAAGGCATGAGATGGGTTTGGATCTATCTCAATTTCAGTGGCATCTGTGTGCACATTTAAATTTGGCATGCACAGACCATTATGACAAAAAAAAGAGTCTGCATTATTTGCACTATTTATCATTTTCTTTCTCAGACTGGGGTTGTTCCCAATTCTAGGAACTCAGACTCTAGAAAGCAAAGACAAACAAGTATAGATGATGATATCTTTGAAATATGCACTGGCTTTATGTCTTTTTTGTTCAAAATTCTGGGAAAACATCCTGCAAAAATCTGTGTGCATGCACAACAGTTGTAATTACTCACAAGACCCTACTGTAAATCACAGACTCATATGTACATCTAGAAGTTATGTGTCTCAATACATACAATGCATATAGCTATACAGCTCACAAGTAAATTGCCACAGGAAGGGTGGTCCTAGAGCAAGTGCAAATCTGTCAAATCTGCTAGCTGGAGTGGTATTTCACCATCTGTGGTGCAAGGTACCCATTTGCTGTTTCAGGGGGTGTATTGGTGCTCTGGCAGCCTCTGTTAGACATCCAAAAATCCCAGGTAAACAACTGCTGCTCACGGCAGGTCTACATCAGGTGGGCAGCAAGTGCAGTATACAATGGACTCTAGGACTAGCACAATGGACTCTAGGACTAGCCAGAAAACACAAACTGTGCAACAGTTAGACCATCATCGTACTCCCAGTTTTATTTCTCAATTCTTATTTGACCTCTTCTTTTTCAACAAGAATGATCTCCTCTACCATTTATCTACACGTTTGTTCACCCTCTGTGGCTTAGATGAAGCAGAAAGTAGCAGGAATAAGTAAATTACACATTTTGTAAGTCCGTATCTAGTGTCTGCACCTAACATGTCTAACACAGATTTTATGAAAATACAGCTACCCATTTTTCAAGGTAGACATTATCTTAACTTGGGATGTCATAACAAACTTTTTTTCTTCTTAAACTAATATATCCATTTAAAAAGCTATGCACATGCAGTCAGTTCTGTATGGATTATTTAAAGGCAAAATGGTATCTGTGTTTGAAAGCTCACCTCATCAGGAATACATTTACCATAAAGCAAAGAGCTCCATAATATGAAAGTGTAGCTGAAGATACTCTTGACAATATGCTAGAAACTAGTGTTTATTATTCATACTTTAAAGTGTTCATACTTTAATAGTAAAGTAACCATTGTTTTCCTTAAATCTCTATAGCACTTTTCACATAATGTTTCTGTTTCTAAATAACCAGAAATGCCAACACCTTAATGAATCACACTACTACTACTAAATAGCCTAAGATTATTAGAATATCAAAAAAATATCAATTCATAATATAAAAGGGGAGCAGGCAAGACAAAAATTAAGGATATAAGCAAAAGATACTTGCTATCTCCAAATGAAAAGCACCTGTTTAGATGAGATACAGCTAGAAAACTTGTGACAGCTTCTATAAGAGCTGATAATTCAAATGTGATCACTTATAGATATAAAAAAAGCAAGTACATAACTACAGTGTTAGGTTGTTGGGTTTTTTTCTGGACGGAAGCCTTAGTGTATTAGAGTTTCTCAAGTGAATTCGAGTTTATTTAAGGACAAAGGTATGTTCCTGGTACTACCCCTGCTGCCTGGTCTGTCAGTGAATTTACAGCCTCAGCAATTAGGAACATGGCCTTACCAACTAGCACCCTTCTGTAAGGGAAAGGAGAGAAGACACAAAATGAAGAGCCAGTGCCCTCTTTCCTTGCACGTCAGGAATGGTCTCAGCTATTTGTTAAATGTCTTGGCACTGAGATGTCTCAGTAACAATAAGGCCTGTGGCAAAGCAAGAATCTTGACACGCCCAAGGACTTGTTAATCTTGGCAAGTTATGCTTAGGGAGCTGAAGCAGAGAAAATGAGGATGTAATAATCTTGCATTGCAATATTGTAACATTATGAATAGCATTCATAAAGCCATGGGATACCTTCCAAAACAAGACTACTGATATAGCAAAAAAAAGACCAAAAAAAAAAAGGCTCATATTTTATTAAAGCTGAGGCTACAGTGACAGCTCAACAGTAAACTGTATGTAACAATTACTCAATAAGAGGTTTCACAGCAAGCTTGGATAGTTTCTTCCTTGTATCCTTTTGGCTTTTTTTTTTTTTTTTGGTAGCGTAATGACAAGGGCATTGCTCATGTTCACTGAAATATCTCCAACTACATAAAGCTGTGATCAGTATCACATTTACCACTGCCTCACACTGCCCATATATTGCTATTTGCTATTTTTTAGGGAAATACATTCAATACACATGCACAGAGTAAATCCAAACTGAGCCTTAAATCTTGTTCAGGGCCAAAGAGAGTAATGACTGCGTCTTCAATGAGGATCCTAATTACAACAAGCTGTCAAAGGAAACTTTAAGAAGGTTTGGGGATGGGGAATTAAAAGCTATTTACCTCTATCAAAGCAGCATGACTAAGGGTAATGAGTAATAACCCCAAGAAAGTGACAACAAAGGGGAACATTCTCAGCACCATGAGTGGGAAATTAATCAAGTCCCTCTTTTGTTAGCAGGTGTTACACAATGAATTCCCTGTGTTTCACCCTGAAAAAGCATCCTTAACATCAGAAAACAAAAAGTTCTAAGAAGTAAACAAGAAAAAAGCTACCTTGTTCTTACGATAAATCTTTTGCAAATGCCTCACAGCACCTTTCAGTTCAATACAGAAAAAGAAATATTGCAACTCCAGTTATCTGATGGCAATTTCATTTAAAATTATGGAGAAAACAATGTCCTAAATTAACCAGTAGCCAATGTATCCATGACTATGAGATCCATTTAGACAACACCTTGATTACATCTGCAACACCTCAGTCCCCTAAGCCAGGAAATACTTAGTTCAAGTTGAAGCAGCACAATGCAGTTGTGTAAACAGAAGACTGAAAATCAGGAAATTTGTAGTTCTAGAATGGGATCCAACTGTGACCTTTTTTCCTGTCCACAAAAAAGTTAATGAAGTAACCTAAGTCACCCACTCTCTTCTCCCTCTTAGACAGAAATAGTAGTAGTATGTAACTACCAGTCTTAGTGAAGTGTTGGATGGAATACATAAAATATGGATGGACTAAATAAGTTCACATCTTTGACGCATTTTGAGAAAGAAAACTCTATAAGCATTAAATATAAATAGTGAGCAGAAGATATTTTCAAGGAGGAATTACTACATTTCCTTTCTTTATATATTGATTACTCATTAATGCTGCAAAACAAAGAATGATTAGATTTGATAGTTCTCAAGGCATGGTTTTCACTGTCACATATGCTCTTGATTTTACACTACAAATAAAACTGTTATTCAGTGGACTTGTGATCACGTTCCCAATTTTAAGACTTTCTGTGTGAATTTCCTTCTCTAATATCCAGTCTAGCTTAGTCTTATGTACTTACACATACTTAAGAAATAAACATGCACAAAGCATGTTACTGCTACTCCTTGTAAAATTATGTGATGACAATTAGTTTAGATACTTACCCATTTGTGGGATTGTAAAATATGCCTTGCACCTCTGCACCTTCAGATTTATCTAATGATTTTTAAAATCTAAATCTATTTATTAAAATTAATCTAAAAAAAGAGAAAACCAAAGGTCATTCCTAAGCAAAAAACATGAGCATTAAATGTTCTATATGAAAGAGCTAATGTGAATGCCCAAGAGATCCGCGTGTTTTCATGATAAGCTATGAGAAAGGCAGGTGAAGGTATTATATCAGATCATAAAACTATGAGCTTAAAAACAGTTCAGGAAACTGATGCACAAGAGGGACACCTTGCCAAGATCATTTGCCCTTTACATCAGATATCAAATTTACAACTTGCACTAAATTAAGGTTAAAAAAATCCACAAAGCAACCAACAGAAAAATCCAAACACCACCTTTTCTTCCCTTTTTACATTTAGGCACCTGCTGTAGTTGTGGTGAGGGATGTAGGCAGCTGAATGCCAGTAGCTAGTATAAATGAGTCTGAATAGGAGGGAGGCAATTGGAAAAGACCCTGTAGGAAGAAATGAGCCATGTAGTGAAAACATGAGAACCCTTTTGCAGAACACAAGGCACAAAATTGCTTTTGAATTTTGCTCTTCTTTTAAAAGCTATTTGAAAATAAATAATGTTCTTCTAGTAACCATAAATAATTGTTTTTAAAGGAGAATGGTCCTGTATAAGCAATCTCAGTGACAAAGTCCACAGAGAAAAACAGGGTTCTAAAAGGCGTAAAGTCCAATTTACTTTCAAGCCAGGTACCTTTTCCTACATATGCTTTAGAAAGTTTTTCCCAAAAAGCTTTCATAGCTTTTTAATTACACAGTTTTGCTTCACAAATATAATTAAAGGTAATGGTACATATATGTGAGAGTAACAGGCCTTGGATAAGTCAATGAACCTATGCTAAGTTATGCTAGCTGCATATTTGGCCCTCAAGTCAGATTTCACATAAGCAAGAATTATATCGCATACTAACTTGCTCTGTCTATAATAAGACAGGAAAGTTGATTCAGTCCCACTAAATTTTGAAGAATCAATACGTCTTGAAGCATGCAAAAAGAAATCTCCTTTACCCAAACCACATGCTTAGAATATCGTGTGTCATCAGCCATGCTGAGCAGGCAGGCCCATGAGTTCTAATCTAATCAGCTTCAGAGTGATTGTGAAACCAACAACTGTGTCTGAGCAATTGGAAAAATAGATACAGAACAAAGGGGAAGACCCATCTCAACAGGGCTTCTCCCTCAAGTGCATAAACTCAGCTTCAGTGGAAAGTATAAATATTTTATTCACTATTTTGTACTATATTTCTCCTGTGATTTGTGCTCCAACTACTTTCTTTTAAAGGTGCATTAATATCTGCTTTTAACAGCATCCCTTCTAAACTTTTACCATTGCTTAATAGGCCTGAAGGGATTAAACTCTTAACAGAAAAATGCATCTGTCATACATAACATCACAGTATTACACTATCATAATACCAACTCATTTATTTTCATTTTGTGAAAGTATAGTTTCCCTTGAGAATGATGCTACAGGGTATATTTCCTTCCTGATGCTGCCTTTCATGTATTGTATGATATTAAGGCGAAACACTTGTATTCAGACATCAGAAGCCCAAGGCTCACTTTTTGCCTTGCATTTTGAGGCCACATTATACCAGGGAGATAGCTAGGCTGACTAGCAAAGAGCTTCAGAAACCTCCCAGTCTCAAAGAACAAGTGATGCACATTCTTTGCATAGTGTCATGCTTCTGGACACTGACTAGACAAAACTGACTTAAATTTGCTTTTGGTTTAGGTGACTTTCTTGTGCATAAATTAGAGAAAACTGATCTTAACATTTCAGTGAGGTCAGCTGTGATCTCACTGCTGGAACACATACCACAACAATCAACATCAGCACCATTCATCTTGTACAGGGTAAGATCATAGCATCTACATGCAGTTACAGCTACAGTAGCCCTTTGGTTTTGCATTAAATAGGATTCCATGCAAGGAGCACTCAGTCTCCATCACATACCAAATCAAGATTAAGTAATCAAAACAGCCTTGAAAGCAAGAAATTTGAGGAACTACAGTTATCAAAACTGGTACCTAAACTTGGTTACTTTGGCAACTTAGCTTTGGTAAACTTACCAAAATTGTTACATTTCACATGAAAAGAGAGATGCTACTTCATCTGAAAACTGACTTCACTTTAAGTCAGCTAAGACAACTTGTGTGTATTTGGTGCCAGAATCATAAGGGTCTTCTGTTTCCTAAACAGATACATGATGGAAGATTAGCATACTATGAAGAGCATATACTTTTTGATATAATTCCACAAACAAACTAAGGGGAATGGATCTAGTTTTGTAGAAAAATTGCAGAGGTAGCGTGTTGAAGGATAAAAAGATAGGACAGCTACTTTCCTATTAGAGCAAGAGAGGAAGGATGGTCTTAGGCAAAAATTTCCAGGGGCAGTTTCAAAGAAGCAGTTTCAAATTAAGTGGAGAAGGGTATTTAATTCTTCTAGCTAATATGATAGTGATCAGGAAGAAACACAGAGCCAATGTTTAATGGTTCAAATGGAGATGTTGGCAAGGAGCTGTTTTGGAAGGGACAGATCTGCAGTGGTTTTGATTCAATTTTAGTCTATGTTGAACTGAAAATCCAAAGTGCTGGAGAGTGAAATGTACCAAATCTTCCTGACTGTTTCCTCATGCTAGCCATCATGCAGGATCCAGCACTTTTCCAGGTCTAAGACCAGCCATCAGCCTTACCTTAAGAGAAATTTAAGATGTCTGGTAAATAACAAAGGCAAAGGATGGATGGATGGGGGAGAGAGAGCCATTACTTCTCTCCCTCAATCAGAAAGTACAGCCTGCAGTACTTTGGCAATGCGACAGACCTCCTAGAGTACACAAGTGTGTTAATCAATAGTTAGGATGTGTCTAAATGTATAAAAAGCCTCACCTTTTGAGAACTCCTATTATCTAAGAGGGGGGTTAATGAACATTAGCACAAAACACAACTATGGTTGCAAAATCCTAAAATGAGAGTGAGAGGAAAATCACACCAACTTGGAATCTCTGCGGGCTTAGCCACTGAATGATGCTGAGCAGGACACTGTCCCTGTTGACTGAAACTAGAGATGAATTCAAGCCACACAAAATCCAGCTTAGTTTCAGACTTGCCATTTTTTTGCAGCTCTGCACAAATCAGCAATCTTCTGTGAGTGGACTGTCCTTTTTTCCCAGTACAAGCAGTGGAATAGTCTGTTCTGCCTCACACACAAAATTACTGAGGAAGAAATGTGTGTTTCTTACCCCTTTCCATGACTTTCCTGTTTACTGCAAAGCTTTTTCCATTAGCAGGAAAAAGCAAGTGCATTTGACTTCCATCTTGCAGCAATATACGGTTGTATAATCTTTCAGTCTGGTCAGCTTTCCCAGTTGTCTTTTGTCTTCTCCACGTATCATCTGTTTTTCAAAGACAGCAGATTCTCTTGGGACAACACTAGGACATCTTCCGTAAGGAAGATATTTTTTTGCTGTTTTACCTGTGTAAATTCACAGTGACATCTTCTGAAATTCTTGCTAACCTTTGGGGCTGGTTTTCCTTTGTGAGGTATCTGACTAAGGTGTCAAATGTGTTTTCACACTGGACAGCAAACACATAACGTTTTGCTGGTGCTTTCATTATGCTGAACTACATAAAAACCAAGGAACAGTGTGAAAGGCAGACCATAACACTATTGTGTTATTAATATCAGAAAAATCTGCTAATCAGTTTTGGAAATATGGATACATCTATCTATCTATAAAATTCCTTTTACATGCCTAGTCCTATCCACACTTCTAATAAATCTGAGAAGGGTCCAAAACTATATTGATCTTCAGACATCAGCTGTGTATATTAATCTCCTCTTTTTTTTAAGAGTATATTTCACTCCTTGACAAGGTAATTGGACCACAGGATAGGTGTAATGCTACAACCATGATTGTTGCCACAGAAAGCCTCTTTCCGATTGCATTTTAAGTTACTTTTCCCCAAGTCTCCTCTGTCAATAAGTGCTGTCATTTGTGTAGCAATGAGAATTACCTGAATTATGTAAAAAAGGAATATATGAAATTATCAGGCACTTGTGATGGCTGGCCAGAAGGATTCTAAAAGCAGTAAGTTCCTGAATCAGGTAAAAACCTTAAGTATGTACGTTGTAGGAGAATATTGCCAGTCACAGGTACTCTGTTCTAGTCAAATCTGCACTAAACACCACTATACAGGCTGAGTTTCAGCTTGTCAAACTGATCAAAACCAAAACTGTGCATGTGAAAACTGAAAAGAAAAAGAAAAAAAAGCTCCATCAGGCAGTAATATGTTGTTCATCTTTCAAGTGAGGAAATAATGACTCCGCATGTATGCCTTTCTGCAGGACAAGGACTGCAGATATTGTGGACCACAGGTAAAGATAAGATCCTGGATGTTAGACTTAGTTTCTTATCCCTTAAGTTGGCACATTACAACAGCTGTCCTAAGGGAAACAAAGGTCTAAAGCTCTGCAGAGATTTCAAGGTACCATAGAAGCTGAAGTTGAAAAGACTAAATCAGTATTGGGGCAATCAGACCTGCATCCGTTTCACTGCAGCCATAGTGCTAGCCCAATTTGCTTCTCACTGCAAATCAGGAATGTCCAGGCAGTAATGTTTGCCATGCTTCAAGACAAAGATAATTTCATTACACTATGCAGGTCAAATTCTAAACTCAGATGTATTAATAATAAAGAGCTACTCCAAAAAAAGCAGAAGAGTTACTTCAAATTATTATATAAAAGTAAAATTACTACTTTTACCTGAGTATAAGGAGACTATGATTTGTATTTACCTGCATGTGCACCTCAACATACTTATATCCTGTAAAAGAGAAACTTGGCCTTCCTACATCCTTTTCTGCTCTCCCATCAGATCCCTGCCTGATTTCTCAGCTCATGATCATTACTCCCCATACCCACTCCATCCCAACCCACTTTTAAATGCTGAGTGAGATAGCAGGAGCTGGAGCCTGCCTGCACTGAAATCCTACAAGCCTACCTCATGCAAGGGCAAGTTAGATGTTGAGCAGCCAGATCTTGCTGAATTCCTGCTGACTGTCTTGCACAGCAATAAGAAAGTGCAATCCAGCTGAATGACAGTGACTGGCTCCTGCCTCAGGCATAGATAAGACGTTGCTAAAATGTAAGGCCAGATATATTGTAGAAAAATTTCCTGGAAAAAAAGGATTCTCTTAACACTCAGATTATGAGAAGTCATGTGTCCTTTTGATTTGGAGTAAAAAACTTGCCATTCCATTTTGGGGAAGCTCCATGATGTAAATTCCCATCTCCTCATTCTACAGTCTAAACTAAGGAATTCACAGAAACTTAATCAGCTTCAGAAATTATTCACAAATATATAGAGTCAAACGAACACATAAGTTTCCATCTTTCTTCCTAGTTAGCTACTGAAGTAACCAATTTTTCTTAGAGAGACTCATTTCACATTCCTCAACTACTACTGTTATTCTTCTAAGAAATTTATTAAAGAATAGGTTCCTTAGAAATAGTGAGTTTAACTGACCACCCAGGATAATGCAGTTTTTCATCTTTCCTCAAGAAGAAAAGGGTAATGGACTTTATTTTAGCATAGATTTCACTCAAACTGTATTTCTGTAAAGTCAATATTCTTACTACTCTACAAACAACAACTTTCAAAAATATCTTGTACTTGCCATATCTAAGGATCATACCAGAGCTTTGAAGTTATTTATTAGCAGACAGTCTATAGCCAAAATAAATCATTTGCAAACTTCAGTAGCTATAGATATTCATTGCTTCTTTTAGCTGATTAAATAGCTAAGATGACACAAAAGAAACTTTAATTATTGCTAAGGAGCAGTAAGAGTGTAAATTCAAACTGGGTCTCACAAAAAATTAAAGTCTATAAATAGAATCTCAAAACAAAATGCAGTAGCTACACTGTGCTAAAAGTAAATTATTCTCCTCTTATTCTAGCAAAATATTTTTGTAAATATTCTAAAGTCTGATCCAAGGCCCTGGGACTCAGCCCTAGCCAGTAAAGCTGGTTAGAGAGAAAGTAGATACAGCTCATGACTACATAGTTACAAGAAATCCTAAGTACTGCTTGTGGAAAAGCACAAAATAGTTATCTCTGCTGTGTGATAACATATCCTCTTCCCATTTTAGTGGCAGTCAGAGCACTACAAGATATCCAACATACATCATTTCCAATTCAGGCAACATACCAAAATATTGTTTCTTCCCAGAAAGCATCAATAACCCCTGGAATTCATTTCTAGAAGATAGTAAATAGACCAAAAGCACGGAAAGATTGAAAAATCTTAAGGCAGTGAGCAGTTACAAAATACTATGATGTACATGTAACTGGGATAAGGAAGTCACACACTGCCAAAGGTTGAAAACTGTATTAGAGGAAATACCCTTTGCCTTCCTACCAGCATGGACAGTTGTTTACCTCAATGAATATTCTAATACTCAAAAAAAAAAAAAAGGGAGGAAGATAAAACTTAATGTGACATTGCTCCATACATATTGGTAGTCTTCAAACACTGACAACATGATCCAGGGATTATGACATAATTAAAACTGAACATAATATCTTGCCCTAAAAACAAAGACTTTGCTATATTTAATTTTTATTCAGAAAAATATCATGGAAATAAGCATTTTTTAAAAAAACCCTGTTAAATTCTACTCTATATATACTATATATACACACAAAAAAATTATCCTCAGATTTCAAACTATTTGTTGCACTTGTTCATGAAGGTGGTTGTACATACACCCAAGAGTTATTGATGACTAATCAAACAGTTCACTGGGAAAAGACAGAAATATTTTCAATTCAAGTACTTGTTCAGATGAGAGATATCAAGTCAGTTGGCAACAGCTTAATAAAATTCCAGAAGGCCCTTGAGTCCTTCTACCATCTTAGCTATTCACTTCCTAACCCTTCAGCCCATGGGGAGTTTGGCTTCAGTTTGGGTACAACACATGGGCTATTACAGCCCTTACTGCTTGTGGCATTGTATCTTCTGCTTCAAATACTACAGGAAAGAGAGACATCTCAATATAGACCAGTGATTAATTTCATTTCCACCAGAAGCAACAGTAATCTGTCTTTCTAAGGAGACCCTCACTCTCACATGCATCAATTACATTCTGTCTTATTTTGTACCAGTATGTCAGCTGCTACTTGAAATTTTAATCTTGGTCCCCACTAACCATATATTAAATTGTCAAAAATAATGTTTCCCTCAGGCTGTCCCTCACAGGAATTGCCTAAGGGAGGAGTTCTCTGTAAAAATCTTTGAGAACAGTTGTTCTTCCCCTCCTTCCTTAGAATTGCTGTGATGCCTCCAAAAATGTTGCTAGTTAAAAGAACCCAACAATTCTGGCTCAGAAAGCACCTCAGCCATAAGCTCTCAGAGGCTAGGAGAGCAGTAGTATCCAGCACTGTGAGTTTTCCTTGCTCCGGTCATAGCCTTAGTCATCTGTGTTGAAAAGAAGTAACTGAATTAGATAGAGCTTTGCTTATCTAACATTCTCACACCACCAGCTGCTTGCAACCTCAACTAATACCATTGTATGGCTTCTTTGCACTCCTCTGTGTTTTTCTGTCTGCTTGTTGTCTCTCATGCAGGCCCATAGCTTGTCTGCAGCAAGTATGGGCTTTTTTGCTCTTTTCCAGTCCGGAGGCAGCCTAGCAGAGACTTATGCATGGGAGTCTCAGGCTCTGAATTTGTGAAAACAAAACACACCAGCAGCTACAGGGTAATTTCTCTCCAGATAATCAGGCTATCTTTGAAGTAATATTTTGACAGATTGAGATTTTGAGGGAAGCCACATCATCAGCAAAAGTTCCTGCCACCTCAAGGGCAGAAACTTACAATCCTGCCCAGTTTATCTGAGCCAAACCCACACACCCTTAGCTCTGCCCTTGGAAGAATATCAGGGGAAAACACCTCAAAATGGAAAAAAAAAAGATATCTGAAATATAAACTGGCACATCCATACTACTTCTATGAAAATGATGGCTAGAAAAAATGCTAAGGTACATATTTTGGGATGTATAGTACAGAACAATATTTAACAAACTGGTTAAAATTGTTACTCTGCCATGACATTATTAGTGAACAGAAGGCAAAATTAAGGTCATTGCGCTGAATTGTATTTCACTAAATAACTATTGTTCAGTTTTTCAAAGTGTCCTGTGTCTAATTCCAGCAGATAACTTGTTTTTTTTTCAGAATTGTAAACTACTGTCAGAAACATTTAGAAATATCCTAAACTTCTCGTGGTATTAGGTCAGGACTCATGAAATTCTCAGGGCTATTCTCTTTATAGGCTTCTTTAGATTTGAAACTACAGTTGTGCTGGTGGCTGGCTTATGTAGTTCCCTCAGCTTGCCATTTATTTACAGCAAATAGAGCTCAAATGGAAAGTGCTTCTCCTTCTGCACCCTAAAATTAGTCTTGATAGACAACTACGGTTCTCTCTCCCAAGTACAGCACCTCCTGCTTATATGACTGATGGCAGGATGTCCACATAGGCAAGGAAAGGTGACTTTTCAGCTGGAGTGAACTGTCCTATTAATGGAAAGTGGAAATTAGCCATTTAAATCCATAGCTGATTTCTACATCATCTGAAACATTACAAATTAAATTCCTCATTATGAAGGAAAACAACTTGGGAAATTAGTTTTACTTCTCACCTTTTTTGTGTTAAAAGCAGAATGTAAAAATCTGAAATGAAAAATAGGAATAATTGACAGACTGTTTCCCCAGTGAAGGGCTATTACAAGAACATATAAAACTCAACAGGTACTCAAAATTCATCCTATAAAAAGAAAGCCAAAACCTTTTTTTGTTTGTTTTATTCAGATATCAAATAAAAATCTTTGTCTTAGATTACAGACTTGAAAAGCCACTCTAAAATATTCTGTTAAGATCTCACCTATCAGCAGTGCTGAATTCAAATGAGTTTCAAACATACTGAACTATTACTTTGCAACATATTACTTACCCAGGATAATTTTAATTTTCATCTGGCACTACTAAAAATTCAGCTCTCCTCCTTTGCCACATCACTGTGTACATAATGAACTTTATGATTTCTTACAGACACAATCTATTGCTTTTAGTTTGACTTTCAGGTAGTTTTTCCCAAGTCATTTTTCAGTAAATGAAGAAAGACCAAATACAACAACTTGCCTTATGAGATTTGTCATCTTATTTTATTACAAGACAGGAAGCTTGGGTTTTTAAAGATTAATGTATTGACTAGGTCTTTGCAGAGCATATGCTTCACAAGCATTCACCCTCATGTCACCTCTAATATGTCCAACAGCACACTCTTTTGGAATTAAAAAACAAAACCAACATTTCAAACAAAACCAGAAACCTATGTGACTTCTCTAAATCATAGATCCAATTTGTTGAGGCTCCTGCAAATCTGCTGAAAAAATACTTTTACTTGACCAGGTCATATTTCATTTGGCTTTGCACTTCGACTTTCAAAGTGAGAGATCAAATGTGTTGGGGGAAAAACTATCCCAGATGCTGCAGGGGGATCCATGTGGGGAGCCTATCTTCATCCCTACCTCAGGCAATCATCCCTATGCACACAGATTTAATGTAGTTGCATAGATACTAACTCCAAAGCATCAGGATGGCTAATGGCAAGCACTATTGCAGCATTTTCTTATGGTGAAAACGCTACAGAAAAATATGGGTAATACCTTCTGGTACATTTAGCAAAGTGGTAGGTAATAAGAAACATGAGTTCTAAACTCAGTAATGCTCTTCATCTAATTTCACTGGACATCAGTTCTCCTATGCTATAAAGGAAACGTTCCCCCATTGAAATACTGAGGATAACTGTAAAACTTGCAGGATACTACAGGATCCTTCTATTAATTAATCTGAAAATCATTGTCAACCAACGTGCAAGGAAACCTTGCAATTCCTGGCTCTAGAACCTGGGCTTCTTTCAACAGCTCACATTGCCTCAAAGTGGACAAAAGAAATTTGCAAATAAACAAAGTGATGAAAAACTTATCTTCCACAACTACTAAAATCATTTCTAAAAATTAATAAAAATAAATTCAAAAAAGTATTAAAGTATGCAAAAGAAAACAGCAAAAGTATTTCCATGAGACAGAGCTTGATGCTGAGAGAATAGCTGAGGGATGTACTCCAGCTTTGTAGAGCTCTGCAAGTGGGTGGTTGTGTTAAATATACTTTATTCCAGCATTTTTAAGCATTCTGAACACTTCTAACCAAATAGTTGGAAACAAGAACTATCCACAATTGACAGAACAAATGTAAGCAACAGCAACCATACAAGCAATTATGTGTAATGTGTCTAGGGAATTTCCCTCCATCAACTGAGAAAACAACACTGAAGAAAACCATCTGGGATGGAATATAACATGAAAATATTTAAAATGTCTCATCAATAAGAAAAGTATAAGGATTTTCTATGGGAGCATTCTCATAGATGCATTCCCTAGAGATTATTCATTTGTCTCCTTCACTGATTGCAGGAATACAGCTATTTTTATATTCATATTAAGAGTAGATACAGAAATGAAAGGTGAATTACCTAGCAGCATTCAGAAATATTCCAAACATTACTACTCATGCATTCTGGAAGTGATGCAGCAGAGTATTACCAAGGCAGCTTGTTAAAATAAATAGTGCTACTACCTCTCTCACCACCCATCCCAGAAACTTAGTTTATTATCATGCAGTACTCCAGGAAAATTATTGCTATGTTACAATTTATAGACTTTATTTAGTAAAATACTACCAATATAAAGAATATTTTTTCCAAATGTTTAGGTTTAAATTGACCTATAACAAAAGCACATGCTTTTTAGGATTCCATTTGATGAGATTTTGAGTCTTTTAAGGATTTATTAAAATATTCAATGGTCTTCATGTCTACAGTAATTAATCCCAAGAAGGCTTTTTTTTTCCCCCCTTCTCCTTGGCTTCACTTGCTGTTACTACTGCACAGTACTCTCCCCTCTGATGCATAAAACCCAATGGAAAGCAAAGTGACTAGCCAAAAATAAGCTCATTTTTGGGTATACACGCCTGTTTACAGGTGCTGGTATTTGATGTTTTCATGGTTTGCTGAGCACTTTATTTGGTTTGGCAGAGCTGACGGGTCGTATGGTGACAATTCTTATTTTCTGCAGCATCTGAAATGTCCACTCATTACATCGTTGACAGCTAAAATTAGATATTTGGCAAAGCAGTCTTAGGAACTAAGGACTTGATTAAGTTGCCTAATTATCGCTTCCTAGAGCCATCTGAGACACCCTAGAGTACCCCTGGCAACTGCAGAGGCCTGGCAGGTATCACACAAAACCTATGCAAGACCTGTGCTATTCCAGAGCACGAACTGTAGGCAAGGAAGGATAACCCTTATGACATTTCAAATGGTACAGGGAACTTTTGTTTAGACTCATTTAGGAACTGAGCACTATGTGGTTAGCACTGGGATAGTGAAGAGATCAATCTCCCGTCTTAGCTTGTTCTTGCACCTTATTGTCTCTCTTTTGCAGGAGGGTGCATAAAGTCTCAGTGCTGCTCTGTGCCTGCTCTCTAACACACAGCACAGGGAATATGAAATAGCCAAATAGGTCAGAGCAAGCTTTAATTTTTGGGGGGTAAAAAGGGTGGTGGAGAACCTCTTCCAGGGAATGGAAGGGAGGGCTTGCATACCTTCTCCATATTCATCTCATCACTAAAAGACATCTGCTTAAGGAATTGTGCATGCTAGTTTTCCTTGAAGGTGTCCAAAGCAGAATCTAGTCTTGCTTAATTTGTGAAATTTAACATGATTACAGACTGGAGTTGATAAGGTTTGTGTTTAGGGAATCTTGATGGCATCTCTGAAAATTGTAATTCTCCATCCACCTCTCTTTCCCAATGAGATTATATCAAAGTGGAATATAAAAATTGCCTTATTCTTCTTTTCCACATTAAGCAGAAAATGGCTTTCTTTAGAGTATGCATTTGCACTGGGCTCAAGAGAACAGACCCCTACAGAGCATGAAATGACACTGGGGAATATATTTTCCCTGACACACTGGGCATTTTTCATTTATCTGAGGCAGCTCTCCACCATCTACTCCCTCTCCCCCCCTTCTTTAAACAAAGTTATGCAGTACCTTATATAAGCACTCGTTCTTACACTCTCCTTAAAAAAGAAAATGAGCACCAACAGTACAGAGGGATAAATAATGCTTATCATAATAAAAACAATATGGTCTCAAAGAACCAAGCACTGTTTGGAAAATGGAATAAAAAATACAATACTTATATAGTTTCCCAATGCCCCAAATTTCACATTTACTCATGAAAGTGTAAAATATTTCCTATAAACCTGCTGAAATTACATGAAATCTAATAGTTTGATGCCCAAGGCAGGGCTAATAAACTTTCCGTGCTTCAACCCAACAATTCTGCTGCCTGAATAAGCAATACTCAACAACTACCACAGCTAAAGTCTCCTGAATATCAGATCCCTTTCTCCAACAAAATAACTCTTACTGAGGCCAATATTTATTCAGACTGGCATATATTTCTGTTCAGATCAGCAATTTGCTTTCTTCAAATCTGAATCATTGTACAAGAGAATGGTCTTAGATTTTTACAACAGGGAAACTGGTTCAAAACCCCTCTGTTTTCTGCATTAACTTGGATCTGTTCAGCTGCACAATAGATTGGTTAGATGATTATTAGTGATATGACTAAAGTTATTCTGCCCACTGTCAGTATTAATAGTGCATTCAGAGCAAGAGCCAGAAATAGCATGCTTAAAGAGTGGCTAAAATGGAACAAATGTTTAAAACTAGTATGTAGTTAAAGAACAAGGACATTCAAGTACTTCTCAGTCAGAAATTGAGATTAAAAGCTTGCTGTTGAACAAACGTCAATGAAGGTATTTCAGGAGCCAGTGTAGACTGGTGATGGCATGAGAGCCATGGCAAGAGTCCCTGAAAGGCAGTGACTTTGATGGGCTGAATTGTCACTGGACAGCACAGCCTCATGGGCCTAAATTGTACCTTGCTCTTGCCCAGTACAGAAGGCTGTGTGCCCCAAGCTCAGAAGGAAAAACCCCACAGGAAGCACAGTGACTAAGGCACAGACTAAGTGAAAACATTGAGAAGTGTTTTGTTAGAGTAGGTTTGGTATCATCTTAGTACCTGAAGATTTACACACCTCAGTCTGAACCATTTTATTTTCTTTTCAACTATTAGTCATGTTGCTATAAAAACAGGATCCAAGAAAATTTCTTCAGCTTGACTGAAAAGCATATCACAATTTTTTGTCCTCTTAATATTAATTGGTTCTGTATTAGGAAACTAAAATGTAAAAATATTAATATATTGATGCTTTATATCATAAATATTCAAATTTTAGGAGTTCCAAATGTTTTAAAGTAATTCCAGATACAAGTGATAAGATTTAAGGAGTATTAAAATATAGGCTAGCCTATTAGACAAGATTTTGAATAGATTTTAACAGATTACATTACAATTAAAAAGATCATGTGTTCATTTATTTATGCCTTATGCTTCAGCCTTGGTCTTAAATCTGTAATAAAGCTACAGAGAAGAAAAATATTCTAAGATGGAGATGGGAGAGCAAATGAAAATATTTATGAATAGCACTCCATTTCCTACACTCTAAAAGGAATGCATATTGTTCCTATTAAAACTCTGTGGCACCCTGATGAAACTATCACTTCAGTAGTATGTGGCAATATCAGGTAGAGTCTCCTGAAGGCTCAGATCTTCTAGCTTTTAAAATAGTAATAAATAACCCAAATCAACAGTTTTCTGAATCACTATACAAGGCTGAAACAACCTGTACAGGGATTTTTTATGTATGACACTAGAGAAATTATGTGGCATCTGAATCACTAATACACATCTGGCAAAAAGGTTCCTTCTTTTGCTGTATGTGTTGTTTAAAAGTAAACACACAGAATTTGACAATTTTAATCTTTTGTTTATCTGAGAAACTAGGCACTTATTCCTTATACTTAGAAAGAGATTTCCTGTCAGCATTCATAAATTTCTTTCTTGACCCTGAGCAGTGAGAGAAGCAGTTTGAGATGTATTGCAAAGCCAAATGTTTAAAGTTTATATCAATATACATATGGGACAAAGGTAATTTACTCAGTGAAGGAAGAACCCCCTGCTACATTTAATCATGCTTAAGTACATGGGAAAGTGCCCTTATGGCTGTTGTTTCTCCAGGCCTTTTTAACTCAACTATTGAGAAGCCCTTTTCTCCTCCTCAAACACCTTAAACTCAAAGCCTAATTAAAGTAGTAAAAGACCATTAAACCTTGTGAGCAGACTTATCTCCACCCACTACAGTTTGCAGTTAGATTTGGGGTGACAGTAGAGGAAATCAATGTTATACTCATCCCTTAATGAGAGCATAAACACTTCCACATTAGAAGATTATTTTCTTAAAATCCCCACAGTTAGGTAAGGGATTCACTTCACTTGTGAATGAACAAAACATAGGAAACAAAATAGTGGGGAGAAAGAAACAAACCAAAACGAAAAACTCTCTTTGCCTCATGGGGAAAAAGGTATTTTCTTTTCTCCCATGATATCAAGAAAAGCCAGAATGGGACAGAACAAAACAGTCTGTATGTATATATATATATATGTTATTAAAGTGACATGGTCAGGGCAAAACTCGAATCAATTTGCCTCTTGCTAGACTCCCAGGAACCAGGCTTGTTTCAGTGTAAAGATATAATAGATAATAAAGACTTAAGTACATGACAAAGAAGTCCACGTCAGAGTCAGACACATCCTTCAGCTACTTTTGTCCATCAGATTATCAATGAACACAAACAGGGATGTCTGAGTTGAGGTCAATAGGACTTCGTCACCTCTGGTCATCTGAGAGCTTGGCCAATTGTATTCTCTACACAGAAAGAGCAAATGTACACATCAGGTGGTTTCTTTTTCAATGTGGTAAGCATTTTGTTGAAGAAATCTACCCTTCCTCACAAAAGTCAAGTACTGTGCAAACCAAGAAAAAAGCTTCTCCTTCCAGCTATGTAATTTGCACTGGATGACTCTCAAGTTTCTCCTCCAATTCCCTGTTTGGAACAGCAAGTCAGCCGTTGGTGATTGCTAGCCTTATTTATATCTGCTTTTGAATTATACTTGATTCACTCTAGTTTAAGTCAGAATAAAATATTCTCACCTTCGGTGGAAGAAATTAGGTGTTTTTATTCCTCCAGATATATAACTTTTAAAAACACATAGGTCAGTTTGAAAAGTATTCCTTGAGTTGGAATGATATATCTGTTGGGTCTGGTTTTTTGTTGGGGATTTTTTGGGGGTAGGGTGTTGGGGTTTTCTAGGACTAACATAAACATGATGAGACCAGAATTCCTTAAGAATATTAAGGTAATAATCTAAATTCACTTTTTCTGACAGAGATCACGTTTGGGTTTTTCCCACCCCTTCACATTTGACATGTTTGGTTTGGTTTTTTTATAGAGAGTTTAACTGTTTTCCCCAAAACAATTTAAGTGGCACTTTTCCATCTGTGTGGGTTTATCATTCCTCTTTCAGAGGAAAAAAAATAAAATCTTGCTTTTCCCCTTCCTTTTTTCCTTAAATAAGTAAAAATACTTTTAATCATGCAAGTTGCCCTGCCCAGAGAGAACACCACCAGTACGAACAATCCTAATCATCTTAAGAAGACTAGAAAATGCTTTGTTCACATACAATATCTTCGAAAAAAACACCAAAATTAGATGTAGTTCTTCAAATCAAATAACTTATTTTAGTCAGTTAACAAGACTTTTATGCTGGTTGCCCTTTAAAAAGCAGTTACTCATGAAGCCATGATAAAAATGCTAACATGCTTGGCTTTATTTTATCAACGTTATGTGATTTTTTTTTTCCCCTACTTCACTAACATTTCAAGATAAACAAAATGATTGCCATGTGATACTCTCAGCCCTAGAACAGCAGCACAGCTGTTTATTCCCAGTTTCTGAGCATTTTTTAGATCTACGCAGCAGTCTGTATTTTCTTTGAAGGGAGTTCTACATCTTACCATAAGCAGATACACTTTCGTATTCAGTTTGCCTATTGTATAATACTTGGCTGCAAGAACAACAAATGGAATGCTTTGTCCTCTTTCGATTGCCCTTTTTACCTTGAATTAACTACTCCAGTGTATGAAAAGAGGACAGAAAAGCCATGACAAAGAACCACAAAATTACTCCATTTTGCATTTCAGAAAAATTAAAATGACCAAACATCTGCTTCAGACACCCTCTGCTGGAAAGCATCAAGTTTATCTTCCTGCTCCTGAATGAACTGATCATGAGGGGTGGGGAAGCATGAATGTTTAACTGCCTGAAAAGGATAATATCTATTCTATAAATCATTGGTTTTCATTTAAGGGGAGGAAAAGATTTAATGATTAAATTATTTCAGCAAAGGTAGGAAATGTGCATTTGACTTCTTTGACTATGAAACAGCAAAAAGGACTCTAT
>VWZO01013351.1:9354-83820 GCA_013396975.1 Bucco capensis | reverse complement strand
GACAATGCCCTTAGTCACCTCGTGTGACCTTGGGGTTATGTCCTATGCCTAACGGGAGTTGGACTTGATGATCCTTGTGGGTCCCTTCCAACTCTGATTGTTCTATGATTCTATGATCTCTTCCATCATTAATCTATTAAATATCTATTGCATATATTCACTCTAGGTTGAAATCTTTACGTAGTCAGGCAGAGTATTTTAATTCAGTGGTGGGCATGGTTGCTTTTTAAAGGAAGGGTGAGAACTTCCTCTCATCAGAGACAAATTCTGTGAAACATTTTTGAAGTCTTGGCCCCCATTTTCATCATAGTAAAAAATAAAAATAATAATTAAAAAACCCAAACCAAACCAAAAGAAGGATGAATCCTATTGCCACTGCTTTAAAATCGACATCCCAGTGAACTAGCAGGAGAACCTTCACACATCCTTTTCCTCACGTAGCAGTGCCAAGAGATTTTGTTCTTAAAAGACTGAAAAGAGAATNTTTTTTTATAGAGAGTTTAACTGTTTTCCCCAAAACAATTTAAGTGGCACTTTTCCATCTGTGTGGGTTTATCATTCCTCTTTCAGAGGAAAAAAAATCAAATCTTGCTTTTCCCCTTCCTTTTTTCCTTAAATAAGTAAAAATACTTTTAATCATGCAAGTTGCCCTGCCCAGAGAGAACACCACCAGTACGAACAATCCTAATCATCTTAAGAAGACTAGAAAATGCTTTGTTCACATACAATATCTTCGAAAAAAACACCAAAATTAGATGTAGTTCTTCAAATCAAGTAACTTATTTTAGTCAGTTAACAAGACTTTTATGCTGGTTGCCCTTTAAAAAGCAGTTACTCATGAAGCCATGATAAAAATGCTAACATGCTTGGCTTTATTTTATCAACGTTATGTGATTTTTTTTCCCCTGCTTCACTAACATTTCAAGATAAACAAAATGATTGCCATGTGATACTCTCAGCCCTAGAACAGCAGCACAGCTGTTTATTCCCAGTTTCTGAGCATTTTTTAGATCTACGCAGCAGTCTGTATTTTCTTTGAAGGGAGTTCTACATCTTACCATAAGCAGATACACTTTCGTATTCAGTTTGCCTATTGTATAATACTTGGCTGCAAGAACAACAAATGGAATGCTTTGTCCTCTTTCGATTGCCCTTTTTACCTTGAATTAACTACTCCAGTGTATGAAAAGAGGACAGAAAAGCCATGACAAAGAACCACAAAATTACTCCATTTTGCATTTCAGAAAAATTAAAATGACCAAACATCTGCTTCAGACACCCTCTGCTGGAAAGCATCAAGTTTATCTTCCTGCTCCTGAATGAACTGATCATGAGGGGTGGGGAAGCATGAATGTTTAACTGCCTGAAAAGGATAATATCTATTCTATAAATCATTGGTTTTCATTTAAGGGGAGGAAAAGATTTAATGATTAAATTATTTCAGCAAAGGTAGGAAATGTGCATTTGACTTCTTTGACTATGAAACAGCAAAAAGGACTCTATTCAAAATTGGGTGGCAACTTGCCTTCAGGATTAGACCAGACCTGATAGGTTCCTCCCAAAAAGGGGCAAGTGCCATAAACTTATCAGCAAGTAAAAATAGGGACTGCAATGACAAGACTTAACCACAATACACACAAACAGTAACCTGATTTATTTTCCCCACAGGTGAGGAAAAAGGTCTTGAAACTTAAACTAAATATCTTTGAATTAAATCTATTCATTTTGTGTAGTTCTCAAGCAACAGCTATGCTCTGTGGTGGTAAGTGATCACACAGCTAGAACCTCAGTTAGTTTACCTGGCATAGTTAAACAGAAGGCTGAAATCACTTGGCCTGTTCAGTCTGGAGAAGAGAAGACTGAGGGGGAGATCTCATAGCAGTTTATAACCTCCTCAGCANCAAAAAACCCAAACCAAACCAAAAGAAGGATGAATCCTATTGCCACTGCTTTAAAATCGACATCCCAGTGAACTAGCAGGAGAACCTTCACACATCCTTTTCCTCACGTAGCAGTGCCAAGAGATTTTGTTCTTAAAAGACTGAAAAGAGAATCATATCAAGCTTTATCTATAATGAATTCATTTACTTTTCTACTCCCAAATAAAGTATTAAGATAAACAGCTTGATTTGGTACCAAGCTTTGTTCATCATATGCTCACCTTGACAATACTACAGCTTTCACTATTCTGTTTGACCTGCATAACGTATTGTATGTGGGGCAGTGAATTACATTCCTTTCTAGGAGACCATGCTGAATTGCAATTTCTTTCCCAGGACTCAGAAGTGAATAATTGCACCTGTCCTCCTTAAGCAGACAAAAGACATTAAATAGCAGCCAAACAGAAGAAACATTTTAAAAGAAAATCACTTTAAAATTTGGTAGGAAAACGACTCAATCCAAACTTTTATCCAGCTGTATACAATATGAAGATTTCTACTAGTGCAGCTTCTGAAAGAAGGGGAGTTTTCAATCAAAGACTTACTCTGATAATGAAGAAAAAAAAAATGAAGTGTTTTCTACAAGTTTAATGGAGCCTACTTTTAAACTAAATCACTGACAACACAAAGAAAATCAGCTGTACATCTGTTTATGGGTAAACCTTCTCATTTACATGATAAAAAGGAAAAATAAAGTAATAAATAAATCTGCATGGCTTTTCCAAGACCACAGAGGGACCCAGTAGTAGAACCCAGCTAGAACGCACCACCACAATTTACATCTCTGACAGTCTTTACACTGTTTCATAGAATCACAAACCTCTGAGACTGAGATCAACTGTTGAGTGTTTGTGACCATGCTGAACACAAAGGCTGAGATTTTTTTTCTTACTGACTGCAAATCTTTGGCAGAGAGATCTGCAGCGGCTCTGGTTCCATCAGAGCCATGCTACCAGACATCCAGGGCAAAAGGACAGAGCCTTAACAGAGCATTTACCTTTAATGCCAGGAGATTCCTAGCACTTGACCATGCCAAAGGGCTAATGCTGGAAAAGATGAGGAAAAAAAAGCATAAATGGTGAAAATATTGTAAGAGAATCTCTGCCAAGATCTTTTCAGTATTTCCAGGCCCTTAAAATTTTTTCTTCTTGCTTGGAAGCTGTCTGTAAACCCAAGGACCAAACGCACATGAAGGGACCAAATGGAAAATACTTTGCTCCTTGTGAACCCAACGGTAGTCTATTTGGCAAAATCCAGGCAGTCCATCTTGCAGATATAAAGAGGAACTATATTAAAAAAAAACAACCCACTCTATTAAAATACTGGCAGACCTCAAATAAAATAAAAGCAAAAAAACAAAGGAGTGATGCACTGAAGGGAAATGCCCTTGCTGGAACCATGTCTCTTCTTCCCCAAAGCAGAAATGTGTATTTAAAATTCTTAATGAGAATCTGATATAGCACAGAAGAGAGACACAGATTAAGCAAAGAACCTAACTAAGCATATCACCTTTCAAGCTAGGAGTTCTAGTCTTCAGGAAACACCTCCACCACCTCATAGTTCCAGGTTTTAGAACAAAACTGATCAATGCCTAGTTATATACTTGGGAAAATAGAGAAAAACATCCTGGTTTGACAGATAAGGCACAAACTTGGAATTAAAGAATGCCAAAGCCTACTGTCATTCTTTTCCTTCAATAGATGTTTGATCATGGGTAGGATCCCATCTCTCATTGCCCCTTCCCTTCCTAACTCTCTGTCCCATCTAGTTACATGCTCTGGGACAGGGACCTTCTTTTAGAGTATGTTGGCACAATTATGAGGTCAACAGAATCCTTATCCAGAAAAAAGTCAACAGAGCGCTGTGAGGAGTTGTTCCCTCAGTAGTAAAAAAACCAACCAACCAAACAATATATATATATAAAGCCTGCTTGCTTGTGGATTTCTGTTTTCCCTCTCAAAATCTACAGCTCCCTCCTTCATGTGTCCTGTGGGAGCACCTTCCACACAGTGATTCTAGTCTCACCAAAATAGGGTAAGTCCTCCCCACAGTAACCTTCATCTTGAAACTGGCAAAAAGTAAAGAAATTACTGGAAAACAGGCCCAAGACAGACATAGATCAACTTATCTACCAAGGTTTTTCTTTTAAAGGAAACCCACCTAGTAAAAGCAACTAATTAAGGTGACAAAGGTCAAATTTCAGATTATTTATAGCAGATTAAGCATGGCCATGCAAGTAGCTCTAGGATTTTGATCATCTTTAGATTATCCAAATCGCTGGTGGAACATATGCCAAAAAATAGCAAGGGACAAAGGATCTACAGGATTCCATTAAGGCAACATCTGAAATTTGTTAAGGGTAAAATCCCTGAAATTTCATCAAAAGATTATGTCAATTTCGACAAATCAGTATTTCTCACAGACCCACACTTCTTCCAGCTCCCATTTGCAAGAGTAGTGCAAATAAAACCTTAAGGCAAGGAAGTAGGTCTAAGTGCAAAGGGAAAACTTTCATCCCTTATGCCTTCACTAAACTGAGTGGGTTTATACTAAATCAACACCCCCAATTAAAATTGAAAAGGGAAGGGATGAGAAGGGGAGAGGAGACAAGAGAATCCCTTCAGTAAAATTACTTAAAGCAATACTTCTTCAGACTACTTCAAAACTCTTCACTCTTCAGGGCTGCAATACAAGGAAGCCTTCCCAGCATGTTAATTATTTCAAATGAAAGCAACACTGTTGCTGGACTTTTGAAAAAAATCAATCTTTCAAAAAGTGTCAGGTGTCTCCAAAACATGTGACAGGTTAGCAGTTTGTAGCATCTACTCTTGAGCCCTAATACCAGGATTTTCTCTGGAGCCTGGAGGAACTCATCACCTTTACTAACAAATCCCAAGGACAACTTGTCTGTCTCACTGAAAACATAATGGAGAAGCTAAATTAGAACCACAGTCCTCCAGTTACTAAGTTAAAGCAGAAAATCAAAACTAAAACATTAGAAGCACATATATACATATATATAGACAAATACACATATATGAATGCAGACACAAATACATATAGAGATATGTATTGGTAGATGCACATCTATAGCTGTAAATTATAGACATTTACTGAGATCTGTATTTACCACCTCCTACAAGTCTCTTTTACAGTCTAAATTTAGGGATTTTTTTTTCCTTTCTTAGAAAATATAAAGAAAAAAAGAGGAGGAAAGGCAGCATCTGGTTTGTATTTTTTTCAAGTCTATTCAAAAATACCTTCTTCCTGCATGTATCTGCCACTTCAGTATGCAAGAAAAAAACCATAGAATCAGCAAGAAAATTCCTAGAGTCTGTTTGTAAACAGAAAATTCCCATCTAGCACTAGAAGGTGGCGAGAAACTTCTCAGCAGTACATATTTTACCTATTCTGCATTTATATATGTACTTTTTATAAATTCAAAGATTTCAATTATGTTTTCCTCAAAGAAATTTCTTATTGAAAATAAATGCATAAGAGTTATGTACAGAGGATTTTTTTCAATCTTGTTCAACAGTTGAGAAACAAATATTTTGTCCTATAGTTTTTGTGAAAAATGTGATTTTTTTTTCTCTTAAAATACAAACTAGAGACAAATCTATAAAAGACATCAACAAACATCAATCAACAACATTCTTGAATTAATCTGTTGAAAAAAATAACAAGACATAATAACTGTGATGTGTAAATGAGTAGCAGATGCAGGGGAAAAAAAATATTAAAACAACATTCACAGAAAAAAAATAAAAAATCAGACTTCTGAAACCAAACACCTCCAAACTCAAATTTAGGTGGAACTTCTCCATTTCCCCACACTTTTAATTACAAGTCATTTGAAACATTTTGCATTACCAGTGCTCTCCACTCTGAGAGGCCCTGCCACCAAAAGTCCTCCAGGAAGATAAAATCTCACTTGATCAACCTGACCCACCCATGGACAGAGGCCTTTCACACACACACTCCACATTACCCTCCCAGGTCTGGCTGGCTGCATGTGCAGCACAGTACCTTTGCAAGAAGCCAAGCAGAGCCATACACAGCATTTAACACGATTAACACAGCATCACATAGAGAGTAACAGTAACCTCCTCTGGCTAAAGTCCTGTATTACTGGTGACTTCTCCCTACAACCCTTCACAGAAGTTCACTTTCAAAGCTTAATACACAAAACAAATAGGCTGGATACCTCAAAGGCTAAATGTAAAACATTTGTGGGTTTTCTGATTTTTTTTTTAAGGCCTGGCCAAGTTTTAATAGGCTGTCACACACGAATGATTATGGAAGCACTACAATGAACTGAGCCGATAAGCTGATCTGATCGGAATTAACTGCATGTGATTGTTGCTTTGAAAAGCTGGCCTAAAGAGGCAACATTGAAAGCAATCTCACAAGTCACTGGTAGCACTTGTCTCAGCTATAAGCAAGCACAGATGGTGAGAAAAGTTAATTAAGAGACATATTTGTTTGGGGGTTTGAAATTTCCACCCTGTCTTCTCCAAAGAAGCCAAGCCACAGTGAAAACGTGTTTTACATTTGCAGCCTAATAAGTTCATGGTTTTAAGGCACGGTTCCTGTAGATGGAGGTAATAGATAAGCAGAATAAATAACTTATGTCAGCAGTTAGCATATGGATTTACACATGATCATTAAGCTACACATTGCACCTGATAGCTATAACAGCTTGACAATTAAAAATATTCCTTTCTCCACAATTCTTCCTTTATTTTCCTCCTACCCAGGATAGCTTTTCTCCTATACCACAACTGACACCCAGCAACAGAGATGTCATCCTTTTCATTCTTACTTTAATGACTGCCTCTTTCATTTGCTCCCTCACTTCATGCAGTATTTCATAGGGGTCATATCACCAACTACCACAAAATAGCTTCTGATTATAAACTTTTTCTCCTTTTTTTTTCTCCTGGCTGGGGGCTGTCTTTCCTGCTTCTCTCCAGCCCACACTTGAGATTTCCCCAGATTAACTAATGGGCTTCTAGAGCTGGGACTGCAACAGCGCTCTGAAAAGCCTTCACCATCTTTAGAGAATAAGGTTACATCTCTTACACTTTGTATAGTGAAAGACTCTGACCAAAGTGTCATGTAGCAGACATTTTTATCAATGGCTCTTCCATTCTTCTTCTTGGACTCATTTCCTCATTTTACCTGGGATATTATAATGAAAACGGCTAGTAGCACCAAAGAAATGCTGGCTGAAGAATTACAGAGATCAATGTTACATAAAAGGTCCTTGAAGTTAAGAATGAGTTAACATTAAGGACAGAGAGAATCGATATTTCAGAACTCAAAGTGAAATTGAGAGGTTCTTAGAGAGACATTTCCAATTCATGCCTACTGTCCTGTTTATTTCTCTCCCATCATTGCTGATTATAAGGATGTGCATTTGTAAAAGGAAGTTTCATGGCCTCTAATCAGACCAGCTATTTTTCATGAATCCACAATCTACTGCTCATGACACTATAAAATGAATCAGACAGAAGGCTCAAGTCAGATCAGAAAGGGACAGCTTCTGTTTAAACAGATATCTTGGAAATTAGTGATGATAGAGGATAGTATTATAGTGCATAAGCACTCTTGGCACTATCTCATTCTTTTAAAAGAGGTGCAACAGAATTGCTCAGTGGAAAAATCTTTGCATATAAAAAAATGAAACTGGAATACTGAACTGTTCTGTTTGTATTTCCACAAAAGGAAAGTCCCATTTTCAATAGGATGCTCATGCTGTATATATTGAACACTCCCCTGGATTTAAGGAAAGTTGCTTCTTAAAATATTGTCTTTCCATTATAGCATACGGTCACATCATCTGTGGTTTATCTTAAGAATTTGGTGTATATCAATACACGTATTGCTTCTGTCAGTTTTATTTCTGTGCTACAGAACTGATTTAGAGTAGAGTAATACATTTACAAGAACGTGCTCCCTAACTATTTTTACATTTCAGATGACAGGATCACATCAGAATAGTAGATATAGATACCCAACTCCAGCCCTGAACTGGGAACCTTCCTGTGTCACTCTGCAAGGACTTTAGCCAAGAACTTGATCTGTGTACATAAATAAATACACACAAACTAAAAATTAAGGTAACAGATATAAATGGTATACATGCAAATTAATCACTGTGTCTCACAGTCCCATGTGGTCTCTAAACTTTGTGTTTCCTAACCATACAAAAATGGCAGGTTTCCTAATTTTATAAATGTATACAAAATAAGGTGTTTTTAAAAAAATCAATCATTGAGAGCTCAGTACAGATGTTAACTCAATTTGTGTGACAGTGATCAAGACAGTCAGTTTGCACACAGCATTACAGCTGTGCAATATTGCAGTCCTGCAATTCTGTCATCAGCAATGAGGGCTACCTACCTGCCACTGGACTTTTTTCTGATGGACTCCTCTGCGTAGTCACATGCAGACATTAAGTAGGACACCTTCCATGGTGACAGCCTTGCTCCTTTTCTGTCCAAGGATCATCAGCAGGAAAGGATAAAGGGAGCTATAGCTCCTTTTACCGAGTCTCAAGTTTCTAAAGACTACAGATTTGAGATCCTACTAGGGCTCACGGAAGTGAGTGAAAAAAGGCTAGTAGTGCCTCACAGAGATCTGTGTCACCTTTTTTTTTTTATTATTATTCTGCTTTGCACATCCCCACTAACAGCATCACTTCAGAAGCAATCATGCATTTAAAAAAATTTGCAGAAAGAAGGCTGGGGACAGACTGTTGGAATGGCACAGAAGTACTGCTAAGCAAACTGATTGTCTGATCCACACGACATTTCAGATCTTGCAGCTTGTAAACATTATCTGTAGAACTCTAAATAATAACTTTGTTACAGATTTAACCAATCATACTTTGAAGGCTGTCACTGATCTAGTGGAACATGACCAAATCCTGTTAGAGTGCAGAATAGATTCTGGTAGAAAGTCTAACAAATGCTGAGTTGCATATCTAGATATAAGGAATGCAAAGACATAACATATGCTACAGAGATGTATGTACATGAAGAAATTAATACATGCAACTAAATTCATCATCTCATGGGCCTACAATAAAGATTTCAAACCCTGCAGGGTAACTCAGTCTGGAACAGTACTGTATGCTTCATCAAAGAGTATCACATTGCCAAATTCCTTCATAAGGGCTGACTTCTATAGAAGTGAGCATAGCAGGTATCTGTAACTGCAGCATGGATGTTCAAGAAAGATATAAGAAATGCCCTTACAATTTCAACTGAAATAGTCAAAGGCAGATGAGATCTGTGTTTTGTTTGCCTACTTTACACATGTACTTCTTTATAATTACAGCACAATCTAAGTAGTCATTTGTTAGGTTTAATTAACTGGACAAGATTTCCTAAGAACTGCTGAAATTCCAGCAAAACATGGAGAAAGGGAAATAAGAGAGACTTGAGACAATGGAAAAAGCATGGGGAGCAAACCTGCACAGATAAGAAAGTGTAGGCTTCTATCTCTACTGACTGAGGATAACCAGAATTATTTTGACTGGTTTTATCTTCCTTTTTATCTTCCTGGTGTGAAGGAAATTCAAGAGAAAAGCATGTTAGATGGCTAATTGGATCCTCCTATCCTGAGCACTACATGCTGTATTTTTCCAGATGCAATCTCTACCTGTGAATGCCAGGGGAATTTCTAGCTTGATATCAAGAACAAGTCATCAGATACTTTGTAAGGGCTATCACTTATACTACTATACACAGATCCTACAGGGTATCTGTCATACAGTACAGCTAGGAGAAGTTAGCATCATCATCTTTGTTCAACAACTACATTGCACTGTTGACTGGTACTACATGCAGTCTTTTTCCCCCTTAGATAACTCCAAGAGCTGAAAAATTACTCTGTTTAAACAAACTACCTGTTCTTTTTTTCCTAGTGTGAAAAGACTGCTTTTAATCAACACTGATAGCACCATGGAAGAAAGAGGCAGAGTGTGCTCTCAGATGAAATGAAATAAACGCCCCACCTTTGGCTCAGACCTATTTCTCAGGATCAGCCAGAGTTGTAAGGGTCTCAACACTGCACTTTGTATTTTTTATTCTTTCATTTAAAAAAAAAAAAATCAATCTCAGTTATTTGGAGTTACATTTGGCCCAATTAACATGAATCCTTTTTGTCTCTTTCAACTTCTCTCAAGACAGTAGAGAAATCCAAAGATTTCCTACTGGCTCTCTCTTGAGGGACTAATATCTTTTAAGTACTTCAGGACCAGACCCAACTCCCTGACATTTGTCTGCCTTGAACTCACAAAGCGTTCATAAGTTTGTTAGCCTCCAAAGCGTCAAGAAACTATGATGATCTTTAGACATTTTCCCTATAGGAAGTTTTGCAGAAATAGCTTCATGTAACAATAAACCCTACAGCTTGTTCTGGTGAACCTGTGTCAGATGAGGACAAATAAAATCCTCTGAAGTACAGTAGATATCTAGTTGAGCATGTTACACTGGGAAGATTCACAAATAAAGGAGCTCCTCCATATCCAACTTCTATTGTTGTCATTTGCCATAAAAGTTTTGGACTGAGCTAAGATTAAACAAATCTAAGTTAGAAACAGGAAACAGATTTACTCAACTTAACCACATGCACTACAACAGGTATTCAAACAAATACTGACATTGCTTTCTCTTGAAAACTTGACCCTCATCTGATGCTGCAGGAGGGAGGAGCTGAGGTTGCTGGAGTGCCTTGCCTGGGCACCACTTAGAGCCTCAGCCTCAGAGCATGCACAAGTAGGAAAGGTATGGAAAAAGTATGTGATCACACTGCTAGACACTGCAATGACAACTAATTAAACACCTTCTTACCACCAGCCTAAGAAATCAGTCCAGTCATCTGATGAGTAGCACTGCAGCAGAGCTCCTCAGATGAGCAGAAGCCAAGAAACATGGCCAGTTTTCTAACCCATTGAACTCAGGGACACTGAAGGCAGGACTAATCAAATAATTTAATTATTTATCTTGTACTTATCTTCTCAGTTTTGGCATTTCTCATCTGCACAAATTTTTATGCAACACTTACTATTCTGAAATCAACTTCCAGACTGAAGTACTGTTTCCAACAACTAAATCAAGGTGCTCAATGAAAACAAATACTTTACAGATAAAGCAATTCTTGCTGAGGTACCATCAACCTTAGTCTAAACAAAGGAAAAAGGACTTGTAGAATTAGCTTAAAAAAGGCTCCTGGGCCTTGTGTGATATTTTAATTCATACAGGTACAAAGATGCCTCCATTTTCAAATGGTCTTGCTGCAAGTACAGCATTCTTCTTGTATGCCTTTTTGCTTAGCAAATTCAAAGCTTGACTCAGAGAGAGGGTAGTGTTTATTCTAAATGATCAAAGTTGAAGAGCAGTCAGTGACTTGAATATCCACAGTTTAAGCTAAATAAAGCTATACAAGGACTTTTTTTGAGTCATCATTCTACACAGGAAAATATCTGTGCCTTTCCAATGCTTTTCCTTCACAACAGTTTTTATCCTTTTCAATGACTTTGTAATGGGAATTGAGCAAAGAGCAAAATCCATAGAGAAGTTTAAGTCATTCTGAGAACTCACCACCCCAGTAAAAAGATAAGATTTTACAAATTTATTCCTTTCCTTTATTTCAATTACCACATTAATGCTTGGGACAATTCCTAATCCAGACTTCTGTGCAGTAGTCTATTGGCAGGTAAGATCGCAGATCTAAATCAAATCACAAAGATCTTGCACTAAGATTGCATAGCACAATTTTCCCTCTGTAGTAAAAGCTGCACTTTCCCCTATTTTCCTACTGGAAATCACTGTAGGATTACAAAACTTCATTATATACACATGACAGGATGTTAAGATAGCACATCCTTCAAGAAGTTCTAACAATATTCAAAGCTAGGTTTAAATCCAAACATTAAAAAAACAACAAGGTGGAGAATGGGGGGAAAAAAAGGAAGACTGCTTACACTAATGAGGTGTTCCCCAGTTAACTCTCTGAGTCTTTCAAAATCAGAGACTTAAAGAATAAAAGGGCTTTGCTATAAGCAGTCTGCTACACCAATATGACAAAAGCCACCATCAGCCTTCATTTGTGACCCTTTCATGGTTGTCAAATTAAAATACACAACAGTGAGCTTCCCTCTCCCTTCTTTCTGGACACTAGTTCACACGAATTACAGAAGACCAGTAGACTTTGCTTAGCAACACGATCACATGTTCACTACTGATCACATTAGGTAGTGAATATTAACATAGCTAATGTTTAGTACACATGAGGTGTCCTGACTGCCATGGAACACAAACGAGCATTGGTGAAGTGTGCTGAACTGTGAGCCCTTGAGCACCTCCACCTTCCAGGGGATCATACAGCTCATTCAGGTAACTGCAGAAAAGGTTATAATTACTTACAGCAGGATGTCCAGCACAGTAGGTGTAGCTAGCATGAGACTGGTAGTGCAAGCTTGCTCTTGGAAAGGTGTATGTATTCCAAGCAGGTTGGCTGCTATTCCACTGGGAGCTAAAGCCAGGGCTCATGGTCACTCTTGATTTACTGTTTTGGTACGTTCTCACTGTGGAGCTGGACTATCAAAAAAGAAAGAAATGCAAAGTAAAAATAGCTTTTAGGGTAGTATACAAACAATGCAGCTACATATAATCATTGTGTATATACATACTGCCACTTAGTCTGGAACAACTGGAACAAACCTGAATGTTTCCCGTAAGGAACTTGGAAAAGCAAAAAATGAATTCCTTCAAAGATATCACTGAAACAGCTACATTGCTGTAATGCCCAAAAGAAAGACTGATGACTGTCAGACTTCAGGCTGGGATGTAAATCAAAGGGGCAACAGAGAAGTGATAGTAATAAGGGGATGTTCTGAAAATGCAATCTGAGGGTGCAATCCTTCAAGATTAATAGTTGAAACTTCCATATTTATTATTATAATGAACTAAATATTGACATCTATTGAGCTCCTGATGAGCTACATCCATTTCACAGTAAATGCCAGTTTGGTCCCAATGTTTAGGTATCTTTCTTGAAGTCTTGGAATCCCATCTAGTAGCTAGGTAAGATTTTTTATTCTTTCATTTACTCTTACTTTTTTTACTCTTACTCTTACTTTTTCTAAACAGACTATTAAACTTCATGTTATTTTTTAATAAATTAAAAAACAGAAAAAAAAAATCACAAAATTATTTTTTTTTTACTTCAATAACTTCATCTGGAAGTAACCTAGAGTACAGATGTGTAATTCATTTTCATTCTTTCTGGCTTTCTCTCCTTTTACTTTATTTTAACTGCAGTTTTCTGCTTCTACTCTGTGTTTTATAAAAAAATATTTGTAACAAATGCATGCATTGATGGGGTAAGGCAGGGAAAGAAAAGCATGCATTAGAAATGGATGTATTTTAGCAGATATTAGGTTGGTCTTCAAAGATATGCAAATCTACTTTTTTCCTCCATATTCTGTTCTACATTTGGTTTTGCTTGCTTGCTATTTATTGCAAAGGCGTTCTCAATATCCCACGCAAATTTACCCAAACTAACTGTAATTTTTATAAACCTGAAACCATTCTTTTCAAAGCATTAAATTCACAGTGACCTTAGTAATGCAGTGAAAGCATGGGAAATATAAACACAAGTAATATCTCTTAGAAATGCTTATAAGTGTCCCTGTTAGTAAATTGATGCTATCAATTTTAAAAGTTATATTCAAGAACAACACTTCATTTATTTTTACCCTCCTTTCAAAGGCAACTTTTATACACAATATATGTAGCATTAACCAAATATCAATATGGGCCACCACTGAACAAGGTGTTTCATATGGTCCAAGATCATCCTTACCCTGCAGTGCTTACAAGATAAATGAGAAGGTCATGGAAAGGATGAAAGAGCAGAGCCTGATGCAGCAGCAGAGAAAACAGCTTCATAAACCAGACTTCCAGTTTCATTTCAATGCTTCAGCTCAGTTTCATTTAGAGAGAATTAGTGAAATGGAAGGAAAAGGAGACAGAGAGAAGACATACAAAAAGGTTTCAAGGACACATTCTAGCTATAAGAAGATATACTCTGTATGATGTTTCTGATATTTAATACTGCATTTAGATGAGCTGGTTGTAGAAACGACAGACCACACTGGCAGTGGCTGACCATGCCCTCTTTATTTCATTTCATTTTCAAAACTTTAAGTACATGACGTTTGCCTCGGTTATCAATTGCTGTATAAACTTTAAGTTCAAGAAAAGGCCAAACGACTTCCTGCATATGTTTATTTCCTGTGCCGCCGATTAGGAAGCCTGAAAAGAGCAGTTTCAGCTCACCAGTCCTCAATATCTCGACAGATTCGCCTCCCGCCCCCACCTCTAAGTGAAGGATTCCTGCCGGGTGATTTCTAAAGATTTAACTTACAACTAACTGAACACAAAGCGAATGAATGAACACTAAAACCCACACTAAACTCTCATTAGTCACTGTGTGTGACAAGTGGTTACTTTGTTCTTACAAAAGGCTTTAGGGGGAAAAAAAAAAATCTGCCCCTACACTTAAAGGGGCCTATTTGAAATAAAGCAGTTCTGTATGAATTTAAATCATGACAAATCAAAGGAAAGAGGCTATGGCTATAGCTAAAAAAAAAAAAAAGGAAAGATTTTAATCTTTTTTTTTTTTTCCTTCCCTCTTCCCATTTTACCCTGTTTCCCCAAGGAGCAGAAACTGCATTTTCATTGCTTTGACATATTACTTATCTTTCAGATCACTCCTCAAAGACAAATCTTTCTTTCTGGGCCCTGGTAGACTTGCTTCTACATGACATATGAAGGCTAGGTTTTGTTTTGGACAGATCAAGTAGGTTTTTTAGCCATAATGTACTTCTTGTACATTTCTCCCCTTTATAAACATCAGGTAATTCAAGTATAGCTGCTTATTAAGTCCTTTGAGGAGTGCATCCCCAGCCAAATATTCTGTGAATACTGAGCTGCTGTATGTTAACAATAGCTTAGCTCCTTCCTCTTACTTCTGATGGATGTATTGTACGGACCAACAGAAAATATCTATGGCTGATGGGATGTGAAGATGCATTGTCAGCTGTGGTAATTGTTAACTGATTATTTTCACAATGGAAGCAAACTCTGCTATAGAATCTGCTACAGAAGGGGAGATACACTATCAGCATTATACAGATGTGCACAATACCTATTCCTGTATTAGAGAACAGGAACAAAAATAAGCCTGTTTTTTAAACAGTTTGGCTCAGATGTTGAACAACATTCTGCTGTTGACTGAGTTTGTTTCATGTTTGCATCTTACACAAAACACCTTCTTGTATCTGCCACAATGCTGGAGGTACAGTTCAGCCTTAGTGCTAAATCCAGGCACAGAGGATAAGCGTCTCTGCCCCCACTCTCGTCCTCCACCCACCTCACAGGGGAGCATTAGAAACCATGAGCCATTCAGCCCGTCAAGGATGTGTCAGTTATCCTACCCATGCAGGTCACTGGGGACGCAGAGATCTCATATACCTCACTCCCCTCCAGGGTAGGCAGCCACTGGAGGGAGATCCCTGGGAAGAGAGCACTCTGCTCTGAATGGCTTTGTAGTGAGGCTACTATTTCTGATCCGATAAAAGCTTCTTTCTGCTGGCTTACCTCCAGGAGAAAAAACAAACAACAAAAACCAACAACAACAAAAAAACCCCAAAAAACAAAAAAAAACACAACAAAAAAAACCCAACAAACCAAAATTCAATACACAAAGATATCCCCAGGATAATTGACTTTGAAATCTTGAAGCTATCCAGGCTGTCAGCCCAAGAAGTGAGACATCTGCACCACCAGCTACCAAGTCCCAGGGCAGCCTAGTCACCTCCTGACTCAAACCTAGAGCGGTCAGAGATCTAACATGTGAGACTAGGGACCTCAAAAGTAGAAATTTTGAATTCAAAGTGTTCCCTGAACAATAAAACTCTGCACATCTCTGCAGCCTTCTCATGGCAGTGCAGAAGCACCAGTAGGTAAGATGCTGGACTAACTGGGAGAGCTGGGAGAGGAGAATGGTGCACTGTGGGCAGGTGTCCAGGTGCTGGCAGTGCACAGTGGCTTCTGTGAGGAAAGGCCATGGATACCCCATGTAAGACACAGCCAATTCCAGCTAGCTCCCACCAACCCATCACAAGGCACAGCTTAGCCCCTCAGCCAAAATAGCAGTGCTCTGGGAAAACGTATTTAAGAAAGTGCAAAATGCTGCCTGGGTGTGAGGAAATAGTGAGAAAGATCCCTGCAAGCACCTAGGAGAGAGCAAGAGGAGGGTGAGGAAGCTCCCCTGCAGCCCCTGGAGAGCCCAACTGGAGCAGGTACGGGACAGGATCTGTGGAAGATCCTCTAGCATGGAGGATGTGGTTATGTCCTAAAGGGATGGTCACCCACACTGGAGCAGAGGGAATGTGTATGGAACAGAAGAGAGGCGCTGTTATTCCCCATCTCCCACCTGATGTGGGGTGAGGAATGGGCATAGGCTCAGGAACAATGGAGTGAAGCTGAGCCAGGGAAGAAGTGGGGACAAGTATTGTCTGAATTTGTCCTTGCTTCTCACTATCCAAACTTATTTTAATTGGCAATAAATTGATTTTTCCCAAAGAGAGTCTGGTTTTGCCTATGGCACTAATTGCAATAGTGTCTGGGAGGGTGTCTGGCAGCCAGCAAATGTAAACTTACCACAAACTGGCAAGTCTTGTGGCACACAAGATTGTAATGCAAGACTTGAAAAGTGCCTCTATTTCTCTCTTACTCTGTTGATTTCTCCAATAAAAAGTACCACCTCTTCCCATTATCCTGTCTTACTTTTATCTCTCAAGCTGTCAATGGTAGAACACTGCTGCCACTCCTGGGACAACACGATCAGCTTTGCTGAAAAAACTTCTGCAGAAAATTATCAGATTACAACAAAAAAATAAGTGTTACCCTCTTTGCCATGTTTTGCCAGAAACAATATTACAAAGCTAGGGAGTATTTTCTTTTTCTTGAGTAAGTCAATCCAGTACCTTTATATCCTAAGGGACTGATGCAGTCTAAACTAAAATCAGTAGAGTTTAGTGTCTAGGCATATTTTAAAATATGACCCTTTTTTTCCCCCACTGCACCTTAATTTCTCTGGCCTTTAAGTATCTATAATCTTACTCTAAAACTTCTAAGCTAACTTTTTCCTCATGTTTGCAAAAGTTTTGAACATTTCTGGACATAAGCATAAATGAAGCACTAAGTATTATTAATTTTATTACTATTTCTTGAGCTTAACTGCCTTCAGTTCTTAGTTCTTTTATTAGCTGATGTGTGAAGACTAACAGTGGAAAAATAGAACATAGTATTTATGGAGCACTTTTTATCTTCAAAGCACTGTGAGAAAGTGTGAAAAACTTAAATGGTAGCAACATTTTTCACTGGTGCAACATTTCCAACATCTAAAGGCATTTATAGATGTAAGAACTAGCAGTCATTCCTTCATATTTATATGTGAATACAGCACACCATTTGACTAGGATATTAAGCAACATAAATAGTTCTGATGTACTTAGTCTGTGTGTCATCACCCCCATGATCTCCACTCTTTTGGAAGACAGCATCATCATGCAGTAAGCAAACAGGAAAAGTACATGCCAACACTGAAATTGTACATCACATCAAATGCAAGACTAACTACTTCTACCAGACACCCTTCTGCCAACTATTCCAAATGCTGTGATCTTTATTGGCTTTGGCAATCCCAAAGAAGAGAAAGGTTCAAGTATTATGCTCAACGTTAACTCTCTACTTGCATTGACTTAAAAAAGTGGGATTAAAAAGCGGTGTAAATAACATTTGAGCCTCCTACTACCTCATCTTTTAAAAGCAGTTTTCCAGAGCTATGATGTCATTTTCTCAACCTACACAAATTGAGCTGTCTCCAGTCCCTTGAATTTTGATTACAGAATGATTCTGTCTTCAGTTCCATCTTCTGGGATTTTTTTTGAGAAAAGAATTGTTTGAAAGAGCATCCAACCTTCTCTCCCTATCCCTTCAAGGGATTTAACACCCTTTATTTTAGATGTCAAAACGATTACAGGAGTTGGGAAACACCAAGTAGAGGAGCTGCTGTTCTGAGATATTGCTTGCAGGAAGTCTACATGCCTGTATTTGGATCAGACTATGATGCAAAGCACAGTCCTGTATTAAAAGGTTGGACTCCTTACAAAATACTACTGTTCCCATAGAAATAAAAGTTTTCCTACAATCTGAAAAAGTCAGAAATTACAATAGCTGCCCAGGAACATTATTGCATGAGCTAAAATGATGTATTTTCTTGCTCAGAGAAAATATGAAACTGGTAAACCCAGTCCAAAGTTAGTTCATCACAAAACCCACTTGAGAGACCTTAAAGATTGTAGTAATTTTGAAACTGAAGAATGGGGTTTCTTTCTTTTTATGTTATGAAAACTAAACATGGAAGATATTACAGATTATTTTTAATAGCAGGAAAGAAGAATTTTGCGTTGCTACTTTTCCCAACATCTTTCATTACAGCTTTCAAATCTTTTACACTCTAGAACCAGATCCATCTGTTCCAGTAAGAACAGAGTTCTTAACATTTGGCCACTGCAGATTTCAAGTTTATCAAGTTTGTCTCATAACCTTTACAAAAAAAAAACCAAACTTCAGAGACATGACCAAATTTAAGAGAAACATTGTTTTTCCAGACATAGGATTGAAACAATATGCAGTACCTGGAAAAACAGAATCAACTGAGAGAAAGAGCATTCCACTGAAACCATAGACAAGTGATGAGGCTATATTTCAATTTCCAGCATACATATAAGGCTATAACTCATCCAGTGGATCCAAGAGTTCTGGAGCAGTAGCCCACATCATGCCAAAATCCAAGGTGTCAGCCCATCTGCCCCCTCCTCAGAGGTGGGAGAGGAATGCTCTTCGCGGGCTGCTTTTGCTCAGTAGGCTCCCTGCTAACAGAGTGAAGGGGAACCAGGCCTGCAGGACACAACTAGCACAGATGAATTACTTAGAGCTGGGGCCCAATAGGAATGCTAAGTTCAGAGAATTTTTAGGAAAAGTCTCGTATTATTTAGGTAACTCTTCAGGAATATATTTTAGGAAAAAAGAGTCTGCCATTCACTGTTATTTTTCCCCAGAGTTCTGCCTTGAAAACAAAATATATATGGTTTCCACAGTTTTCTGGTTAGAATTGCTGTCATTTTGAGTGACTCAACACTGTATTTCATGTTGCACTTTTAACTGTTACTTGAATCCCAACAGCATTTTTTTTTCTGGGCAAAGTGTGAAACATGGCCCTTGTAGCTATAGAGATTAAGCAGGGGAGCTGAAAAATAGAAACACAGAATCATAGAATGTACTGAGTTGGAAGGGACCAACAAGGATCATTGAGTCCCACTCTTTATGCACAGGACAACCCTGAAAAGAAAAAATCACACCATGTTGTCTAAGAGCACTGTTCAGATGCTTCTTGAATTCTGTCAGGCTTGGTGCTGTGACTGCTTCCCTGAGGAGCCTGTTCCAGTGCTCAACCACCCTCCGGGTGAAGAACCTTTTCCTAATATCCAAACTAAAACTCCCCTGGCAAAGCTTCATGCCATTCCCTTGAGTACTATCACTGGTCACTAGAGAGAAGTGATCAGCACCTTCATAGCCTTCACAGTTTGAGGAAGAGGCTATGAATAGCCTTGTTTTCTGCTATCTTATCATCCATGTCAATGCCAAGGGGCAAAAGACCAGTAACAAGAGACAGGCCAGTCACAATTCAGATTAAAGCCTTCAAGTCTCTTGGCAACCTGTGTGGAAGACCTGGGTGCATTCAGAAGTTGCTGTTACCTAATGGTTCTCTAGGCAAAAGACTGCTGGGCTTCAGTAAAGTTCTGCATACATGCACCTCCCAAAAAGCATTGTCACTTCTGGTATCTCAGCAGGCAAGCTCACTGAAAAGACCAAGTAAAAGTCATATGAAATGCTGCTGTGTTTCAAACTGCCTTCTCTAGACAAAGAAAAGGAATTTTGCATGCATAGGAGAAATTTGTACTGGTTTTGTTACCCATGTTGTACCCAGCCATAAGAAATAGGGACACTCACGCTCCTGGACTACTCATTTGTATGTTTTCCTTCCACTGAAGGAAAAGCGAACAAAGACTTCCCAGAGGATAATTTTTTATTTATTTATCTGTTAGGTTATTAGTAAACTGTGATTAAAATGTAAGTTGCTAGAAAGGATTCTTATTGGTCTAGTTTAAACCTTTAATTTAGGTTTGAACACAATGAATACCTTCACTCCACTCCTCTTCCACCTCATTCACTTTAAAAGGAATAAGGGCATGTCAAAGATTTCTTCTGTTCAGAATACTTAGTCAATCTATTCTGAGAAATGTAAGTCCTACCAACCTCAGAAAAACATTGCCTACGACCTCGTAATGTTAGGTCATTAAGTAATTATTTTCTGAAAATAAAACACACTGGCATCTGTTACATATACTCCAGCCTTTGTTAAAACACCAAGGTGACAATTTGAAGTAGTCAAGCATTATGTTAACCCAGGATAAGCATGATCTGAGTGTTCCTGGTGAATTCTGGCTTGCTAGCACTGGTTAAGATCATGCATAGTTTTTATTTCTAGAGAAGTCACCCCTAAGATAATCACTCAATTCAATACTCCTGTGAATGCACAGAGAGCTCATCTATATGAGTGATTGGAGAAAAGAACGTTCTTCCAGCAGAAGCTGTTGAGCTAACAAGTCACAGAGGCAAAGAACTTGAAAGGGAGGGTTTGTTCCAGATAAGAGATCCTAATAGTGAACACTAATCTTAAGGAAAGCTGTTGGTTACATACAAAACGTATCATATTAAGTCTCTAATCTCGGCAGATCTCTACAGTAGTATTTTTACAAGGTCTAAGAATTGCTTTCTCATATATGACAGTTGGCACTCGAAGTCTTTTCTGCAAACTGCACAGCTGTATTTGGGACTTTCAGCAAATAAGGGACACAGAAGCATGCTGCAAAAATTGAAAATAAATTTAATGTGATAAGTATCTCCTAGGATCACATTCTTAGGTACAGAGGGCTCTTCTACTAGTTTTGCTGTAAGCCAATAAACCAGGTTTACCTACATCTTAATTTTTTACATGGACCTAGGTACCACTGAATGAAACACCAGTTCAGGAGCTATACTGATTAATGACTGATCTTAGCATTTACCTGTTTACTGAATTGGGACTTTTACAGACAGCTAACATCTTTTGTGAAACTCATTATTTTTGATTGTTCAGAGAGAAAAATAATTATTTCATTAACACTTGAATTCCTTCCCCTTTTACAGTACCCAAAGGCATGTTTCACTATGTTCTGCAGTACCTTAATGTTTTTTTCTGATGTATCTGTTTATTTCATGTATATTGAATTACTCCCTGAACAATAAATCAACCACTGTCTTGGCTACAAAATTATTTTCCTCACACAAGATCTGCAATATACAACTTTCTTCAGACAATCTCAAGAGTAACAGCTAGCTGACAATTTAAGCAAGTCTGCAACATTAACCAGTGAGTGCAATCCAGACTCACAAACCAGGAAGAGGGATGCTTACGAACAACAAAAAGTTGTCCGTGGCATAACATCACTTCTACAACTCTACCAAATGAGAAAAAGTCGTATTTCTTTCCTCAGCTGCAGTAGGCAAAGTATTGATTCCAGCATCACATGCATATTACAAGTCTTTATCTCCACAAAAGGCTTACTTCACTGAACACACTGCAGTTATGAAATGCATTTGGTCACTGGGAAGAATTCTATAAATCCTGCAAAGTTATCCAATGTACCTACCACTCTACAGCTGACTCCTGGGGATGGGCCTGCACATTTTTGTAAACCTCACTGTGGGATTAAGACATTTATCAGAGCTATGATTTCTTTCCTGCAATGTTTTATCTATTGTATACCAGGAGTTCTGCAGGTGCATTATTTATCCATCCTGTCATTAGCTACAATACCCTGCAAACAGTTTTTATTTTGTGCTGAAGAAACCAATACTCCTCTCATAAATTTTATTACTGCTGATTGGGGAACAGGCTCCTTCTCCTTTGGTGATAAACCAGCTTGCTTTCTCTGACCACAGAGTTATAATTCCAACATAACAGTCTGAAGCTCAACACCATTTCTTACGGAATTAAGTAATAGAGAGAAAACTACAGCTTAATTTTTTTCATTATCACACCTGAACTCTTGTTATCTGTGAAATGCCAACATATCTGATCACTTGAGGGATATTACAGACAACACTGCCCCTCAGTTCCAACTGAGAGAACACAGGAGGAACAAACAAATGTCAAATAAATCAAAAGGACAAAAATAATCTTTTAAAATGGAAACAAACCCTCAATCGTATTACTGGGATCAGGATTCACCAAAGGTTTCTGTTGGCTAAAAATGTTCAATGAATATTTTAAAAAGCAAGGAAGCAAACTGGATATCCAGGAAAACTAAGAAATCACTTTTCATTCGTAATCAGTGAACTCATACTCAGACAGACCTTTCACTCAATGAAATATTCATAGAACCACATATATTGTATATGACACATCTGAATGTGAAAAGGCTTTTCCAGTAGTCCACTAATCCATTAGAAATGTAATAATCAGCCTAACCATTCTGTGACTTCAGCAGGAGGTATGAAAAATAGAAGAGAAAGTACAAAGAACTACAAAGAGAAGAAGAAAATAAGTAGTATAATGTATCCAAAACCAGCTGTCAGAATACTCAAAATCAATTTCAACTGTCCCAGATATCTATTGAGTAACAAATACAGAACAGAGGAACATGCACACAGGACTACAAAGTTGCACACAAAAACTGCTTTTTTCCTTAAGCTTTGGGCACTTCTGCTGGAGAAGAAAGAAATATCATTAACGTATTAAAAAGGGATGATCACATTCTAACTGGAAAGTTGACTATAAGCTATTCGAATTCAGTATAGCAAAGAGTGGTTTTCCAGGCTTCATCAATACCAGATTACAAATTTCATTAAAAAGTAAGTAAATCTCAATGAAAAATCACATTAAAATTCCCAATACAAAAAGACAACAGAAATACCGAGGAGAGAGTGTGCTAAAGTACAGATCTTAGAGAACTTCTCTTTGTTTAGTTGTTTTTTTTAATTCCCCTGGGAAGGAAAAAAAAAAACCAACAATGAAAGGCTATTAAAATCCAAATAATTCTGCAGATTATTGACAACCATATAGTCTAACCTAGTGAGAAGGAGACATGGACATCAATAAGTAGATATTCTATTAAGTCAATGAAAAACTTAGTGAATACTTGAAATGAAGGAATAAAGCAGCAGGACATAACACATGCTGAAGGTCTGAACATGCAAAGCTTCTCTGGTCTTGGTCAGCACAGCATTTAAAGAAACCAGTGAGCATAAGCAAACAGAACCCTAACAAACCTTTGTAGAAATTACTCCTTGAGTGAAACACAGTTCTCTCCTGCTTAACTGTCTACTGCACAAGAAATGCTATCATGCAGTCAGATCATAAAACTTCCCTCTAGATAATGTCAAACAAATGGTTCTGAATTTATTAAAAACACTTTCAAGTATCAATGCAAATACAAACAAGCAACTTTCCCCCCCTAGTATCTTTCCTTCAAAATATAAATTGTTCTTTTTATTCTTACCAGCTAACGATCAAGAATTTTAAGGTCTGACTTGCATTTAGGCCATGCTGCAAGTGTTTCAGATCAGCATTTTATTGTCCGTGGTTAGTAAACAAACCAAACTAACTACAACAGCAAATGCCAATAAATTACATTTTAGTAAGGTTGCTGCAGTAAGGAAAAGTCACACAGTCTGAAAATAGCTTCAGCTTTCATAAAGTTACACTGCTGAGAAAAAATAACCCCAATGCATTATATATTGAGGGGCTCAAAGTAGAAAGCAGAAATCTTATGAATCCTGTTGGAGGGTGCTCAAATAAGAGAAGTCATCAACTTCTCAAGAGAGGAAATCCAACTGAGGCTCCTCAGAGCCTGGCACGCAGAGCTGCACTTCTTCACTTAGGAAATACTGACAGCTAGGGGAATAACTCAGTGCAGCTCAGCCTAAGGGATTTTTCTGCCCCAGTGCCTAATGGTATGAAGAACATTCAGATCCTTCCCATTGAACTTTAACATCATAAACTTGACAGGCAAAAGGAGGGGGAAAATGAAAGAAAACTCTGCTTTGTGTTTCTCCCTGATGTAACCAGAGATCCCTTTCATATCCCCAAATATTTGTTAGAATATTAAAATCTGGATTTCAAAATCCAGCATGTACAGCAGTCATGTCCAGGCTGCAAGAACAAGATGAGAAATAAGGAACAGAGAGAGGGAACAAGAGAGAAGAGGACTAGAAACAACAGGACAAGGCTCTGAGGATAAACAGATGCTACCCTGTCTCATCTGTGTTTTCTGTTCTGTGGTTTTGAGTCTGCTTCTCAAAAGGCTAGACATGGAGTGAATGCAAATGGAGATTTCTGTCACATTATTCCCAGTTGGTTTAAAACCTCCACTTCTCAAATCAAATCATTTCTAGAGTTGATGACTGCATTTCCAAAGCCTGAGGATGGACAGAATTTCTTCCTGTTCTATAAGACACTGGTCTAAAAATGCTAGATGATCAACAGCAAATTAATAAGGCTACTACAGAAATTCCCTTAAAAGGTACATTTTGGATTTCCTATTTCTATGTCAGCAGATAGTTGTGCAGCTCTGTGCTTAGAATATACATTTCAGGAAAACTTGCCATGCAGCACATTCAGTCATACATTGTATTTCCTGACACGTGTGGGTGTCAGAACCTTACAGCTGAAACAGGAAAAAAAAGTAATTTTAACAAGATTTGTACAGAAGCTTACAATATCAGTTACCCTATTATCTACCAAAACAGTTTAGAATGACTGGTGGGAATCTCTTTGAAGATTGCTAAACAACACTTCTAGAAATACATCATTTGTTCAGTTTAAAATATATTTTAAAAACTCCAATCACCTACATGCAGCTTTGTTATTATTTAAGTGCAAATTTCAGTATCTGGTGAACTATTTTGTTGATAAGACAGAAAGTTAACGCGTATAGATGTAAAACAAAAGCATCTTGCCTACCACACTTAGGAGAAAAGAAGGCTGGTCTTTTGCCAAAAGAGGAAAACTATTATTTGGAAGAAGGGCAGCATATTCCACTCTTACCTCAGGATATCTTGCACCTTGTTGTGAGGCATTTAGCAACGGCTCATGGAACAAGAGATGTTTAATGGTCTGATATGGCCTTGCTACATCGATCACTGGTATAGCAATCAAAACTAGAGGGTGCATATGGCCCTATTTGTTCTTTACAAGAGTATTCCACTATGCTAATCTTTAAAACATATTGTCAGATTATTCATTGCTCTCCCTTGTGTATTTCCTTATTTAAAAATAAACAAATCAATCAATACGGCCATCATGCAAAATTTCTGAACTTAAGGGAAGTCAATAGCATTTGTAAGTGCTTGGCAGAACACTGCCTCTGTGCATATCAGGGTTGCAAATGGTGCAGTCCTATTGACTTTTTAATAAACTCATTTTTGGAAAAAACACACATATTCATTATGTCTCCTGCTTCCTGGAGGAAATATTAGTGCAGCTGAGGTCTAGAAACAGAATACTCAACAACAGGAACAAACAATTCAAGTACTTCATTGTCTTGGTTTTTTCCTTCAATATTTTTCTATGTAACCATTCTTCTTACTTCTTCCTACTTTCTATTAGGGCTAAATTGTTCTAATAATGTCATCCACTGTACCTTTTAAAAATCCACACTTTTGCATGAAAAAGGACGACCAAGCAGAAAATAAATGGTTGTGTAACTTGTACTTGAACACTTACATCTGCCTGTAAAAATTTAAGAAGTTGCAGACAAAGTAGGTGTAAGTAGGCAACTTCCATCTCTATTTGAAATTATGACCAGCTTCAGGCTAGTCCTCAAAATTTTGAGTATCTATTTCAGTGTACCTATGTCCCTTCTGCTTATTTGCATACATTTTTTCACTTCTATTTATTTAGGTATTTTTAACAATTTAAAGTTAGGACAATACATGGAGAACCACTACCTGAGAATTAGTACCCTTATAATTTGACACTCAGGACACTAACAATTTAAAGTACAAGATTAAACAGGTAATAAAAGAGTTCAATGTTTATAATGGTCAACAAAGCTTCCATATAGAAATCTACTTCTATTAATTGCCTCCAGCAAGGAGCACAGACAACTCCACTGATTTTAAGTGCTGATATAAACTTTTCTATTTTTTCTTTTTTTGTTGCTTTTCTCTTTAAGGATGACTGAGTTATGCAGAGATAGATAGCCATAAATTTATAAAATTCTTGAGAAGTCAGATTGTGATTTTTTTTCTTTACTATTAAAACTTGAATGCATAGGTTGTAGTTTCCCTAAGTTTAATTACTATTATGATTTATTAACATTTGTTATTGTTATTATCATCCTTATCATCACTATTAAAAGAAAGCAAAACAGTCAAAAGTTTGTTCCAGTTGGAAGGATGGAGGAAATTAACTGGGGAAGAAGAATTCATGCTGAAGTCCCAACCTGAGCAGCAGCACTGTGAAAAGGATTTCAAAGAGAAAGCCATCTGCAATACCCTGATACATGCTTCATAGTCACTATGAAAGTGCTGCTGTTTACTCTCAAACATGTTCTTGTAAGCATGCTCTGTTAACATCATATAAGAGTTTAGTATTTCCTTAGCAAGAGATATCTTAATTGGCAAATAGAAATACCCTGGGCTTGACCTCCTTCCACTTAATGGTTGACAACTTTCTCAATGGATGTATATTCCAGGGTTTTCCTTCTTCCCAGTACAATTCAAAGTCTACAAAGAGCAACATGTGCTTGTCACCATTTTTTCAAGAATCAGTGAAGAAAGAGGTGACAAGCTGAAAAAAATCCACAGATGACTAAGCCTGGGTGAAATTTTGAAAATGACAGGAAAAGAGCTGGGAACACTTCCATAGGGACTTTGTTATGCAAAGATTATAAAGACAGAAACACTATTCTTGCTTCATGATAACTACAAATAACATTGAGCGATACCAAGAGCAACAGTCATGGGACACTCCACCTACTGTTAACTATTCAACAGACAAAAACCACTACAGGTACAGGCCACTGTGAAAACCAGTAAGTTTCTTCTATTTACTGTTCCCTAAAGGTCATAAAATGGCCAAGTCACTCTGGGTATGTTATCAACAACACAAAACTTTGTTCCTTTTAATGTTACCCCAAACCAGGGAGAAACAGGAGGAGCTAAGTAGATATATTTTTTCACTTTTTCTTCTAAGAGGGTGCAAAGAAGTTTCAATCTGATGCAAGTAGATGCCAAATTAGGTCTATTTGCCCGTTGTGTCTGAGAGAAAACTTTGTAACTGGAGAACATTGCTCAATTGTTAAATTAATATTCACACTGTACCCAAGAATGAAAAAGGGTAGATCATGTAGACACAGATCAGGACAGGGGTGGAGGAGAAGACAACCAATGGAAGGAGAGCTAGGAAAGCTATAGTCATGTTATCTAGTGCAGAGAGTGGAAAGATCATACAATGAAGCACTGACTTCTTGCCAGGTATACCCTGTGAAATAAATTTCAAAATAAACTTTTAAATTACAGACAGCTTTTCCAAGCATACTGCAGAAAAGCTGTGACACTAGCAATTAGGGATAGAAGAAACTGAGATATTAAGGGAAACTTGTCAAGCAGAACTTAAAATATCTAAATATTTCTCCTAAATATTCCCCACATGAAGAAATAGAAATTGCTTTGGCTCTGCTTGCCTTTAAGTTTGCACCTTCTGGATTTTTTTGAGAAAATATTCACAGGCATTAGTTCAGAACTTCCATAAACATACTTTTAGACATGGATTAGTATTATCAGGAACAAGGAGGCTAAAAATAGGATTCTTTTAAACTACAACATGTGGTATGCCAAAAACACAGTCCTACGAATTGTATGTTTGTCCTATCTGTCCAAGTAAAACACATTGTGAGCATCTAACCAAAGCTCCTAACCAAAGCTCCTTTAATCTCTTGCTTGACATTTTCAAGGAATGCAGAGGAAGTATTTGCTGAAAGAATTAATTTGATTAAAAGAAAGCTATACATTTAATGAATGACAAATAAAGCAAAGTACTTCAGTCCCATCTTAAATGGCCCTTATCCCATATTAGTACTAACCATTCACGAGGAAAAAAAAACCCTAGCAATTAACATTTTAAAACATCATGTAATGTCTGCACAAATGCTAGCAGAACAATCAGAAGTGACCAATGCAATGAAATGTGTCATATAATCTTTCCAGAAAACCTGGGAAACTGTTAAAGATAAGATGCATTGAATAAATGAGTTCCTGGTACTTACTAGAAAATTGTGTTTGTCCTAAATACGTATCATTCACCAGCTAATGAGCCTACTTTAAAGTAGGCCAGAAACAGTTTTACATTCTCCAACACTGGACCCCAATGACAAAAATTATTTGGTACAGTTTCACTCCCAACAGAAGATGCAGAAGGTATTAAATGTAAATGCAAACAACTGGGCTGCCTCCTGCTTCCACAGGGTGAATGAAAAATTGCCATTGGCATAGTTTCAGGAACAATTTATTTTAAAAAATATCATCCTAATGTATGGCACCCCTCTAATGGCTCCACCAAACTACTTGTCACTGTTCTCACCTCCTTAGTCAGGTCTTCTAGGATAAATAAGTGGAAGAAAAGGTGTCCAAGCCATACTCTGGCTAACACAAGTTTAAATTCACATAGTTCCAGTTTGCTAAAGGAACTATTTTAGCTCTTAGTAAATCTCACAACACACAGACTTTGCCTTGTACTTCTCCTGCTGGGTCTAGCTAAGGATTGAGCCCCATAGCTGAATTTGAGTATCCTTAAAGTTTGTGGATCACAAATTGTAACAGATGTCCCTGCTGTGCAGAGAGTTTTGTTTAAAGGTCCATCTGCCTGCAGACTGAAATCTGGGCTTCTTTGTTTGCATCCTGCAAAACCAGATCTTTCAGATGAGTCATCATAAAAATGCAGGGATTTTTCTAAGAGGTAAGGGAGATCAATATGTTGCATACATTACTCCTAAAAAGAGAAACAGCTGAAACCATCTCAAGATTTGTCAGGACACAATCTTAATTGTGTTAACATTGCTTCCACAGAATCAATTGCCTGCTACAGCAAGGAAATGAATATATGCACCTATGGCCTTCTTTAAACGCCACATATCAGACTTCAGTACTCTCTACTTCTGGGGGTGTGGGGAGGGAAGGAGACACCTCTGCATGGCTAGATGGGGTACCTGGGCCAGGTGGTGGAACAGAGAGTCCAGACTATCATCATTGACAGGAGAAAGGCACAGAGACTAGAGCACTAGTATACCTAGCAAAATGATTTAGATATGTTGCCAAAATAAGAGCAAAATAAGACAGGATGATGAAATGATACATGAAATCAGAATGGAAGAGAGTGAGAGACTATGAAGGAATGAAAATCAGGAGATGGGAAAATACCAGAAAGAAGACAAATGAAAAGAGCAGGGAAAAGTATTTACTATGCAATTAGATTTCATGCGGGGAAGCACTCAATTCCTTCCTCTGTACAGCTTACAATACCACTTTTCAGAAGAAATTCTCCACACTCCCCTTGGCATACAAAGGGGGAGGGCAGGGTGGGGGAAGGGCTTTTTCATCCCTGTCAGGCTCCACTGCTCTTTTCCAGGATCTTCCTAGATCACTACATTTTGGGTTTTGGTGAGAAACTTGCAGGGCTGAATGGGGTACTTGTATTTGAGCAGAGCCAAACCCAGTCCTAGGGGTTTCTTCTGCAGGCACTCATGATACCCTTGGGAAGGAGAGTCTCCAGTTTCCTTCCTTGGGTTCCTCAGCTTACTTTCAGCCTAGCAGCTCTATGTTTCTTTACAAAATTAGCACCTCACTGTCTCTACATTCTCCCAGCATCAGCAACTTCCAGTGGACCAACTTTCCTCCTGCTCCTCCCTCTAATTGCATAAAGATGCCTCCTCCTCAAAAGTTTTAGTTTATCCTATTTGCAGTTCATCTCCTTGGTGGCCAGCAGGAAGGTCCACAAGCCTGAGAAGGGACTGTACAGACAGCCAAGAATTTTTTTTTTAGTTTGCTAAATAGTCTCAAGTGTTGTCTATGCTTAGGTCAGACCTCCCTAAGAGAAGTCCTCATTGCCCTTCCTTTGACTTCTCCACAAAACCAGGCATAACCTCTGCTTTGTAGCCAGCTTCCTTCCTCCTGGAACACGTCCTGCACACGAAATCATATCCAACACAAGCATGCCTCTCTCTCTCTCTCCTCTGTCCAGGCTGAAGAATGACATACCTGTAGATCTGAAGCCATGAATGATACAGCAATTTCACAAAATTAACCTGAAGTCACAGATTATGACTATGTCCCCTTGCTTGAAACTGGTTGCAAGCGTCCTTGTGTCTTCAGCTCTTTATTTTAGAATGGTGCATTTATCTCCACTTAACAGCCAAAGGAAGTCAGAGAGTGCATCTTCCAGCTATTTCAGAAAACATTCAGCAACAGGAAATATATTTTTTCAGACAACTACGGTAAATATTTGCTATTGTTTTATAATCTGGCATCTTGTTCACCAGTTTAGGAGGTAATCTATTAAAGAACTCTGAAAATCAGTATTAAACAACTGGAAAGGTAAATCATGCTATTTATCAGCAGAGAACTCTTTTTCAGATACATTTATATCTTGAAACCTAATAATTAATTGGTTTTATATTTCAATCTTTGTAAAGGGATAAGGTACTAGTCAAATAACCACAGTGCAGCCACTGCTAGTATTTTGCTGTAGAAACATCACAGGTTCAATATTTTCTGCATAATATATTACTTCATTTTTATGTAATGCCTTTATATTTTATTGGAAATGAGATGTCCATGTTCTTTTATTACTCTCAGAATTAGGAAGAGGAACAGGCCAAGCCTGGAAAATGGCATTTGTAGTTTTTCATGTATCAGTAAAGTGTTCTCTACCTCCTTTCCAGATTTATTCTATCATTTTGTCAGCCATCTATACTGGCCTCTTTTTCAAATGAAATGGAAATCCTCTAAATTCTTGACATTTCCTCCTTTTTTTGGATTTTAGACAATTCAGTTGTGACTCTTTGCATTAGATTCATGTGGATAGTGGTCAAAATTTGTTATCAGACTTCTTACAAGGCTCTGTCAGTGGCAGACATATTCTCTACTCCTCTACTTTAAGCATCTTGTTAGTCTGTTTGCTTTTAACTGTTGCTGTTTGCCTAGCAAGATCTTTTACTACCTGTCTGTGACTGTACCTCCTAAACTGTCAGTTAAATTGGGCCTGATGAATTTTTAATGGGCATTCAGTCCTACTGATCTAGAGAGCAGGTCAGTCCTCTTTCCAAGGAAAGACCTCTCAGGCATGCTGCAATCTTAAAATGTTTCCATAGTCAGTAAGTGTGTCCAAGATCCAGAAGCTGACATACAACTCCATTGCTCACTTATACTACTGGGTGACAGGCATGCTGAAAGAGTCAGATTTTAAATAAGGAAGTTATCTCCCCCCCTACCACCCCAAAAGCAGACAAAGAGAATGCATGCCGAAAACAAAAAAATAATTAGCTCCACTCCACTAAAAGAAACCAACAAATGCTTTTACAATAGTGAAAAGCTGACTAGTGCCTGAACTTGCTCTCACTAATGTCAGTAACAGTTTGATTCAATGGCAGCAAAGTAAATCCCATTAGAGCCTTTTATAGAAAAACCCTAATAGGAGCAGACACTACAAAGTAAAGGCCCTGTTCAGCCCCCACTTACACCATAGCCATTCTAAAGTCACACCATCCATTCAGACCTGGAGCATTTCAGTCTTACACTTGCCATGTCACAGAAAGCTAAAAGGAGATACTGCACCAAAATAAGAACTGCAAGTCTTTCCTGGTCATGGATTTAGTATGTTATTGTTAGGTTTACAAAAGATCTGGCTGGGTCCCAAATGTGCATTCCCTGACCTGCCTGATTTATGCTGTCTTATTTGGCTGGTAAAAGAATCAAATTGGTGACTGGTTTTGAATGAAGGCAATTAGGGTGGTTGATTGGTTTTGTAATTTGGAGAACACCACTCTAGAGTATAAGTCAATTGTGTAGAACTATCCAGGTCTTTGATCATTGGTTTCCCTGTGTAAAGAGCTGATGTTTTACATAATCTGAAATTTATACCAGTTACAATCAATTCCATTCTCCCCACTACCCTCCTTTACTGCTTCCTCCTCTGCCCTGCACCTGGCAAAAACATGACATTTCACTAGAGAAAAAGTTAACTATAGTGTGGCCAATTATATTTCAAAGGTGTATCCAAATTTAATTTACAGGGTCAACCAAGTATGTGGGGGTAATTATCTTTACAGAGCATGACAGCTGTTGTGATATAGTGGTTCAGCATTCCTGCTAGGAATCTGTCAGGAAGCATTTGTTTAAATTTGAGTATGGTCAAACAACAGACACTGACTGCAAATCCTGGAAAACAATGTCGTCATCAGCAAAGAGAGCTATTTTATGTAAGTCTCATGGGTGACCTGGGAAAGACTGAAAAGTCTCAAGTCGGAGTTTTCTCTCTGAATAGATCCTAAAATAGGAAGATCTGCAGGCACAACACACAAAAATTAAGACATGTATAGGACAGGAAATTATACACAATTTGCCTAAGCAGAGTAACCACAGTTTCTTATTTAAACATAGAGGCTCCAGAAATTTCAAAGCCGAGAAATAAAATTTCACTCAAGAGCTGCCTCAAACAAACAGTGAATTGAAGTGTACATTAATGGGATAAATGCATTTAAAAAAAATCCTGAGGAGTTTCATGATATTTAATTGGCTTCTAGGCAATATCTTCTGTTCCCTCACTACAATCTGCATTTCTGACATTCATTCAGAACAAAGCTGTTTTGTACAATGGCTTCTGGATCACTATGTCCCAAACTTTTGGGCCAAAGCTCCACTGCCAGCCTTCACCACTGATTGATGACCACCAAGACATTATTCCCAGCATTGAACTGAAATGTCAGTACATCTGTACAATACTATATGTGAAATTCTGAATTCTATTTCTCAGCTCTTGCTATTAATAAATAATCTTGCCTATTAATAAATAATCTGTGTTTCACTTATGGCTATCATGAAACCTCTGGTCAGCTTGGAAGAGGCAAGGCTACTTCAGAGCTTTTCATGATGTGCCATGTCTTTCACACTTGTTGTTGAAAGTCCATCCTATAGCTGAACCGTGAAGCCCTGTACAAACTGACCACCACTGACAAATCAGAGTCTCTAGATGCAAAAGTTGTATTAGAAGTTAATTAAGTAACTGATTATGTTATATTAGTAATTAATAACATGTAGGGTTATGTATCTTTGCATAAATTGCCTATATACTTCCTTAATTTATTATGGTCATGATAGTGCTGGGATTTTAATAAAGTCTGCCAAAATAGAAGAAAACTCTGGTTCCCACGCTCACATAAGTAGCAAACCTTTCTGATTATGAGGCAGTAATAAAACCATGTCAAAATGTTTGTACAATTTAGAGTAGATGATGTAATTGTTAGCTGCATTCAATACTACTTACAGTGAGAAGATTCCATAGCAATCAAAATGATCCTATTCCTTGAAATAAAATATAGAGGAAAGAAAAGCCTTGGATCACTGGTTTATTTCACCACTTATAAACAACAAGGAATAACTGAAAATTCATTATCATATTGGTCCTCTGGTACTGTAAATAGATGTGACATTGCTGTGGAATCCAAATACTCAATCTGCTTGTTCCACCTCACCAGAACACTGCACATGGTATGTTCAGAAGGATTGCTAAATTTGAAATTGACTTACTTCAAAATATCTCCTTACACTAACATACACACACAACACTACACATGGAAGGACATACTAGACAAAAACTGGGTTTATTGCTGCAATCATTCTGAAATCACTCAGCACATATTTGTAATAACCTCTGGGAGCATTCTGGGTAAAAAAAGACACTAACTGACCAGATGCTTTCATGGAATGGCCCAATGGACCAAAGGTGAGGTGTCTCACCTCTGCTAGCTTCCCAGATCACCCTTCATGCTGGCGTGATGTTAGAAGGTAGTGTGTTGAGTCAACAGACCAGCATTTCAAGCACACAACAGATTAATTTGTTTCTAAAACTATATTTCAAAACTGACTTGAGCACTTTTTTGTGCTCATTAGATCAAACTTAAAGAATAATGCTTACAGTCTCAAGCTAGGTTTCCTGTGGTCTGCTGTCAAGGAGACAAAGTGCCACTTCTTTCAAGAAAAAAAGCGAAAACAGTTAAAAATCAGCTGTGATCATGCCTTAGAGACCTGGCTGCAGTGTATTAGCCTTCTATGAGAAACCCTGTGTTATTTCTCCTCTTGTGTTCCTGATGCAAACCTGAAGGGACACACAGTGTACTTGTACCTGAAGTTGCATGTCTACAACACAACTATGCTTTGCTGCCTTCTTATAGCTAGAGAATAAACTCAGGAACTCAGATCCCAGCTAGAAACAGGAAATGAGAACAAATTAAAAAATACTGTCTAGGGGCCAGGGATTCACATCTTCAGCAACCCACAAATGATGATGTTATATTAGTCCAACAGTGGAGTAGAGGAAGGTTCGGGATCTTTCAGCAATCCTCCATATTCCAATGTGTGGTTCAGGTATTTGTACAAACAAAGGAAGAACCAGGAGCTCTGGATGCAGACAAATTGCTGACAGACTACAGGCTGTGCCATGTGCCTTGCTGCAATAACGGAGGCAGGGCAGAACTGGGTTATTTCCAAAACTGCCTCCAGATGCAAAGAAATAAAGTCACAGCTCCAAACCAAAGCCCTCAGTGATACCAGCCATGAGCACAATCCTTTCCAAACCAAGCAGAACTGAGCAACAGCCAGCAGGAAGGGGAAATCCTTCTTCATGATTAGTGGCATTTCCAGCACTGTATCTGAAAAGGATGGTGGCAGAAAAAGCTTCACATCACTCCCTCAGCAGCAGGGAGTTTGGCTTCAAGCAAGTCAGGAGATTAAGGGATCCCATCCTTTGTATGGGACAAAGGAAAAAATAATCTGCCAGAAGCCTCTTGAACTAAAATCCTTTCTACAAGTTTCTGTTTGGGGCAACAGCAATTGCAAAATATTAGGAGTAAAAAAAGATGATGTAAAGGAGGGAAAGATGGTTAGAGATGGTGGAGTCTCTCCTCAAGGGCACCAGTCTCCCCTAAGACCACAGGCTGACCTGAGTGCAGAGCACTAGGCTACTAAACTAAAGGGTCTGAATAATATCTGGATACGAGTGTAATTACAGGAATTTCTCTTCTAAAGCACATGACATTGTGACTCACAAAAAGTTAGCAAATGGGTATTTCATCCTAGCACTGCCCACTTCTCACTGAAAAGTCAGACCCCCCAAAATTGAAAGACTTGGAATAGAGCAATCCACCACATTCAAAGCCGACCTTTAAACTCCCTTCTGGCCCTCCTAAACAAGGTGAGGAAAGAAGCTGGCATTAGTTTTACAGCCCACAATTATGCTCACACACACTCTCCATGCCTCCTGCTGCTCAAATTTTGTTTTATCTTCAGGCAAAAAGAGTCATCATCCCATTTCTTAATAATACAAAGAATTTTCTTTACTGCTCTGTTAGCTGCTCCCTGCAATCCCTAAAAGCTACACATTTCTTCACAGAGCAGTGGGAAGCAGGAAAACACTGCTCCTGACTGATTCAAACCTCAGCTTCCAGGCACTGTGATTATGCCCGCATATCGAACATCAAGTGTGGGTTCATGTTGCCAACTCTGAAACCCTCACTAGAGATATCTTCCACTCCAGCCCCAAAATGCCTCCTAACAAGTGAGCTTCATGCACTGCTGCAAGGCACCAAAATCGCACAACGACTTCACAGGAGATGGCTAAATGCTTCCTCTTGAAACAGGAGCATAATGACTCCCCTAAGAGGCACAAGAGAAAGCTGACTTGCAAAACTTTAAGGAACTTGTCAGTGCACAACTGTCTGATTCTTATTGATTTAGTGCAAGTGGTCTGTACTGCTAAGAGGGTATTTACAGAAGCAGAGTTTAATCTAGTGACACTGTGTTCCCACCAAAGCCAATGAATAGACATAGGCTTGCCCTAGGCAATGTAGAGAATGAAGTCATGCTAAAGATTGTCTCTGAAGTGCTCCACTGTTTCCCCACCACCCACTGAATAACCATTTGCTGACATGGACCATTTCATGTATCATGCACCCTTTTTGGAAGCACTTATATGATTATCTCAAGAAAATGAACATAGAATGATTCCAACTGATTAGAACAATGAATACACTAAGGAAGCCAACTGTAAAAGATTCTTATTTCCCCACCAGCTAATTTGCCAAGAATAAACAAGGAGGAAGTACCATAAACCATTATTAAAGGTGAGGTTTCTGAGCAGAAAAAAGCAGTAAGCCACCCAACCCAAACAGATCAATGGAAGACACTGAAGGTACAAACAAGAAAAAGAATCTGAAGACTAAGCAGAAGGAAAAGAAGATATGAGGACCCCAGAAAATATTGATGAAGACTATCTTCAAGTAAAGCCAGAAGAATTTTTTGATGCATCTGAACTCATATAAGATGTGTGACTGTACACATAAGCACATAAATATTACAGTTTTGTAAAAAAAACCTCACCTTAGTGGCTCCCACTACAATAAACTCACTTGTTTTAGATGTTCTAGTTGTTCTACAGATTACTCAAAAAGTTGCAATTCTAAACGAAAGCATCAAAATGCTGTTAGTAACATGCAAATGGAACATTCCCTGTATTGGACAGTTTTAGCAAACTATTGTCTTCTGAAGGCTGCCAGGTTCTTGAAAAAATCATACACTCCATTAGTTCTTAGAATGGGTAACACTATCTAATTCCTTTTGAAAAACAGTACAAATGCACTTCTGAGACAGAAAAAAATAATTAAAAGCCTATCAACCATACAGACTAATAAAAAAATTATTCTAGATAATCAAACATTGGCAGAAGTCTTCGAAAACTGACTCTACTCTTACCACTACCACCAGATCACTTGGGCTAACCTGGCATCATTCCATCAGCAGATGCAATTCCAAGATCCTACCGTAAACAACATTGTAAAGTAAGCATAACTTTGATCATTTCCTCTGTTCATTCTACATGTTGAGGTCTCTTCAATAAGTATCTTTGAGTTTCACAGGTTTCAGAGCATCACTATCTATGCTTTTACAAAGAAAAGTCCTTTCATATGAACATCCTTCTTTCATATAATCAAGTGTAAGCATCTATTCAGTGCCTTAAAAAAAACCCAGAGTCTGTTGTACCTGATTTTCACACAGACGAGGACAGGCAGCATTCACGTTCATAAGCAGCCTCATTCAGTAGTTTTTCATGCTGCATTTCCTATCCAAGAGCCTAAACAACATAACTAGCCTACCCCTGCTGTTTAATATCTTATATCAAGACTGGCTGACCCAATAAAAATTGAAAGGACCTTCTCTGTATGACTCCTCTCCAACATAAAAGCACAGTCTTCTTACCTGCTTGATTTGTAGCAGAATTCATGCAGTTATAACAGGAAAAGACCTTGTTTGCTTGCTCAAGTGCCGAGACAGAAAACTGCCCATAAAAAGGAACTTGCAGCCAAGGCAGCAAAAGAGAATATGTACTTGATTTTTCCTGATCACAGCCTGATGATTATCCCAGCAAACACTGCTGAAATGGGGTTTCCCTGAATCAAGGTTTGCCAGGGTGGTGAAACCACTGGCCTTGGTATCCCTTCTGCTGACTTCACTCTGTCAAATCCTCGGGCTGTATGTTTGGATATTACTACTTTCAGTCCTCAATAGCTGCCACCAAGGTTTGTTAGAAATAACCTGCCAGGTAAGGCTACTGAGCAAGAAGCTCTATGATTCAGGAAGAAACAGGTAATGGAACCATTTAATAGAGCAAATCAAATAAGCTCATATCCCTGTGGCCATCTCTTTCAGGTACAGAAGCTTATGAACAAACATTGTAAGTTCTACATCACCTGAAATTCAAATCTGAAAATTGCCCTAAGAAAACTTAGTGGGAGCAATGTAGGTGGCTCTTTTGACACCAAAGGCAAACATTTCAGAGTTTATCCATTTCAATCCACTTCAACAATAGAAATGCCCAAAAAGTGCTAATTAGTCAGTTTATGAGATTATGCTTGGATTACAGAGCCAGCACTATGCAGATCTATCCTGGCTATCAATTCTACATTTCATTAGGTTCCAAGTAGACTGTAATTTAAAGGGAAGTACAAGCAAGGGAAGTTACCAGTGAGAGCAATTCCCTGCCATGACATCACATCAAGGTGCAGAAGACATCCTCAAACCTTCAGACACAACAGAGGACAACTATGCAACCAGTGAGACAGCTGAAAACCACACTCATTTATCATTACCAAAATAAAACCTATGTGAACTAAGGGATTTATCACAATAATAACTAGCAGATAACTTCTCTGATTGCCGAAGTTACCAAATCCACACTCACACCAATCATCTAGTCCAAATACTATTTGGAGCAGGAGAGACAATGAAGAAAAGGTCATTATTTTAATAAATTTTATCATTTTTCAAGATGACAAACTAAGCACTCATTAATAGCAAATTATGCCTCAGAACACATTTTTCTCCTTGGCAAACACTAAATGTAGAATTCTTTAGTTCTCCTTTTCCTTTATCCTGACTCTATACAAATAAAAATGAATATTTATTACTAAAATTGCTTGAAAGCCTTTCCTTCTTCAACTTCCTTACACAGTTATTTTTTATTTCACATTCAGCTCATGTTTTAGTTATCAAGAAAAAACCCAACACAATGAGTATAAGGAAGGGAGAGAATTTTTTTAAAAATTAAACAGTGAAAGATAAAATTTAGTTGGAAAAAACAGCAAGACAGACAGAATGAAAATAGATTTGGACTGCAGGAATGAGAAAACAAAAAATGTTTTCATTTCTCAATTAGACCATTCTTCCCCTTTCTTCGTATTTACTTGAATCAAGCGTTTTCACTAGATAATCTACTTCACCTTAAAGTGTTTTTCAAGGCAGACCTCAAAGTCTGTTTTTACTGCAGAAAACTGTACTAAAATGGGTTTGCATTACTAGCTTTATTAGTCCAGTTTCATTTATTTACACTCAGACAAATTCCAAGGTTGTATCTTAGAGATCACCACATAAGACTAGAAAGGAGAACAAGAGTAGATGACTTTCCTTGATGCTTGCATTTACTCATCCTGTGATTTCTATGCAGAAAGTGGCTCAGTGCAATGCAGTAACTTTATATCAAGACCTCATTGTGCATCAAGAAAAATTTTCCAAGCACATTGATATCATTAAGGATTTTACTAGGGATTATGTTACTGCAGCAAAACTTGCCCAGCTATTCCATCTTTCCCATCTCTATCAGTTTCACTGTACTATGAACTTTAGCTGCAAAACCAGCATCTGTAAACCTGAAGGGAAGAAATAAACACAGACTGCACTGACTTTCATCCTTCCCAAGTTCAGATTTAGTGACTTTGCTAATCACCCTGGGTTAGCATAACACTTTAATTGACAGCTGGTGTAAAAAACCTGCTTATTATTAATGACATCAACATTAGCTTAATGTGAGAAATTTTGATGAAAGTTTATTTACAAAGTAGTCTTTTTCTAAAAATAGATTTTAGCAGGAATTGCTGATAAATTATATTTATATCATTATTAATGATATTTATATTTTCAATATTTTTAATAACAGTAACAATAATATTATCAAGAGTCTCTGGAGTAAAAAAACATGAAAAATTTTGCAATACAAAGGGGGAAAAAGCAGGTTGCAAACTATAAACCAGAAATTTTTGTAACATTTAGCAATATAGTATTTTTACATTAATTTGCATTAATATGAATAGAGATATGGACTCAGATAATGTGAATTTAAAATTTCTATCATATAAACTGTATAGTAACTAGTAGTCTTGGTAAAAACTCTGGGTGACAGATGCTGAATTCATGAGGCTACTTCTCAACACCTCTTCTTGCTATCTGTAGTAACTGTCCCTTCAAGACCAGAAAAACACCTTGCTTGCAGCTCACTTTGTATCATAAACACAGTGCTAAGATTAAACACTAGATACATCAATACCTAACAATATGACCTATATTACCTAATTATTATTAAATCATTTACTATTAAATACATTAATTATCTAATAAAGACCTTTGCAATTTACTAATTGTGTAATATAAAAGTGCAACTCACCAGAAGTACAATGTATTCTTAACAGATTTGACTTACAAAGGCTAAAAAGTACTTGTGACACTACTTGTACAGAAATAGCCCCATTCAATAGCAGAGATGTTTAAGGTTTGTTGTTTTTTTCATAACTAGTTACTAGACCTAAGCGACAGGACCTTGTTATCACTATTTCATTTATGTGCACAACATACTGCATCCTTTCAGCAAATGTAATGAACCATGCAGAAAGAGCAAAAGAAAATATCAAAGGAGTTAGTGACCCTTGCCCCAAAAGTAAATTGTAAAGCCTTTCTAGTATTTTTGCCGAAGCATCTTTCTATATTTGTGCTGTATCTATGCTGGAAGTTGAATTGTTACGACAAAAAAATTACATATATATATACACACACAACTTGGGAAACCTGATTGAGGTGTCAAATCTCCACAGGTTTGGAGAACGATGTAATCAATACAAGAAGTATAGGGCATGCAGTTTATATTGCTGTAGCTTGAGTCCTTTGATGCTTTGTTGTTTATTTACAGCAGGTTGAAAAGCTCCTCTTCATTTAAACCAACAACTGACTTACTGAAGTTCCCATGTGAAGGTCAGATGCCACTTACAAGAGAACTTCAGAGAGTTCCATCATCCTTCTCCAACTTCCACAGGAAATAGCTTCAATACACTTTCAACAGAAAGAAAATTATTCATCATTCCAACCCAGAGCTCTGGAGCTAAAATACTACAATGTGTCTGAATCCAGATATGCCAGTCCTTTGATTTGTCATTCTTCACTGCAAGCAGGAATCATCTGGACAACTATAACATCAGTTATTTGGATAATTTTAGTTTTCAAGAGTTAAGCCCTAGTGTTGAATCAAAAAGGTATCTGTTTTTCTTAGGACAATATCTGTTATACCCTAGTAGTCAGCTTGTGCAAATAGCATATTTCTGCTATTTGCTATTTAAAACAGAACAGTTTTAAGTATAAATAGATCATATCACTTCAGCACAGCAGTTAGGATTTACTCAAGCTGAGAATTTGAATTTAAACAGTAATTTGGAGGTTAGTTTTCTTCCTTTTTCTTACCTCTACTTATTTTCCTGCCATTATTTGTGGAACAACCTACCAATATTAAAGGGTTGTATTTTCAAATTAATTTCTGGGATCTCCTTCAAGAAAATTGCCTATACTTACTGCCAATTTTGAGGGGAAAGAAATGTTTCACATTTAGTAATCATTTAATAAAATGAAAACACTTCTTCAGCATTGTATTTTGTCAAGAGGTCAAATGCAGCAACAGAACCAGGTTGAAGGAAAAGCTTCCATTAAAGGCAGAAAAATAGTCTGAAATGATAATTAATCAAATCCAAACCTCACAGACCCATGAGAGGACTCTTTGGGTAACAAAAACATTGCCTTAATTTACGTTAGTATGCTATAAAATGCAGAGATATGCTGAAGAACAAAAATTTAGACTCTCTCATTTTCACCCTGGTACAATGATTTGGGTAAGTGGAGCTGTTACCTCCCTGCAGGAAAATTAGATACTTGACTAGTAAGAGGAAGAGTGTAGAAGTGGAGACAGGACATAGCTGCTTTCCTCATACCTAAGTCATCAGGATCAAAACAAAATCTGTTTTTCTATTCAAAATCTGATTATGTCACATTAAATGGGAATTGTTACCATTCTTACTAGTCATTAAAAGCCAGGTGTTGTTGAGAAATGTGTGTTTTGGGGGCAGAAATAAAGAAATTAGTATCAGCAACACTTCACTCTTCAGAAGGGCTCAGAATATCATGAGGATTATTAGAGTAAGGGGTACACAGAAAAGTTAGAAACATAAGATTGCAAATCTACATTTTTTAAAAAGCTCCACTATGACAAAGTGAGTGACTATTTCATGCCAAAATAGAATTCTGCCAATGGCAAATAACAGCACCTTGCAACTGTCCTTTCAGAGCTCAGTGGCACAATGGTCCCCAGGGTGGAGGGGCTGAGCCATGGGCTAAAAAGAGAGATGGCTTCTAGAGTGACAGAACTTCACCAATTATTTAAGAGAAGACATTAAACAAATGGAAATGGCCCTGTAATGCTCTGCTGCATCTGAAATAGTGCTTGGCTGTCTGGGCACCTTACCTCATGATAACCAAATATGTGAACTAGAAAGTTAGATGATAAGCCAACAAAAGTTATCAGAAGTGTGAAATGGCTTCCACCTTGGGAAAGACACTATACCTGGAGAACAGGGCAATAAAGACTATTAAAGAAAACACGGAGTTATATGGAGAAGTGGCAAGGGATACAAGAATGAAGTGTTGCCTAGACAAACTACTTGTCAGACTTAAAGCCAACAGGAGAAAGAGCTTTCTAGGAAATTCCCAGTGAAGTTGTGCAGCTCACAGCCATCAGATGCTTTGCCAGGCAGATGTATAGACAGCTTCAAAATGAGAACAGATCCAGTAGTTACTGTCAAGTCTAATAGCTTAGATACAAACTTGATCTCAGAGCCACTAAGTCCTTTACTTCCAGGAACTGGGGAAGCAAGCAGCAGAGGAAGACTTCTCTCCACTAGTGCTTTTCATATTCACTACATATTCAAGTTTACACATGCAATAGCTCTGTATTTCCATTTCCACCTGGCTCTTTCCCAGCAAAATTTCATCAAAAAAGGTTATGTTCCCATAAACAGTTCAGTTTTGACAAAACTAGCTCCTTCCACCTAGGGAAAATAAATAAATAAGAAAATAAAACCAGTTCTTTCACTTCATGTAACTGAACCCAGTGGCAATTTGCTTCAGAGTTGCTTCAGACCTGGAAATGTTCCAGTTAAACCAATGAAGATACTGCAGAGTTCACAAAAGAAGCCACCCACTGAGTCCTTAGTCTCTATGTTTATGAGAGCAGCATATAAGGTGAGCACTCAGTTATGCCTGCTGCTTACTAAAATGCATTGTGAGTTGATAATTTTAAATCATGAGGAGGAATATGCAGCCTTTATTTAGACAAATGTTTAAAGTAAATTTCAATTTCCAAATCACAAAAAAATGGAAGTTCTCTTTCCTTTCCTTTTTCCCTCTGACACAATGGCAAAACAAACACAACAAAATAAAACGCACCATATACTAATTCTCTTTCATTGTTTTACACAAAGTAGTAAGTACTATCTCCAGTGCTGTTGTCAGCCACAACAGGGATAACCTGCTTTATTAAAAACCAGAGGGATCTTGCCACCTGAAGGCAAAGCATTTGAGAAATACTAACTCTACTTACAAAAAAAAACCCCACAAAACCACCAAACCAAACGAAATTGGTCCTTAAAACTTCTGAAACACAGAATAGTAGGGGTTGGAAAGGATCCCTGGAGATCATCTAGTCCAACCCCCCTGCCAAAGTAGGTTTGCCTAAAACAGGTTGCACGGGAGCGGATGTCCAGATGGGTTTAAATANACCAATGGAGATACTGCAGAGTTCACAAAAGAAGCCACCCACTGAGTCCTTTAGTCTCTATGTTTATGAGAGCAGCATATAAGGTGAGCACTCAGTTATGCCTGCTGCTTACTAAAATGCATTGTGAGTTGATAATTTTAAATCATGAGGAGGAATATGCAGCCTTTATTTAGACAAANGCACCACTGAAAAGAGACTGGTCCCATCCTCTGGATGTCTGTCCTTAGATAGTGGTAAGCATTGATAAAGACACNCTAAAATGCATTGTGAGTTGATAATTTTAAATCATGAGGAGGAATATGCAGCCTTTATTTAGACAAATGTTTAAAGTAAATTTCAATTTCCAAATCACAAAAAAATGGAAGTTCTCTTTCCTTTCCTTTTTCCCTCTGACACAATGGCAAAACAAACACAACAAAATAAAATACACCATATACTAATTCTCTTTCATTGTTTTACACAAAGTAGTAAGTACTATCTCCAGTGCTGTTGTCAGCCACAACAGGGATAACCTGCTTTATTAAAAACCAGAGGGATCTTGCCACCTGAAGGCAAAGCATTTGAGAAATACTAACTCTACTTACAAAAAAAAACCCCACAAAACCACCAAACCAAACGAAATTGGTCCTTAAAACTTCTGAAACACAGAATAGTAGGGGTTGGAAAGGATCCCTGGAGATCATCTAGTCCAACCCCCCTGCCAAAGTAGGTTTGCCTAAAACAGGTTGCACGGGAGCGGATGTCCAGATGGGTTTAAATATCTCCAGAGAAGACGACTCCACAACATCTCTGGGCAGCCTGTTCCAGTGCTCCTTCACTCTCAAAGTAAAGATTACCACCATCCTGTTCAGATGGAACTTCCCGTGTGCCAGTCTGTGCTCCTTGCCCTGTCACTGGGCACCACTGAAAAGAGACTGGTCCCATCCTCTGGATGTCTGTCCTTAGATAGTGGTAAGCGTTGATAAAGACACCCTCTCAGTCTTCTCTTCTTCAGGCTAAGCAGCCACAAGTCTCTCAGCCTTTCCTTGTAAGAGATGCTCCAATCCCCTAATCATCTTTGAAGCCCTCTGCTGGACTCCCTCTGGTAGTTCTTTGTCTCTTTTGAACTGGGGAACTCAGAACTGGACACAATACTCCAGATGTAACCTCACTAGGGCAGAGTAGAAGCGGAGGAGAACCTCCNACAAAACCACCAAACCAAACGAAATTGGTCCTTAAAACTTCTGAAACACAGAATAGTAGGGGTTGGAAAGGATCCCTGGAGATCATCTAGTCCAACCCCCCTGCCAAAGTAGGTTTGCCTAAAACAGGTTGCACGGGAGCGGATGTCCAGATGGGTTTAAATATCTCCAGAGAAGACGACTCCACAACATCTCTGGGCAGCCTGTTCCAGTGCTCCTTCACTCTCAAAGTAAAGAAGATTACCATCCTGTTCAGATGGAACTTCCCATGTGCCAGTCTGTGCCCCTTGCCCTGTCACTGGGCACCACTGAAAAGAGACTGGTCCCATCCTCTGGATGTCTGTCCTTAGATAGTGGTAAGCATTGATAAAGACACCCTCTCAGTCTTCTCTTCTTCAGGCTAAGCAGCCACAAGTCTCTCAGCCTTTCCTTGTAAGAGATGCTCCAATCCCCTAATCATCTTTGAAGCCCTCTGCTGGACTCCCTCTGGTAGTTCTTTGTCTCTTTTGAACTGGGGAACTCAGAACTGGACACAATACTCCAGATGTAACCTCACTAGGGCAGAGTAGAAGCGGAGGAGAACCTCCCTTGACTGGCTAGTCACACTTGTCTTAATGCACCCCAAGATACCTTTGGCTTTCTTGGCCACAGGGGCACACTGCTGGCTTGTGGTTAACTTGACAACGCTTACACATGATGATATTCCAACCAAGAGCTCTACATGTTTAAGTCACTATGCATAAATTGAATACGTACTTGTTTGATCCATTAGGGAATAATAATGACAGCAACAACAAAAAAGTAGTTTTAGAAAAAGTTCTTTACAAAGGAAAAAGAAAATAGCAGAAAGTCTCCTTTAAAAAATTACAGGTGCCACAGGGGAAAAAAGCCCTTCTCCACTTCTAACAAATCTAAAATCAGAAGAGAAGGAATGAAGGAGGTAGAATGAAGAAAGTTCACCTCAGAGCACAAATCAAGCAATCACTTCTTTGAAGCACAGTTATTTTTGAAGTTACCATATCATTTTTGTTAGCATTAAAGGATTCTTAAGATCAAAATCTAAGAGTTTAAAAGCTTTTAAATCATATTGTTAAAAAGTCTTATTTTTAAAAGTGACTCATCACCTCACTGAACTGAAATACAATTCTGTGTTAAAGATCAAAGAAGATGCATTGTTTCACAAACATAATTTAAACGTACATTTTGTCAAGGTACCACCTTACAGATAACAGCCTGGTTCTTGCAAAACTATTAGCAGTCCCTCCCTTGGTGTGCACCATGGTAAGATCAGCAAGAACATGCCAATGTTGAAGAACACACACAACTTCACGCTAAGGTCTTTTCATACTTTTTTTTCGCCCCACATAATTCTCCAATTTTTAAGTCATTAAAAACAAGACTAGAACTCAATATTGAAGGCAAAATACCTTGCCTTGCTCTTGAAAGTGATGCCTAAAGATTTAAGTGTATTTTGTAGATTTTTAGAACTTTTAGGATTATATGAAGGTTCCTGGATTGTTCACACATGAAAAGCCACTAGACACAGTCCTGGGTACTATCTTGGACTTTCTCATGCCTTGCCAAGGACATGATGTTTTGGAGAAGCCACTTGCATGAAGACAAAACATGGGAAAGGCCAAGCCCCATGTGGGCTTTCTCTAAGGGGCAGAGCTGATGACCACCAGGGGTGGGCTATTAGAAAACCCAGGGCCAGGGCTGGCTATAGATATCTATATGTTAATTACTAATAATGCATATAAAAAGGTATAATCCCTCGGGGCGCATGTGGATCTATGTACTGGATCCTGCAGGTGTGAAAGCTTCCAATTAAAGATAACTATCTTTCTCCACTAATTTTGTGCTGAGTGTCTATTTTCCAGAAAATTAGGCATCCCTGCTTTAATACAAGAAAAATGCCACAAAAATTAGACAAACTGTAGGGAAAAAACCCATATTTTTCAGAGAAAAATGCTAATTTCCATTCCCAGTTGTGTTGAGGCAGTGCCAATGATTGGCTCCATATGTTTCAGCAATTGGAGCCATTATTAGCATTCTTACAGTTCTTTTGCTTTCACATGCTTTGTCTCAGTTGCATTATGCAAACCTGAGCAATCCAGCATCTCTTTACACCCTTCCCCCCAAATAAAGACTCTGATTCCTGGCTACTACTATTACACTTTCTATCCCACTTACACAACAGTGATTTCTCCAGACAATGCAAGGAGGCAGAAGGAAACCCATATTTGGTTTCTAAAATATGTTCATTTTTGAGGAAATTATGGTGGACTGCATAGCAACATGCAAAGATCACTTTTAAAGGAAGAGCATCCTTGCTTCTTGTTACAGCAAAAAGTTATTAGATTCTGCTTGTATTTTTCCTTTAAAATAACCACAAGCAGAATTATTCATCCTGATCCAGTGACAAACTAGCAGTAAAATGCTAGTTGGGCTGAGACAAAGCAGACTAACAATAACTGCAATTTTCATCACTACTGGAATATGAGTGGTAGGATGGAAAAATCACTTTCCAATGCATAACACCGCAAATGTATTTTCCCAAGACAACCTGTTTTTCTAATGCAGTTAGAGGAAGGTAGATCTGCTGGAGATGAATAAAACTACCACAACATGAATTTTACACAGGTGGTTCAAAAGAGTTTATTCCTCATCATAAAAAGTACAAGACAATCCCAGCTGTGATTTATCCTTCAAACAATATTACTAAGTCAGTGAGTCAAATCACAAATCTTTTGTCCCATTAAAACTCTTATTGAAGTTAGTGGTGGAAACAAGGGCGTACGTAAGAGCAGAGCCTTGAAGAGAAGAAATACTGGTTTCTTGGATTTTGCCATGTAGCTGCTTATAGAGTGGCAGATCATATCCCCACTACTAGCTAAAAGATGAAACAACATCATAAAACAGGCTGGCGTAAAACAAGTGCTTTTGGTCTTGCTGATATGGAGGGTTTTAGTTTTAAAATATGACATAACTCAAATCTGATTCTGATTCCTATTAATTTAAAACAAAAACTGTGTGACTTCCAACCAGCAATTTCATAAACCAGGGCCATGAACTGCCACCCAAGCGGCAGTAAAGGAAGCATCTATGCTATGGAAACACAACGGAATTCAGAAAATACTTTTCAAGGACAACAACGGTAAAAAAACTTCCCTCAAACTTAAAGCAAAAACCTTCTCCTGGCCAAACCACACATGACAGACAGGCTTTCTGACATGCATTTTATGGTATTTAAGGAACTTAACTAATGACTCTTTCAAGCCGTTGATGTCAGAGATCTTGCTGCAACAAAGTCTTTAAAGCATCTACTTAGATTTAAATCAACCAGAGCAAATGAGTTTGAGCATGCATCAGAGATTACTCAGGTTATAAAGTCAGGAGTATTTGCCAAAGGAACAAAGTAAAGCGAATGACAATTAATCAGATGATATTTATGAAAAACACACTTTCAAGTCTAAAGTAATTTCTTTATAAAGCAACAGAGTGTTGTCAGAAAAGGGGATGACAACTACCCTAAAAATATGAAGAAAAATAACTGTCAATGCCAGGGAGCTGTATCACAGAGGAAAAAGATCATTACAATCACTTATATTCGATAAATCTTCTTCCCCTCAACTCCAAAATGTGAACTGGGCAGGCATAACAGATTTACATTTTAGTGCCACATTTGTCAAATGCCATTGTGAAATCTTACAAAACTACTCAACTTCTGTTGAATGTAAACAGTACTATGCAGCCTCCTCTCAACAGAAGAGCACACCTGGGTTGAAATCAAAATTAAGATTGTGCAGAAGCACTAAACAACGCTGGTCAACTGAATGACCACAGTCTAGGCAATACATATACTCTGCAAACTTCTTTGCAAATACACTTCACTGTCAAGGTATTGCACTGAACCAGGTATGAAATCTCCACTACCTCCAATTTCTAAAATCCCATATCTATCACTTGCAATAGAGATTTCATCTGAGAGTTTAGTAAATCTTTTTTCATGTAGCGCTCCTATTCAAAATTATTCTCAAAAGATTAAGTGCTGAACATGTGTTACAAAAATCCATAATATGGATACAAACAGGAGTATTTATCGTCAGCAAAGACACTTTGTAGAGTTAGAATATCTGATGAGCATGAGTTATATTTTGCCTCCGCATTGGCCTTTTCAGCCATCAGCGTGCTTGTAAAAAGCGCTTATGAAGACTGTGGATGGAGCCCTCCCCGGATCTTTGTTCACGAAGCCTAGCCATGATATTTTGCCTAATTATTCTCATTTTACAGTGGGGAAATGGTGGCAAAGAAAGTCCAAGCAACTTGTTATGGAGCTTTGTGACCTTGAGGAAAAACACGACCTAATCCTCAACCTTTAAGGCCCTAAATCTAAGTTCAGACTACAGTGTTCCTCAGTGCCTTGCTTGTTAAGTTACGTAGTTGGTATGAAGACAAACACAAAACAGGCAACTTTTGGCCACTTACAGAACAGAGCTGGGCTTCTCGTCTTCACAGGGCTCAGGTGCTCAACCTTCTTGCCAGGTGGAGACTCTGGCCTCTCCTTATATATACATACATACATACATATATATATATATATATTAGTTGTTAATTAGCTCAATTAAGCACCTGTTTTTCTGAGATCTTAGGCCTCATGCAAGAGACCCCAAGGCCCATGCTTGATATCAAAGCCTCAAGGACTAAATATGATGTATATGGCATGGAATACCTTATTTTGATTCAAACTAGGACAGTCATGGAAGAAGGGAATTGTTTTTCATCCTTTTATTTACTTATTTGTCTGCAAGAGGGCTGCTGAATGGTCCCAAAACAATAAGGCATGCCCTTAAATATAAAGAAACAGAAACTAGCAACATCTCTCATAGTAGCAGAAGCATCAGCAGCAGGAAACTATAAATGGAAGCTGGATTAGAAGTGCTCAGGAGGAAGTTTCAGCATCAGCCCCCAAATGGCTCTTCTCTCAGGGAAGACATCCCAACAGGGTGTACCCATTTTTCTCCTGTCTCCAGTGGCATATTTATAAGCTGCAGAACAAGGACAAGTGAATATGATGCACAAGGATTCACGCACTAAGCTTAAAAAGGTGCAAGTAGGTTTTTCCACATGATCACACCCACAGATCTGACTTGGCAAAATGGGTAATGAGGTAAAGCAACCAGCAGAAAATACTACTAAAAATAGTACTGGGTGACCATAAATAACTACCAAGGAGCATTCAAAGTTCTTCTATTTTGCAAACAGTGCTAAGTGCCATTAATTATGGGCAAGATAAAGCAACAGTGTACCTCCAAGGAGGATACTTGGAGAACCAGAACACGACAGCTCTAGAACAATTCTCTTCAGCAAAAGGAGGATGCATAAAATGCTCAGACAGAAACCTTAATACCTGAAACACTCAACTCATCAATAAATTCATCTGCCTAACATGTATACTTGATAAAAAGCAAATATCCTGAAAACCACAAGGTTTTACTACTTTCAGCACAGATGCAAAATATATCTATTTGTGAATGAAACAAGCACCTGAACAATAAACTCCCTGATTTTTGTAAGAGGCCAGCTTTCTTTAATATGAAGGACAAGAACAAGTGGTTTAACTTTTGCAGGGTTCTTTACTTATTTTCTTATCACCATTGTTCATAGCAGTATTAGTTTTGTTTATATTTTTAAATTAACAAATTATCATCCTGTTTCAGAAATCTGCAAGAGAGGGACTTGGACCAGGAGCCTGGGGAGCCAGCTGTGTTTACAATGTCTTCAGTACTTTTCTGTCAGTAACTAACAGATCTATCTCTTCAAGACTCGGCAGTCTAGTGGCCCAGACATGCTACTGTAAGAACTAAGCCATGAGAATCATAGAATGTTAGGGGTTGGAAGTGACCTAGAAAGATCATCTAGTCCAACCCCCCTGCCAGAGCAGGACCACCTAGATGACACTCTACCCCTTAATCCAGATCATTGATGAATATATTGAACAGTACTGGACCCAGCACTGACACCTGGGGGACACCACTAGTCACAGGCCTCCAGTTACACTCTGCTCCACTGACCACAACTCTCTGGGCATCCTCAATGAGTCCCTCTTTATTTGTTAGTACAAGGTCTAGCAATACCCCTCTCCTTGTCGGTTCCTCTACCACCTGAGTTAGAAAGTTATCATCAATGCTCTGGAAGAACCTACTAGACTGCGTATGCCTGGCTGTGTAAGTCTCGCAACAAATTTTTGGTAATTAAAGTCCCCCATGACAACCAGAGCCTGTGATCTCGAGGAGAAGCCAAGATCAGAGACATTCTTCATCTGTCCGAGCTCTGAAGAGACCCGCCAGAATAGAGCCGCACCACTTTTCCAGGGCACAGTTCTACGGCATGGTCTCTCTTAGCTTAATTATAATCCTATCACAGCAAGGGACCAGAGTGATGGCAGGGAGCAGGCCCTTCTATGGGAGCAGCAGCTTTGGAAGTGGGTCCAGCTTTTTATTATCAAAAGAACATGGCTTCCCTAATGGGCAACATGGAAAACAGAGAGATTTCCCCCTGCCACGACTCCCTTCTGTGTGGTTCACCCTAAGCAGAGATAATCTGGCCAGAGTTACCATGAAGAAGCTAATTCAAAAGCAAATGCTATATTTTGGTCTGCACATGTAAATACTAATAGTCTCTGACCGATGATTGCCTCGACACCAACATTAGAGGAGCATGCAATGCTGTTGTCAGGCTGATAAAACACAAAGCTTTAATTTCCAAACTGGGGATGCTGAGCAAATGATCAATTTCATACACTCCCACAGAAAGCTAAATTATTCATTCAGAACACCTTATTTTTATACACATTTGCATTCAAAATCTGTTTTCACCTGTTTGCGTGAGTGCCAAAATGAAAGTCTCCATTTGCTCTGTTTTCTATTTATACATTAAATTTTTCCGCACAGCAGAATGTAGCTCTCCACTGCTTCCACAAAAATCTTGTCAACAACCCACAATTAATGACACCATGTATTATTTCACTGAGATGAAATAATACAATAGCCCTCACCAACATTTTAAATAAATGCCCACCACTCAGCACAAGAGGGAAGAGTGCATAAGGCCAGCATCCGCTAAACCGCCAGATTTATTAACCATTCCTATTTGAAATACTTTCCAGTCCTGATGAGATTTAGTAGAAGGCATCCTGAGAGGAAAAAAAAATAAAATAAAAATACAGTTGGCAGAAAGGCTCCTTAAGATTCCTGCAGGAGTTTGTGCACCCTCCCATTTGTCAGGATCACTTCACAGGCTTTGCTTCCTACCTTGTGGGAAAGAAGGCATACAGGAGGGACCATGAAGGACTACTTCACTTCCTCTCGTCCTCATTCTATTAATAGCTACTATGAAGGGCACTGGGGATGAGGAGTGAAATTATGATAACCTGTTACATGGCCTTTTGCCCAACACTAGGCACCTACAGGGCCTGCCATAGCTGTGTACCCAGGCTGTGCAAGCATTATGGTACTTGGTACAGCCTGGCCAAGGATGTACAAACTTCAAGAACTACCTTCTTTTACATATGACACTTTAAGAAAGTAGGACAAAAGGTGACTAGATCCCTCCATTTGTGATTTGTTTCCATAAACCACAACAAAAGGTTCTAGAGACAATAACATTTTCAACCCATCTGCTTAATTAATTGTCTTCACTGGAGAATGTGTAAATTCAGTTCGTGTTGGGGGAAAAAAGTAGAGGTAGCTATTCAAGAAGAATTCCAGCCCTGAATGCAAAAAAGAAAACAGGCATTTTAAAGACACAGATTTCATATGAAATAAACCATGATGATAACCTCTGTTTTCCCCAGAAGCAGCCCTGCTTCCAACAACCCCAAAAGAGGCGGTTATTTTTCAGTTGAAGCATCTCAGGACCCTAACACTCACCTTCCAGGTCTATTGCATCTTGTATGGGATACACGGGGTATTCTAGAATGGGTTAATATAATTTCCTAACATGCCTCTGTCTCCTCTAATTATCATAGAATCATAGAATCTTAGGGGTTGGAAGGGACCTAGAAAGATCAACCAGTCCAACCACCCTGCCAGAGCAGGATCACCTAGGTAAGATCACACAGGAATGTGTCCAGGTGGCTCTTGAATGTCTCCAGAGAAGGAGACTCCAAAACCCTCCTAGGCAGCCTGTCCCAGTGCTCTGCCAACCTTACTGTGAAAAAGTTTTTCCTTATGTTAATACTAAACCTCCTATGGTCCAATTTGCTCCCACTCCCTTTTGTCCTAGCACTGGATATGTGTGGACTCAAACACAGGTCACTTCCTAATGTAGTGCTAAAATAAAAATAAAAATCCCGTTTCTGAGTAGCCCAAATGTTACCACCATGGCTCCCACTTAGCAGTTCAAGAGTCATTTGAGAGAGTGCATAACCATTTGCATTAGGGGAGGAGAGGCTCAGGACTTGACAGTGACTTTGCACAAGGTCACACAACAACTAGAACAGCCAAGAGAAAGACAGAACTCAAGTGCTTTTTTCCTAATAAACTATCTGGCTCTCTAACTCATTTTTTATATTGCCATTTCCTATGTAGAATGGTGGCATAGCAAACTCATTAATTTGCTAACAACTGTTAGTAAACATACTCCTGGCACATTTCCCCAGTTACCAGCTAATGTTTAATTTGAAAACCGAAGTTTTTATTGACAAAGCCATTTAAAATGTAAAATGAATCAGGCAAACCTGCAAATAGGAGGGGAAGAGTTATCTGCAGAAGAATTACACAAGGATGTTTCCAAACATGAGACAGAAGGGCCCAGCAAGGCCGGTGGGGAAGGAGGGATTTCACGTTTAACTGGAAGCAGCTGTTGTAACCTGCCTAACCCCACCAGAACGTGTGTGCTGGGGCTGCGTCTCTCAAGGGCTCTAGCACCAGCCCTGTGGCAGCTTTCCTGTGGGCAGGCAGCTAACTCATTTCTGTTAGTTTATCCCAAAAGAAGTTACCATGGAGACTGGCATGAAAATGGCAATAGGCTGGCCAAATAGAGATGCAAAGCATGGGACGTACAGAGTCCAGTGCTCTTAATCATCTGGCCAAGATCCCTAACTCCTGGATGGTTGCTGGGCTTTCCACACCCACAAAGTTCAGCTCTGTCAGCAGCCTATCAAAAAAGGTTTGATAGAGTAGGCAAACACCAGCCATCATCAGTAATCTATCACAGTTCATGAACATGTAGTTAACAGACATCATACTGCTTAATATGTTATTTGCGTGTGCAAAAGTTATTAAAAGTAGGATTAAAACAACACGGTAAAGATAGGTGTTTACTTCCCAGGACAAGGCATAGAATACAAACAGCTTTCCAGGAGACTCTCTTGTCATCTTTTTTTTGAAATAAAATAACATTAATAAAATATTTTTTCCAATTCTCTACGTGCAAGACTGATCTAACCTTTTAAGGGAATGATGAAAAAACTCTGGTGTATTATGGGGGGAAGTTTCACATTTCTGGTTATTATGGTGCATTAAGGGAAGCACTGCTGGGAGCAGCAGGGTCTTCATATGAGCTGTGCTTTCTGAAGGACTCCAGGAATAGTTTAGCCAAGCTGTAACATGTGTGGCACGCAGAGGAGGAGGAAGGAAGGAGATGCCATTCCCACCTAGAAGTATTGGGAACCTGCAGAAGGCTGGGAGAGGCCTCTGGCATCTGGTATATATCAAGCCTGAGGGCTGAAACTCGCTCCCCATCCTGAGCACTGCTTTTTAGGAAATATTTACCTAAAATTCAAAGCTTAACACTCCACCCAGGACAACAATAAAACCTGTGAGAAAACAAGAAAAAAAAAGGGCTCAGGGTGAGCAGAACTTCCCCTGTATGTTGGTTGCTTTTATACACAATTTTATTATTGTGTATTTTTCTTTTTTTCTAAAGGAAGGCAGAGCTGATGAACCGCAGGCTCCCTGCTGCTGAGTTTAGCCAACGAGCGCAATAGGATCCCAACACATTTCTGCTTTTCAGACCCATTGTGAACTTTATGGACCATGTTCTTCCTCCATCCACAGGGCAAATGTTCCAGAAGTGATTCACAAGCCCTGCCACTTGGTACCAAAACATGCTCCCCTGAGCTGGTTAATTTAAGGTTGGAATTTGTCTCTTTGTGCTGACAACCTTTTTATGAAGGCAGCATAATCCCACAGAGTACTTACTGCAAGCATTTCAAATCCTGATGTTTTACAGTGTTACTTTTTACAACGTGTATATTTGAGACGTTTCTTTGATACATTCCTTTACCACAGTACAAAGCAGAAAATACAACCCACAGAGCCTCCAGCCTACTGACATTGCTCCTTGCATTTGCCTACACAATGGCAATGTCATTTAAATTGTTTTGAAGTAAGATTTACAGTATTAAATAAAATGTTTTCTAATACATTTCCAATTTTTCTTCTGTACTACAGTGCAACTGCTATAGTCTGCCTAGACAAAAAAAGTGGTTTAATCTGTTAGTCTTTCTATAAACCACTGAAACAATGCCAGCCATTTCTGCATATGTGTCTCGGGGAAAACTAATGGAATATCTGACATTTCTGGAGATACTAAAAAACCCATAAGTGACATGCAGGTATTCTCCATAGAAGTTCTGAGGTCAGATGAGGAAACCAAAGCATTTTAACAGACTGAATAGCTTAAGTTTGCATTGTATGACACTGAGTAATCATACATACCCCAGAATTTTACACCTCTATGTTAATTCCTCTTAAAACTCTCCTTAGCAGCATGATAAATGCTATATGTCTACACTGACAGAGCTAGTCCTGAATGCCCTGACAGAAACCCATCAGTCACGTTCTCAGGGAAGTGCCTCTTCCTTTTCAGAGGGCAACTTCACAGATGACAGTACATGTAGAGCAAAGCAAGCAGCAAATCATGGAGAGGGAGGTGTTGGAGCACACAAGAGCTACTTCTACTCCTTTTGCCCCCAAATAAAGCATGTTGAGACTATACCATAAGTTATAAAAATGCCTCACTTCTTGTTCTATTTCTGTGCCTAAAATCTTCAACTTGATGTACTTCGAAAGCTGCAATTTCAATTGATTGTCTAGTAAATAAGACTAGACAGACAAGTCTTTCCTAAACAGCAAAGAGCATCAAATAGTCTGGAAGCAAGTTGCAGCCCTGATAATTTATTACATTCAGCTTCCAGAGGAAAAAAGAATCCCAAGGAAAGGGGGGAAAGGAAAGTTAAATATCCTGTACTTCAAGATAACAGAGTTCTTTCCATCCTGAGCAGTCCGAATCAAGACAAACTTTTGCAAACTGAAGAAAAATAATAAATGCAATTAACACTATGTTTATGGACTTGTAAAAAAAAAATTATATGCTTTTACCAGCACACTTCTCTGTGGCAAGACCTATCTTAGACCTTATTTTCTGAGAAGGGCAAAATAAAATATGTTTGCAGTAGTCAGAAGGGAAGAAAGGTGTGCACAGTCATGTAGTTAAGTTCACCACATGCTCCTTGAACGTTCATACAACAGTGTTGTCTCTTTTAAAGACACACTTAGCTGCAACTTTCTCCTGGAAAAATATCAAAGCTGACTCCTTCCTGCTTTTCCTGATTAACAACTTCTTTACCAAAAAAAAAAAAAAAAAAAAAAGGAGGGAGGAAAAGGAAAAAAAAAAATCATTTGAAATCACAGGTCCTAGAAGTCTTAGAATTAACACCAAGGAGGATAATTGATTACAAACTACCCTGAAAGAGAAATGACTGCTCAAAACCTTTGGCTAGGTTCTACCCTACTGCGGCTCACCTTAATGTCTTTCATAACACTTGCCAAACCAATGAGCAAGGCCTTAGTTCACTCATTTCGGAGTGCTACAAATTTTGAAAGCTAGGGATTATTATTACTTTTTTTTGCGTGTTCACACACAGATGCACCTTTTAATGCTCTTCTGTCTGGCACTATCACAGATGTTATTTGGGACTGTTCAAGACTTCTCTAATGCACCTCGCACTTTAAAGTCTCTGATTGCTGAAAAGACATTTGGATGTGAAAGAAGTTGCTATTGAAACAGAAGTAGTATTATATCCAAATAATTCCTTCTACCTTTGATACCCTTCTCTCCAAGTAAATTTCAGTCAGAGTTCCTATACCTCTGACTCTGAAGCATCAATGCACGTACTGTTGTAGACAGAGTACAATGGCAATCAAAAAAAGTATCACCATGGCAGAAATGCCTCTCCATAAAAAAACAAAACAGGCAGACAGTTTTGTTCACAAGACAAATTTATATATTAAAGGCTGTATATATCAATATTTGATTTAAATGTCTGTGCCTGCACATTTATTGAACAAAGCCAGACAGGTGCAGACAGTTGCACATCTGTATTCATTAATAGCAAGGAAGAGAGATATTCACAGACAGCCACAGCAACAAATAAAGGAATTAAAAGTATTTGGTCAGACTGTAAGCATTTTACCTCTGTTCATCAACAAAAAAATGGAGTCGTCTTCAGGCCTACATTCATCCTTAACTTTAAGGATCAAAGAACTTAAATAAGTAGAGTAGCTGATGCAATCAGTGAAGAGATGCTTGCAAAGGTGCTACAACCCACTTAAGACATGATTAGGTAGACCTCTCCTTCTTGGCCACACAGAAATCTATGGCTCCTCAGTTAGCTGGGATAAATTTCATCCTCAATATTTAACTGCCAAAAAACCAAAAAAGTGTTCATAGTGAACAAAAATGATAAAATGCCTTCTATGGAGTGGATTTATATTATCAAAAAACAATTAAGTTTTCAAGGACGTTCTCTAGCATTAAGGATTGAAGCAAAAATTTCTACTCATCCTTAAAGTTAAAAACTTAAGTGCACTTTCTGACTAAAGCTGTGGCTGCACTATTTATATAAGCATCGCATGAAATGGAAAAAAGATGTACAACCCAGCTTCTCTTACATGCAATCTCTACTCATGGAACCAAGATAAAATGTCTTCTACAGAAATTCATCAGTTTATAGGAGGCCAGCCATTTGGGACAACTTACTTTTAGAAACTAGAAAAATAATCTTCAGGCAGCAAAACAGTCATCAGTTTCACAGCTAACATCAATAGGAACAGGCAACTGCTCACATCCAGATTTTCAGTATTGCCTAAAGACTCAGATCAGCAAGACTCAGTTTACAAGACACTCAGTTTTGAAACCAAAACTACCCATGAAAATCCTGCTAATTGCTGAGCATGGTGGGTATGCAACTTTTCAAATAAAAGATGTTTTCTTGCTTAAGTGGGAATTGAGTGCTTCATAAAATTTAATGGTTTCATAGGTGCTGATCACCCATAAAGTTTACAGTACTCTCTTAAGACTGTAGGATGAGAAAGCCGAGTGGAGATCACCCCGCATTCAAAAAAAATGAATATATTAATTATTAGGAGAGAGGACTGGCACAGGCAGTACACGTTAGCTCAGATGGACCTTTTTCAAGAGGAAGACAAGACCTGGCGGGAAGCAGCTACTCTGCCAGCATAATGTAAATCAAAAACAAGTTTGACAAAACTGAAAGCATCATGAGGAAACGTCTTTTACATTTGCATCTTCCTTACAGTACTTGCACATGCTTCCAAATTAAATGGCTTATTGGGAGCTCTGTTAGAGATAACACAGCATTAGTGACAGATATGGCACCTGCCATTGCACTGAAAAACATGTCTTTTGGATAAAAGCTCAAAGAGCCCAAACCCTGCATGGTTTACTCTGAGTGAGAAGAAAACCCTACACCTTTCAGCCTAGGTCACTACCACTGATAGCTCTAATTCCTAGAAAGAGAATCATACACAAAACTGTACTGGATACATTGCTGTGTGCAACACAACTTAAACACTGACATACTCCAGGAGTTTAGATCATAACAGCCTCCTGCCAGTCTACAATATTACACTCAAATCTGCCAGTAAAACATGGAACGACAGAAATATTGCATCAGTGCTTCAGAGCTTACAGCATGTTACAACTTTGCTTCACAAGAAATATACTTCATGTACTCTCCAGTGGGAGCTAATAATAAATTCAACAACCCACTGAAGAGTTTTATGCTGGTTATAGGCAAATACCTTAATGCCAGAAGGAAGAAGCTACCTCTTACATACAGGTTATGGAATAAAGCTATCCAACTTCCTGTTTTTGATTTGCTAGGAAGGATGCAATGAAATTGGGGTCTCTGCTCCAGCACTGGGCAGCAGGCACTGAGCAGGCAGCACTGCCATGGGAATCACTCTGATTTGCATCCAAGAACACTATCTCTGCAGAAAAGCCTTAGCTACTAATCTTGGTTGCTAATCACTGCTTCTGGGAACCAAAAAATGTGACAGGAAAGGCTTCAGTTTTGTTCCAAAATCCTCAATATAAAATGGAAAAAATGTGCCTTTAAAGACTGTAAAACTCTCTCTTTCTAATTGTTTTTCTGTGTCTCAGGAAAAAAAACCCCAAAGACAGAAGCCCTGCTGATACCCTATGCTGTCTGAGAGCACAGGATGGAGGGACATTTCTATACACAACATATGTTCTGCACAGAGTCTCAACCTTCATCAGCTTCCCAGAACCACCCAGGCAAGCTTCACACTGCAGTGCCAAGGGCTGGGTGGGCTCCACCTGCCTCCAGAAGCATTACTGGTTCCTCAGATCTCAAGGCTGCTCAGCCCACTGAGGGTACATGTGTGCCTGTGTGCACTTCACACTCCTTCTCCACACACACTCTGTAGGAACCTGCTGAAAGCTTCACCCAGCTCGTGATTATGTTGAAGTTTTAAATAGGCTGTCCTAACATCTCTCTCACACACACACATACACCCTCCTTGTCTCCCAAGGAGGAAATTAAGAGCCACATGAGAGGTGTCTGGGGTGGCATTTTGCAAACAAGCTTGCAGGAGCTATGTATGAGCCTCTCCAGTAAACTGTCAAACCTCCAGCTACAGGCAAAGTATTATACTTGCAGTTCTTTGAAATTATATGTTTTCACATGTTGACCACACCTGAAGTCTCTCATGGTCACACATGGCCACCAAGACAGTACTTGAGGATGCCTTGTTTACCAGCACAAATTTAGGATTCTTATACTGCCAGGAAACAGGAGAGACTGGGGGGGAAGCAGAGTGTCTGTGTAAGAGAAAAACATTTCTGAGTCTTCCAGGAGACATTCATGCCCACAGTCTTGGCTGTCTTAGGGCTTTTGTTCATTTCCCTATGGCTCTACTGGAAACCAACACTTGTGCATTCAGCAAGAGAGCATTTGCTTAGTAAGATGAAGCTGACTAAAACCCCAAGAAATACAGCTGCACCACTGAGCAGCTTCTTAAAGTCTTTTCCTAAGGGATGAGATCTGATTTTGGTTTAACTACAGTCAGAACTGTGATTATGCACAATAGTAAAGCCTAAAGAGTACCATAAAGATAACTTCTATGCAGTGGTAGGAATCACAGCAGCTTCACCAGTCGTATTCTGCATTATTTGCTCTTCACTAGTAGCCAGCACAGTCTGGGAAGCAGGAGACATTACAGGGTTTTTTTCCTGAGCAGGGCCACTAAGATTATTAATGGAGTGGGAGCATCTACCTTATGAAGACAGGCTAGGAGAGCTGGGTCTCTTTAGTCTGGAGAAGAGACTGAGGGGGGACCTCAATGTGTACAAATATGTTAAGGGCCAAGTGTCAGGAAGAGAGATCCAGGCTCTCCTCAATGTCATCCTGTGTTAGGACAAGAGGCAATGGGAGTAAGTTGGACCATAGGAGGTTTAGTGTAAACATAAGGAAAAACTACTTCACTGTGAAGGTAACAGAACACTGGAACAGGCTGCCCAGGAGGGTTGTGGAGTATCCTTCTCTGGAGACATTCAAGACCCACCTGGACACATTCCTGTGTGACCTAATCTAGGTGATCCTGCTCTGGCAGGGGGGGTTGAACTAGATCTTTCTAGGTCCCTTCCAACCCCCCTAACATTCTATGATTAAGAACTGCTATGAAAATCACCCAAGATCACTTTCCAACTCCTTTTTCAGCAGGAGTGGCTCCTGGGCACCACTCCTGCTAAGTCTTGTGGAGTTGTCTCATGTTGCGGTCTGCATAACCATAGCACTTAAAGGCAGCCACAAGAGAAAGCACCTTGCAAGTTTTCATCTCAGAAAACCAAGGGAAACTAGGTGGAGTAATGTCTCATACTTACTGTACAGTGAAAAAATCTGACTTACAGACAGACCTCAAACTAGAGTTGCAACTCTTGATATGGCTCAAAAGAATTTCTCATGCATTTTAATAATTCAAATCTCTACAGCACGTCACAGTAGATGAAGTCACATACATTTTCTCTTCAGAGTGCTTTCTGTTGCTTATAAATTTGTGAATGTTGCTTACACAGAAGTCAATGCCTTGGCTCCTACACAGGAAAGGCAGACTGTAACTAAACTGCAGCATAAAGGTGTCTCTAACCCAATACTTCCTCTCCTCCACAGTTCACATCTCAGCAAGAAGGACCTGGAGGCTGCAAGTGAGCACTGCTCAGCCAAGGCACTGCCCTGATTAAGTGACCTGAGGAGCAACAGGTCCCAGCCCATCAACTCTCAGATAAGGTGGGGTTATCATGAAGGTGCTTCAGAGATCTGACATCAGATCTGGCTGCATTGACTGAAGGATCACAACTGAAACACAGGACTTGGCCAATTTTTGATGTCACAGAACATTCATGGCTGGAAATGATCTCTCAGATCACCGAGCCCAACCAAAAAAAAAAAACCACCACCAAAACCACCCCAAACAAAACAAACCACACAACCCCTTCCCTCACTAGAGCGTGTCCTAGAGCACCACATCTACACATTTCTTAAACACCTCCAGGGATGTCCTCTGCAGATCTTCACCAGCTTTTCCTGCTGTAACTAAAGAGAAGTCTATTTCCATTTCTTTAGTAGCTCCCAGCACTTCAAAAGTTCTTTTCCTCTTTCCCCCACCATTCACAACTGCCTTGTGCTACACAGTCTATGAGTATACAGGTAATTAAACAGATGCCAAAAAATCCAAATTTAAAATGGAAAATTCTAAAGGAGTCGTTACTACCTTTGATAGTCAAAAAACTAGGCAGGTTTTCTACTTGAAAGTAAATCACTCCAGAGCAATGAAAGCACTTATTTAGTTTTTAAGCCAAGCACACAGATAGGCTTGGTGCAATATCCTGTAAACACCTGAGATTTCACTTGTGAACACATTGATTTTCTCCCTCCTTGCCTGCCTTGTATGTAGTCAAACATCTCTTGCTTGAGGCCTGTATTTCACACAGAGCTGTGGTCTCACAAATTATTTTGCATGTAAGGAACAAAGAAACAACCATTCCGTACGAGATTTGCTCCCCCAAAATATCTATATACTTGAATAGTACAACGAATCAACCACCTTGAAATTAAGAGAAAAGTTATTTATTTAATGCCAGTTAAGGTGTCCACATGAAACACTTTGCTGGTTTCCTGCACACCAACAAGCTGCATATGCAACAGTTTGGTACCTTGCTATGGCACAATTCACCACTAAGCTACTGAAGGCTTTACTTCAGATTTTTAAAAGCTCACAAAACCCAAATTGCTCATCTCCACAGAAAAAAAAATCCTAGGCTATAGTTCTCTCTTGGGTGGAGGAGAAGAGCATGAAAGGCAGACCATGGCAATGCCCTTCATATTAAAAAGGGCAGATCCCACCACTCTCCTACAAGGAAAACTCTCACACTGAGATCAGCATGTGCAGAGTCCAGGGTCAAGTTTTGTTCCATTTATTGTTATAGAAATTGCTTGGAGAGAGGCTCCCTTATCTGCACTTTCGACAAATGTGATTTGTCATTAAACTACACCAAGGGCTGTGTGCTTCTCTCTGCTTTAACAACTTTTAAAGTCACTGTCCCCTGGAAATAAGAAACGTGTACAGTGTGTTTTGTAATCAGCATCACAGGAGAATTCTGCTGTACTTTACACAAAACTTAGCCAGTGTCATTTAAAAAAAAACAAAAAGACATTTGGCATAGCTAAGTAGATATATAGATCTACAATCTATGTTTATGGATATAGGAGCCCTAGAGCCATCTCTTCATCTCAGGAAGAAACAGCTGGGGCAAATCATTGGCAGTAGGGCATTTTATAGTTAAAAAACACACAATCTTCAAATGCAATTTCTACCTAAGAAAATGCCATGCTGTGTGCTGACTGACACCTCTCCTGAGGTCATTTTAAAAGCTACTTGTGTCTTATGGGTTTATTTTGTTGCAGAGCTGGTCTTTAATCTCCCAGTACCTATAGATCAGAACCATGTACCATCTGTCAGTGAGCTGATGGGCTGAGGCAGAGTGATGTAGAACAGAGAGATGAGATTTCACTGCCTCTTGTCAGTCACTGGAAGGTGATGTGTAATTTTTCCCTGGTGGAACATCTAATAAAAGGTTGCCCACTGCCACATACTTAATGTAGACAGCACGATGATGAGCTCTGAATCTCCAACAATTTTAGCATGCATTCAGGACTTTGGACCTCAGGACAAGAATATATCCAGACCTCTAGAAATGTCATAGTCATCAATAAGACTCAGTAAGGGATGAGGGAAGAAGTCATAGCTGAAGAAACAAGAATTTTTGAGAAATGGCCTACTCTCTTCTGAAGATATATTAGCCCCTATTTTCCATATTATTGTCATTATTCAGTGTTAAAAATTGAGAGGCATTTAAAAATAGTTCATTGCCAGTTAAACACACAGAATAGTCTTTTGTTCCAGACTCCTGAGGTTTCAAACTGCAGATGTTCTCCCCTGCCACAATCAATCCTGAAGAGCCTGACACTGCCAGGACCCTTAGAGCTTGCTTGGCTTATCATTATTTCTATAGACTACGTTTCTGAAAACAAAGTGGGGAAGTATAAATGAACTGCTTTTCTAGGAGCAAACACAAGCAGTGACACCACTTGCCATGAAAGGAAGCATTTTTAGTATCTTTTCTGCACAAGACAGTTTTGCCTTCAGACCTAGGCAACCTGAAGGGCAGTCTGCAATGCCAGAGTCCACCAGCTGACATGTAGGATTTTATGGTTATAAAGAAAGCTTGCATAAAGCATATTTGAAAACGCAGTACCCTAGCAGGAAACATTTCAGCCCAATGCCTCAGAGCTCCAGGATCAGAAAGAAGGAAACAGGTGTAGAATTCAGTTGAACGCAGAGTTCTTGGTTCTGCAGTTACTGAAGTGAATGGGAAGAATGTAAAAAGGTAAAGGATTTATTTCAACCACCACCTCATTCCCTCTATGTTCCTGCTAATGTGCACAAGAATTTTGCAGTTTTGCTTTTCAATGGCTGCTGTTTCCATGGGCACAGAGGTAGTACTGGTCTGCACAAAGGCAATTCTGCTGGTTGTCCACAAAAGGCAATGGATATTTCTATCAATCAGTATTATTACAGTAGCATTCACCAGTGTCTCTATATAGCTACAGACCTTCCCTCAAAAAAAAAATTGAAAAGGTAGCATGCTAGTTCTATTGGTAATGATAAATTCATACAGAGACATGCTCAGAAAAGACCAATTTGTGCTCTACTTTTTCATGGTTGTGAGTGCAAGCACCCACACAGACCATAACATATGGCATACAGCTTTTGCAAATATCACATTGAGGGGGACATCAAGATAGTTCACTGGTGATGTGGCTTTTGTAACATCTCCAGAAACCAAAATCACTGGTCCTGTTGTTGTTCTTGCTGTGTGAGATAGTACAACGATATGTCCTGCTTTTGTAGGAGAAACATGCGTATCACTTTGGTTTGCTAAGCACATACAAGCAGCTTCCTGTCATCGAATGGGTGCACAGGCAATTAATCCTGGCATTTCCATTAGCTTGTGCAATGCAAGTGAGGTCAGGCTGCTTCTGCACTGTTACACTTACAGGTCAAGCCAAACTTAACCATCACATCCTAAGTATATTTGTACTTTATTTTGACTCATCCATTACCAGTGATGAAAGCATCCTAGTTTCACAGGTAATTCTATTTTAAATTTATCCTCACTCACATTCCCATGTAGGCCAAGTCACTTCAATATGCATCCTTTGACAGGACTTCTGTCATAACTAATTATCTCCAAACATTTAAATGCCCATGAGAAAAGCATTCCTTCTTTCAGATGATGGCCACTTTAGATAGTGATAATTTTGGCTTTTAAAAAAACCTTCATACTCCAGCATCAAGCAATTGCATAAAAACCCACTTTTTTAGTAAAAGCTAAAATTTAAGCCCATATGAGTAGAAAATCAAATGACTCAAAATGCATCTATCTTAAAACTAAACTGTTTTGTAGGATTTTGAAAGGAGGGGGATGGCCACATGACTTCTGAGTTCTGTGGCTAGTTTTTCACTGAAGGACAACCTGTGATTTCACCACCTAGGCTGGGTCACATGTGGCTGCAGTACCTGGGCTAACAAGGTGAGGTAAACAGGAACTCCTGCTGTCACTACAGGGCAGGCACAATCTATAATTATATTTAGAAACCAAACCCAGGGCATAATTACTCCAAAGCAGGCTTATTTTCAGAGACATTCATCAAATTTTTCATTGACTTCATTGTTTGTAAGTGATGCTGAATGTAGGCTGTAAGGGTGGAAAACAAAGTAACCGCTGCCATTTCTTTATGCGGACAAACAGCACACTTGCTTACTTGCTGCAGGGGTAGTACAATAGATAGTGAGAGCTCTCTGCCCTAATGATGCTGTCTTAATGAACTCAGCATAATTGCCTTTGTGAAACAATGGTGAAGAGCACAGCAGCATTTAAACACAGCTCCACTTAAACAAGGACTTGCTCTGGTTGCATGCCAGCTTCCCATCTCCAGGTCCTTCATAAATCTGTCTCTCCCTCTTTTCAAAACGCTCGGATTTTTTTTCCGAAATAAAAAGCCAGGATCTCAACTGATATAAAATGATGCAGCTTTGTGTGATATTTACAAAAAACCCCACAAAACAGGAAAAGAAATATAATAGTATCTCAGCCTTCCCCATGGTCCACACTCAGTTGTTCCAGCTACCTAGCTCTCTCCAGTGGCCAGCAGCCCCATGCACCATGTGGAGTGAGGTTTCTTGGGTTCAGTTACCAGTCTGCTGGGATGGGAATGGGAATCTGCAGCTCTCACAGCAACTTTCCAAAGCAAAACACTTCCTTTAATTAAACATGAAAAATTCATCAGCACAGCACTTGATTAATCTGTGTTTATTTGATTCTGCAGTTCAACTTTTTTGCAATATTACAGGTTACCAACACAGATGTATTGCACAAACTGAGCACAAGCAATATTTTGGGGTTACCACTTATTTGTGAATGCTCAGCAATTACTGTATTACAAAGTGAATGTGACAGGAAAGTTACAAAGAATTCATGCCTTTGTTAAAAGTTAAATTCATATCTGAGAACACCTCTCAAACTATGCACAGTGGGGTATACTTGATATCCCTAATTTGGCAGTCATAGGCTTGCCTGATTGTGATTTAGAATTCAAATGTTCACTTTGCTAAGGGGAAAAAAAAAAAGAAGGCCAACTCTTTTAAACCTGGTAGCTGAAGTTAGATACTTAAATTTAAGTCTCAAAAAATAAAAGTGCCCTCGAGTATGCTACTACTTTCATCTTTAATGGATTTCAAAGTGATTTGAAAAGACTCCCTTACTGAGAATGCCCTGAACAACAGGTCTCATATGACATTCTGTGAAACCAGTGACCATTTTTGTGCAGGTCTGATGAGTACTGAAGAGCAGGACTGGGAATGGTGAGTATCTTCACAGTGACTTTTAATCCAGCTCTGACACTGCTCACACTAACTAAATGTCTTCCAATGAAGCTGAGATAATCTGAGGTATACCATTACATGATAAGAAAGATTGTTTGTCTTTAGACTTCTCTCTAAATCACCTATGACCTTTGCATGCTGTATAAATAAATTACAACCAGTATTTTAGCTTCTTTCAGACATGGCCATTATAAGAATGTCACTGACATTTTAGTCAGGATGTTCTATTTAGTTTGAAATATGATAGAAGCCTAATGAGGTTTTAAGCAAAGAAAGACAAACATTAAGAAGCCTGAATCTAAATATATCCAGGAAAATTAAAGGAAAAAGCCTATAAAGACTATATAGAGAACAAGCTGATGGTACCTAATATTGAGCACATCTTTTTATCTGGAGGTCTTACAGAAAAAACACTAGCAGGAGGACTATAGCTGTAGAGATTTTGCTCTGGCTGTAGTACATTTGCAGCAACACTGAATTTTACAGTAAAAGAGTACACTGACCATAGCTAAGAAGTCCTTGGCTGCCGAAACAGGATCACATATGGCAGAATAAGACAATGTATCCTGCAGTACACTTTCTCTCAAGTGTAAGGAGATGCAAACCAGGGGATGAGCTGGACATCTTGCATGACAGCGCACCAGCTGGTGCTTCTTCAGCAGAGTCCTTGCCCCACCAGAACAGAATCAGTGGAAGAAAATACTCTCCTGTCTTTTCACTTGCCTTTACCTAACAAAAGGCAGGGTGCAGTAACCTCCTTGACTTTCTACTGTTGTATTCTTTCACTTTTTTATGGCTTACTACACTATAAATTGCATAGTTCACCTAACATCCAGCCATTTCTGGTGGTGGTTTTTTTTCTGCTTGCAAAAGCTGAATACAGAAGTCCCTCATACTATTAAATATTAATCAGTAAAATAAATGTAGTTACTGAAGGATTAACATATTCAAAATATTCATATACTTAGATATTAACTAACATTAAACATAAGTCATTCATATGACCAGTGGTTAGAACAATCTAAGAGCCATGCTTGAGCATTTTAAATCAAATTAAATTAAATACCAATTCTGAAGCTGTTTTTAAGTGGTGCCCCCATAAACCTGTACAAAATTATAAAAAGGAGAAATTAGGAACAAAACTCTGACTTGACATTCTTTTTCTTAATTTGAATTTAACTGGATTACACATGAATTACTAATTGGTGTTTCTAGTGACCCATGGTGATAATACGAGCTCTGTATTACAAAGACCTGACATTTAATTAGTTTGTATGAGCACATTATGCAAAGTTTTATCACAAAGTGATTTAAACTCCTATTGCCCTTGGTAATGCAACATAGCAATAGTAGTGTCTACGCATTGGTACAAACATAAAATAAATTTCAAAGAGAATCCATTAAAAGAAAAATCAATTGATTAAATGTAAAATGAAAATAAGCTCTGCAGTGTATTAGGTACTAAATTCTATTCATCCAAGCTTCAAAGTTGGTAATCATCAACTTGAACTATGTAAAACAAGCATTAGTCACACTTGAACTACCAAATAACTCAGTTTGTATATTACTTGTAATTCAAAATTTTCCAGAGATCTCCACTAGACATTTACACATGAGTTACAAAACCAGCTAGTCTAGAAATGGTTTTGTGTGGAAAGCATTTGCCTCATTGGTCCTCAACGTGGAGGAACAACAGCAATTTTGATCCCCATAAAATACTCCAAAATAGGTAAGGGAACAAGCTGGCGTGGACATCACACTGCAGGAAGAGAAAGGAAATTACTTTATAACAAAGTATCTTCCCAACAAGCTAAGAATGTTTCTGAAGAGCTAATAGCAAGCTGAAACAACAGGAAACAAGAGGTACAGATGTCACTGAAGACCACGCACCACTTAACTGCTATCCATCACTCTATCTGATACAAACCAGTAACAAAAATATTGGCCCTTTGTAACTTCACTTACCCTTTCAGGGCATGTTCTGATACGAGGTCAAATTTTGCTTTGAGATTTATCTTTTTTTTTTTTAAAGTTCTTAAATATTTGTTAGGGAGGAGGGATACATTGATTTGGAGAAATTCTACTCTTAGGCTGAAAGAATTCTCTTACTGAAGAGGAATTCACATAATTACAGAGTTCCTACAAGACTGATCTTTACCTAATAACATCTAAAACATGTTTCCTTGATGAATCAATCATTTGACTGAGACTTTGTAGGGCTGCTTGCTAAAACTTTGGGCATCTCTACAGAAATGAGTTCAGGCTCCAGAAGAAATGCTTAGTTGTCTAGAACAGTATGGAGTTAGAAAGGAAGTCTAAACATCAGATGTGCAGCCAACTAGTAGATGCACATAATTATGTTGCCAAATAACCAAGACAGCTGCTGAACTAAGGTCTGCCATTGGAAAACAGATGCTAATCTTTGGTATGGAAAAGTGAGTGATCAGATGATCAGGCCATGCCGAGGATTGGTATCTTAATTTTTGTTGCTTCTCTGCTAGGAAGGTTGAGGTCAATGGTCACAGCAATCACAGGGGTCACTCTGATATAGTCTGAAGTGTTTGGCTCAGTAAGCCTCAAAGGGAATATTTGCACTTCTGTTTTGGGGAGGGCAGGCATGTGTGTATATCTTTCTAGTTTCCAGTTTCCATCAGCACTCATAAATGAGCATACACTTTCAAAAAATATTACTCCTAATGACCTTATTGGCCTTATTTCTGTCAGAATCCACCAAGATACTTAGAAGACAGGAACACCCAGTCTGATTTGAAAATGACCTAACCTGCAGCTAGGAAGCTTTTTCCAGGACAGTGTGACACAATCTGCACTTGTCATCTCTAAGTTGCGTAATAGGTGTTCCCAGACCCTTGTGCTGCAGATGGTCTTTGCTACCGGTTCTGGCTCAGCACAGAGCTGGGCTCCTGCACATTCCTTTCATTAATGCTTTGCATGAGTGGACTTCTGCAGCCTGGGATGCATGGGCATAGCTGCTGCCCCTTAGCAGGGTATATCTCCCCGAAACCACCTCTAACACACCTTAGCAGCACCCTAGAGACCACCTTGCCTCCAGCAGGGCTTAGTATGTCTGTCTTGGGGGCAGTCATGCCAGACCTGACCTCCCCTCAATTTTCAGCACTGCAGCCACCCAGACCCTCACTGCCTCTGGTAATGGAGAGGTAATTCCTTTCAGGAATTAATTTTATTTTCACATTAGTCTCCTCTGTAGTTCCCTGGAGAAGAAGAAATGAATACCAAGAACCTGCACATCACAGACCACTGCAGCCATACAGTTTGCCATGCCCATCTGCCCAGTGCCAGGGGACTTTAACTTCTCCCAAGGAAAACACAAGAAACAAAAATCCTACAAGAACTTGTATGCTCGCATGCTGTTACTCTCAAAAGTGTAAGGGTGCTATATTCATCTGTCCTTACTCATACAAAGGCACAGTTTGNACTCATACAAAGATGTCTGGCAACACTGCATCAAAGTCATCCATTTCTCATTAGATATTAAAATGCACTGTTGTCTTTGAAAACTCCATGAAAAGAAAACGTGTATCTGCAAATTGTTTGTAAGGTTTAAAATCTACCCCACAGCCTGAGCCTGGAAATTGCATACAGCTCAAGTCTACCTCTATTAATCATTGACTTCAATGAGACTATTCATGCAGAAGGTCCAAGACACTTTTAGAGCTTTTGGTAATACATATGTACGTATATCTTTTTACTTTAAAAATGAAGAGGGATTTCAGAATAAGCATGAAGATCATAAAGTGGATAAAGATTTTTTCTAAACCACCACCAAAGAACAATCATGCTGGAAGAAGCTGACAAATTTCAGCAGCTCTTTTTCATTAAAGTACATTACTTTAAACAAAACCCTCCAAGGCATGCTCTGCAAGAAGTCTGCCATGATGCGAATATACTCATGTGAAAGAAATATAGCACAATCTAGCACATTCATAGAAATGTCACTTTTAAATATAAAGCCCATTATTCATTATTAAAAGAAATGGATACATGTGTGAGAAAAACACACATCTTGTGGCTACATGCCTGGCAGCAGCTTATATTCTTTGCAGAGTATTTTACATCCACAATAAATGTGAAAGAGACATGTATACATCTAGGTTTTAGGTTTGTCGTCATTGGGAAATAGCTATATCTAATTCAAGAAGACAAGAAAGCTACATTTATCATGTAAGTTAAAGTGCAGGAAATTAAAAGATGTGGGAATACTGGACAAGTTGAGACACAAATGGCAACAACTACGTTACTCTGTAAGACACATGGTACTCCCCTGAGAACATAGGAGCATTGTCAAGAGCTTGACAAAACAGATTTCATAAAATAAAGTGGTGTAAGTCTGACTTCATTAGTTATGATGCAAAGTTTTGCCTTAGCATTTTGTAGGAGATTATTTTGGTCTCCTGTTTGACACTAGCTAGAAAGATAGATAGATAACAATACCGATGCATAAGCAAGTTATCAGAGTGTATCTGTCTTAATTGATGTTGCATTAACCCATAACAGGGCAGTGCAAACACTAAAACATTGCCTTGCATCAGAGAATCCATATTTAACCAATACCTTGGGTTAAGACTCAGATTTTTCTTCTGCACAGTATTCCCACTGTTCAAATTTACAAATGACAGATGCTCTGAAGCTGTACATGGAAAAGACACTTTAAAGATTATCTTTAATGTATTTAAGCCTTTTTTTTTTTTTTTGCCCTGAAATTGCACAGGTGGCAAGCTCCTCAAGCCCCCGGGGTCCTCTCCCCTCAAGCCCCCGGGGTCCTCTCCCCTCAAGCCCCCGGGGTCCTCTCCCGCTGTGCAGTGAGACAGGGCTTGGAAACTGGCTCATCTGGTTCCAAAAAATTTTGGAAACACACTGCCTTGAAGTGTGGTAATTACAATATGTTGGGGCTTTCTTCCTTCCTTCTAACAAAAGGAAATTCATACATGGGGAACTGAGAAAGTGAAGGAAGACAGAATTCACTGTGGATTGTGCTGTCATCCTAAACAATGAAAAGTTAAATGGAAACACCCGATGCAATGAAAAGCCTGATGAAGACATTGATTCTGCAACCATTATCTTCAGAGTTAAACTCTGCTTGAACAAGGTTTACATATGTGAACATGTACTGGAAGCAAAATGCATATTCCCTTACACACATGGTAGTAACAAAGGGCAAGAGTAATCACTAGAAAACCCTGTCTCCTCAATATCATACAGCAATAGGTTTTAGTCAGGGCCTCTATTAAAAATAGCAGCAGTTTTTGTTAAGGTAGGATCACCAAAGTGGTCTTAGCAGGTGATGTACAGAAGAGTCAGGCTGGCTTCTGGGATCGCATAAGGCACTAGATGACTCAAAAGGTCATTTTGAACATGTGCAGAGAGCCAGCTTTATGTGCTCCCAGTAGCACTTCTGTTGGAGTGAACAGCAAAGACCTACTTGCTTTAGTTAACATGGATCAGGTTCAAAATACCTAACCACACAGCCACCTTACTCTGCTACATTCAAGAAACTGTTACTCAGCTTGCAAAGACAGCCTGCTTCTCTGGTGCTTGCCTTTACAACAGCCCAGTGCAACTTGCATTCAGCCACCTCTGTGACAATACAGACCATTGCCTACTATGTCACCAGACCTTCTCTTTCAGAGCACATAGGCTGCACGTGTGATGAAGTTTTGGACATTCCTGCTTGTTATAGTTTTTCTCCCCAAGATGAGGAATGGTTGGAGAAGCCAGGTCCTCTGACATCTCAAGAAGCTCTAGCCCTCCAGTAGTATATTGGAGAAGAATGAGCAACAGTCTGCTCAAAACCTGTATTAGGAGAGAGTTTCTCTCTGCTCCCTGGAAAGCAAGAAGTTGTTCTTAACCACTTAGCTATAACTACACCATTGCCTTTCTGGGACTCATTGTCCTTTCTCCACCATTGCATCTGTGGCATAAATGAGAGTCTGGCTTTAAACTGCATTGTGATTTTGGTGGGCTACCAGCACTTCTTGGAGCACACAAGGTGAAAAAGTGAGGTAGTAATTTTTAATATTTGATATCTCAAGACAAATCAGTATCTTTCTATGGAATAGGAGAAAAATAACAAAGAGGCATTTCCTTAGCCAAAGGGCATCCTTCATGCTGCATAACAATGGCATACTGCAAGCAGGAGAAAGACAGGAACATCTCAAAGGAAGATCTTGGAATATCTTTTGTAATGAAAAGCTTTAAGCAGCTTGCAAGTAGGCACTGCTAGCAACTCCTCGTATAAAACATGGAAGATATCTGGAAAAAGTATACAAACTCAGCCAAGAAAGGAAAAACTTCTCAATGAATCTATTAAAACTAAGAGCCACTGATCTCCCACAGGCACTGCTCCTGATCAGAACTGGAAAGCAGAATTTGTTACAGCACAGCTCTTGTGGTTTTCAAGTGGCACAAAGGGCAGAGACAGAGGCTGGGTTTTAACAGGAGTTATATCTAAACTTTGCTTGTCACTAAAGGCAGAACATATTCACTAAGCACAACTAAGGACACCAGAGGAAGATGGNTAATACCGATGCATAAGCAAGTTATCAGAGTGTATCTGTCTTAATTGATGTTGCATTAACCCATAACAGGGCAGTGCAAACACTAAAACATTGCCTTGCATCAGAGAATCCATATTTAACCAATACCTTGGGTTAAGACTCAGATTTTTCTTCTGCACAGTATTCCCACTGTTCAAATTTACAAATGACAGATGCTCTGAAGCTGTACATGGAAAAGACACTTTAAAGATTATCTTTAATGTATTTAAGCCTTTTTTTTTTTTTTGCCCTGAAATTGCACAGGTAGCAAGCTCCTTAAGCCCCCGTGGCCCTCTCCCCTTAAGCCCCCGTGGCCCTCTCCCCTTAAGCCCCCGTGGTCCTCTCCCCTTAAGCCCCCGTGGTCCTCTCCCCTTAAGCCCCCGTGGTCCTCTCCCCTTAAGCCCCCGTGGTCCTCTCCCCTTAAGCCCCCGTGGTCCTCTCCCCTTAAGCCCCCGTGGTCCTCTCCCCTTAAGCCCCCGTGGTCCTCTCCCCTTAAGCCCCCGTGGTCCTCTCCCCTTAAGCCCCCGTGGTCCTCTCCCCTTAAGCCCCCGTGGTCCTCTCCCCTTAAGCCCCCGTGGTCCTCTCCCCTTAAGCCCCCGTGGTCCTCTCCCCTTAAGCCCCCGTGGTCCTCTCCCCTTAAGCCCCCGTGGTCCTCTCCCCTTAAGCCCCCGTGGTCCTCTCCCCTTAAGCCCCCGTGGTCCTCTCCCCTTAAGCCCCCGTGGTCCTCTCCCCTTAAGCCCCCGTGGTCCTCTCCCCTTAAGCCCCCGTGGTCCTCTCCCCTTAAGCCCCCGTGGTCCTCTCCCCTTAAGCCCCCGTGGTCCTCTCCCCTTAAGCCCCCGTGGTCCTCTCCCCTTAAGCCCCCGTGGTCCTCTCCCCTTAAGCCCCCGTGGTCCTCTCCCCTTAAGCCCCCGTGGTCCTCTCCCCTTAAGCCCCCGTGGTCCTCTCCCCTTAAGCCCCCGTGGTCCTCTCCCCTTAAGCCCCCGTGGTCCTCTCC
>VWZO01013348.1:0-57319 GCA_013396975.1 Bucco capensis | reverse complement strand
TCTGGAATACTGTGTCCAGTTCTGGAGCCCTCAACACAGAAAGGACATGGAGCTGATGGAGCAGGTCCAGAGGAGGGCCCCAAGAATGATCAGGGGCTGAAACACCTCTCCTATGAAGACAGGCTGAGGGAACTCGAATTGTTCAGCCTGGAGAAGAGAAGGCTTCGGGGGGACCTACTAGTCACCTTCTAGTACCTAAAGGGAACTTACAAGAAGGCTGGAGAGGGCCTGTTTGCAAAGGCCTGGAGTGAAAGGACAAGGGGCAATGGTTTTAAATTAGAGAAGAGTAGATTTAAACTGGATATTAGAAAGAAGTTCCTCCCCACAAGGGTGGTGGAACACTGGACCAGGTTGCCCAGGGAGGTGGTTGAGTTCCCATCCCTGGAGGCATTCAAGGTGAGACTTGCCAGGGCAACCTGCTCTAGTTGGGGATGTCCCTGCCCAGTGCAGGGGAGTTGGACTAGATGAGCTCCAGAGGTCCCTTCCGACCCAAACCATTCTATGATTCTATGATGTGAACGTCCTGCGGGAGCCCCCACTGCTACCTCTCTTAATAAAACCAGCCTCTCCTCCTGGAATCCCTGCTTTCTGCTGATGCTTTGTCTCAGTCCTACGTGGTGTTTTCCAAGGAAGCCTCAGCAGAGGAGAACAAGCTGAAGCAGCAGCACATGTGTGGGCACACAGCCATGCTCAGAGAACCCATGGAAGCTGCTGTCTGGAGAGATGATAGGCTGCAGTTCCCCTGACACTACATGTGTCCAGGGAAGGCTTCATGTCTTTCTAGTGTTAGGTTTTGTGCAAAGGCTTGTTTTAGAGCACAAGCTCACTGCTGAAACAGTCACCCTTGCTGCCACAGATCAGCATCTGTTCCCAAGTCCACCTGCTCTGGGAAAAGCTGGAAAACAACCCCTGCCTGTTCCTTGGAGCTTCTGTGGAATTATGCTTTTTCTCCACCTGGCCAGTCCAACTGCCTGCTCTGCCTGAGCAGAGGAACCAACTGCAGCTGCCACTTCAGGCAGGCTGCTTCCATCTGCTGAAGGAAAGGATTTAACCCTTCTGGGGCTGCCCTGGGACATGCAATGCTTGCATTTTGCAGTCTGGGCTAACCTCCTTCACCTCTGTCACCATGCAATGGAAAGCCTTAGATTTTTATGTGCTTCAACAATTACAGTGCCCCAGCTTTGGTCTTCATTGGAGGTTGCTCATCACTTCCAAGTGAAAAGGATCTGCTTGGGTAAACAACCTTTAGTTCTGACATTGAGAAGCAAATTTCCTGCCTTCTTGTAGTGAAGCACATGGAGGAAGAGCTCAGTTTCCCCTGCAGCCATCATATTGGTGTATCACTGCTGCTTCTCCCCTGGGCCAGCACATCTTCAAGTAGCACCATGGTGATATCCCTTCCTTTCATAGTGCTGCTGCTACTGGAGATGGAAAGGCTTCACCCTTATCACCTGGTAGAGGCCATTTACAGTCCTGCAGATCTCCATCAGTATTAGCCACACTGGACAAGTGCAACAACCACTGCTCTCTGCTGCCTATTACAAGATGGCCAGTGTCGTGCAATGACCTCTGAGGATGAGCCCATGCCCCAGTCCCTCAGTGGGCCAGTTGCAGGCACAATGGAGAATGCTGGATGGTGTGTTTGGGGCAGTGAGGGTGCATTGCCCTTTTCAGCAGCACTGGGAGGCCAGATGAGCTCAGCCCAGTTGTTATTCTGTGCCATTGGGGTCTTGGGCTGCCCCAGCCATGAAAAGCCTCTCAGAGGCAGAAGCCCAGACTGGCATCCCAGTGCAGCCTGTGAGGACCTCAAGGTTCAAATGGAAGTTTGGAGCTGGCTCTCACTGCTAGCTCAGCAGGTGGTTGACCCTCCATGGCTCTCCTTTACCTGGTCATGCTGCTCTGGACTGGGAGCAGCACTGCTCCAGGACCAGGGTGCAGCGCCCAGCTGTGCTGTGCAGAGGACACAGGAGAAGGGGCTGCGAGCATGAGAGTCTGCAGGGAGGCCCTTGGGGAATGTGGGGTGATGTGCTCCATCTGCACCTGCAAGATGATTGCTGTGAACTGCTGTGCCCTGTGCAGGTAGATGTGTGTGGGTGCTGCAAGAGGAGGCATATGCCAAGCTTCAGGGTGCATGTGTGAAGGATCATTCACCACTCTGGCACAAGCTCTCCTGTGTCCCAAGGTGACCTGTGTTTTTACCTGAGTAGGCTCTGGTGCTTCTGGTAAGAAGCTATCTGTGGTTGGGCATTGTCTGGCCAGACTTGGTCCCATTAAGCAAGAGCACATCTCTAACCCACCCCAAGAGGACTTTGACCAACATGTCCCAGTGGAGAAGAGAATGGCTCCTACCATAGAGGCTCCCCTTCACTCCTCCACTGACACTGTTCCAGAGCAGCAGCTGGTGTGAGCTGGCTCTCAGCTGTGCTCTCTGCTTGCGCTGCTTGCCACCAGGTGAAGAGCTTTAACATGACTGATCTCATGACACAGCATATATAGCAAAGGCTTAGAGCTCTAACCCACTCCTTGCTTGCACGGGTGGGTTACCTGTCCACACTTTATCCATGGAGGCAGGGGACATCTGCAGAGCCCAGGGCATACCTGTGACCAGGGCAGAGAGCAGCCACTGGTCACAGAGGTCCTCAGGCTAAAGGAAGCCAGAGAAGCAGCAAGAATTGAGGAAGATGGAGGAACTGAAAGGGGAGATCCTTCCCAAAGTGAGTTCTTTGGGAAGAAGATCCACCACCAGGACAAAGATTGCAGGAACAACCCTGCAAGGCTGTTTGGTGAGAAGAAGGGAGTGATGGGACATCCACCAGGAGGTGTCAGTCCTTCCTTGTCTGTATGCCAACAGGAGAGTCCTGTAAAAGCCTCTTTTACATGAGAAGGCATTTTGACAAGAATGAACAGGAAAACTGGTCATGAATTACTTGGTGTGGCCTTGGTGCTCCCTGCTGCTGACACCACAGGAGAAATGTGCAGGGTGGGGAGGAGAAAGCTATTTGAATTAAAAAGTAAACAGAATTCAAGAGATCTGTGTAAAGGCAGAGCAAAGGCAAAGGGCTGAGCAGTCACAGTGCCTATGGGTAGCCCGTGTAAGCACAGGTTCTTCACACAGGATCTTCTCCTTATGCTTTATGGTCACACAGCCAAAGATGTCCTGAGGTTGGCTGAGGTCACTACACTGGAAGGACTCCCAGCTCCTTATGAGCTGTTGGATGGAGGTATGCTACCCTCTGGCCAGACCCAGCCCCTGCTGCTGGGAAACTGGGTGGGGTGGCCACTGAAGCAGAACCACAGCAACGTATTACAGAAAGTGTTTGCTTAGCAGGAGGGATAGAGTGGGTGGGTAGTGATTTCTGTTCTACAACATGCAGACAAGACAGGCTTGCACAGGTCAGAGCTTCTGCCCCTCCAGACCAGCTCAGACCAGCACAAGACAGAGGATGCACACTTGTAGCCATCAGCACACTGACTCCTGCCGGGGTGGTTCTTCTCCATGGGGAGTGGCCTCACTCCCCATGTAACCCCACCCAAGCTCTCTGCCTTCCCTTTAGCAGCACTTCCCTCACACTCACCAGCCTCTCACTCCAATGTCCTATAAAAATGCAAAGCCAGCAACAGCTGCACAAATGTTTATCAACTGCCTCTGTATCACCTAGCAGATACCTGACTCATCTCATGGGTTAAAGGTGAGCAGACAGGGTCCAGATCTCACACATCAGGCAGGTGTTTTCAGGTAGATCACTCTCCAAGACAACCATCAAAGGGGAGCTAGACCCCAAGTAGGCTGTAGATTCTTAAATCCACATGTGCCATGGAGATTGTACCCATCTGCACTGGGCTGTGTGCCCTCCAGCAGAGGAATGACACCTGAGGCTCACATCTCCACTCACGGTATAAATCACCAGAGACTGATGAAACCCTGGATCACTTCTGATTGCAGTATTGTAGAGACCTATCAGAGCACCCATCCATAGAATCACAGAATCATCATAGAATGGCCCAAGTTGGAAGGGACCTTAAAGATCATCTAGTTCCAACCCCCTGCCATAGGCAGGGATGGCACACACTAGACCAGGTTGCCCAGGGCCACATCCAGCCTGGCCTTGAACACTGCCAGGGATGGAGCAGCCACAACCTCTCTGGGCAACCTGTGCCAGTGCCTAACCACCCTCTGGGTAAAGAATTTCCTTCTAATCTCCAAACTAAATTTCTCCTCCTTCAGTTTGTAACCATTCCTCCTTGTCATATTGCAACCTGACCAGCTGAAAAGTCTCTCCCCTTCTATCCTGTAATCCCCCTTTAGATACTGAAAGGCTGCACAACCCCAACTTCTTCAGCATATCAACACTCCTGAGAGTGACAGAGGGGGTCACTGTACTGGTAAACTAAGGAGATCTTTCCTGATGTACTGAGGCAGAACTCTTTGGTGCACTGGAGGAACTGTCAGCTAGTGAATTAATGTCATTTATTAGTTCTCTGCAGGTGGGGAAAGTCAATACTTCAACCTCACCAGCTATTTCTCTGGATTCCATGGAGTTACATGTATGATCTTTTGCACTTCAGAGAGCTCAGAGGTTTAGTCAGGGCAGCCGCAGCTTCGAAATTCCTGCACCTGGGCACATCATCCAGTGACCAAAGACATCTCCAGCCCCACTGTGTGATGACCCCAGTCTTGCAGTGGGTAGAACTCCATGCCACTGTGTCCACATTGCACCACACAGGGCCAAGATGAAGTTGATCATCCTTTTATCTGCAAGCTTACNCACAAGGGATTTTCAGACTGTGCCTGGCAGACGCTGTAAAACCAATTCAATCCTACAAAGCTGTGATATACTCATAGCCAAAATTAGCAGTCTTGAGGTAGCCTGCAAGTATCTCCGTCAAGCCAAAGCTTCTCCTCATTTGCGGTAGCTCCTGGTCATTTTCTCCATCCAACCATATCTCCTTCACAGCTGCCCGAACCATCTGACTCTTCCACCTACCCACAAGCACCCATCCACAGTGTGCTGATGGTAGAGAAAGAAGTGATGTGATGCTGTTGGCATTCACAATTCAGTACACAGCACAGGTTGCAGGAGAGCAGGGTAGGGCTGGGCCTCTCCTGGTTTGTGCAGTCAGGTACCAGACTCAAGAATGGCTTCCTCTGGTTGGTTCATGGATAGTCATAGGTGTCCCTCATGTGAAGGACATGCAGCTCCAACACAAGTGCTAACTGAGCCTGTGCTCTGGCACTTCACTTGTCACCAGGTGTGGACTAGAAAAATGTTTTCCAATGAGATAGATGCACTGATAGGACCTGAAAACCAGGTCCACTGAGCTATCCCATGAAGCTCAAGACATGAAGACACTAACTGGGTTACCTTCACAGTCAACTTTGTTGTAAGGTCATTTTAAAGCCTGATAAATTATCCTTTGCAAAATGCTTTGGTATCTTGGATAAAGTGCACTTTGGAGCTGCAGGAAGCGTTCCTTTCATCTTCGTTAATAACCTAATGTGCACAAGAGAGACTGATCCCATGCACATAGCTCCTTATCTCCACAGACCTCTCCTCTCGCCCATGTTTCCCTCTGATAGAAGCTCTGTCCTAAGGAGTCTCAGCAGTCCTAGATGTACACAGCATTTCTCACATTACAGTACATGATGGGCTAGTATATATATACATATATATAAAATAGAGAGACCAACCTTATCACTCTCTGCAGCTACCTGAAAGGAAGTTGTAGTGAGATGGGGGTAGGTCTCTTCTCCAGGGTTAACAGTGAGAGGATGAGAGGAAATGGCTTCAAGCTGAAGCAGGAGAGGTTTACATTAGATATGAAGAGATATTTCTGTACTGAAAGGGTTGTTAGGTTTTGGAATAGGCTGCACAGGGAGATGGTGGAGTCACCGTCCCTGGAGGGGTTTAAGAAACATCTAGATGCTCTGCTTTGAGCCATGGTTTAGTGGCATAGGGGTGATAGGTAGGGTTGGACTTGGTGATCTTAGAGGTCTCTTCCAACCCTTGTGATTCTGCAATAACCTTTCAAAGGGGAGCCAAAGGTTTCTGCTTCTACCTTTCTTTGACAAAAACTATGCTCCTAACAGACTTGGGGGTTGTTTATTTGTTTAGCAGAACAAAATTGAAGCCTTAACCCATCTCCAGTGAGCCCACGGCAGAGGCTGAGCCAGGCTTGGAGGTGCCGAGCAGGTTACTGCAGCAGGAAGCCATAAAAGGCTCTTGGGCAGGAAGCCAGCTGCAGTTTAGCTGCGGGTTTGAAAATTAGGCGCCAAATGGTTGTTTTGAAAAAAGCCCTGGGTTTGTGTTCATCAGCTAGAAGAGCAGTACCAGCTTTTAAACAACAACAGCGCGGGGGTGGAGCAGAGCCTACTACCCTCCCACTGCTCCGCTGGCTAGCAATGAGCTATTCCCAGAGCAGAGCTGGGATTGCTGCCGGCTGATAAAGCAAGCTTTGTGAGCTCGGAGGAGCCAGTCCCCGCCCTCCTCCACCACTCTGTCCGAACAGCGAAATGGATACGATTATTGTGTTCTGAGGGAAGGCCACGGAGGGCTGGGGACCTGGGGCTACTCTAGCAGGCTGCGAGGGATGCTTCTAGCTTTGGATCGCTGGAAGGATATCTAAGGTGAAATTCAGCTCTGCATGTGAAAGTCAAAACGCGTAATCTTAGAGATAATTGGGCCAATATTTCATTAAAGGTAATATGAATAGTCTCTTCCTCGATTTTAGATAAGTTTTGCTGTTTACCTACACAAATAGCTGCTAGTTATGCACGGGAACGCCCTTGGCTCGAGCTCCAGGGCTGCCTTCGGCTTGCCTGGGAGAAAATTGTTCCTACCTGGTCACCTCAGCTCTTTTCTGTGGTGTTTGCACAGTGTTTTATTGCCAAGAAATCGGTCCTCCTACTCCTTTGGAAGAATTCCTGAGCTCTGGGGAGCCAGTGAGAGGAAGACTCGGTAGCCCCTGCTGCACTGAAGGCTGTGGTGCATCACACACTCCAACACATCACAGCTGCAGGCTGTGATTAAGTTGTGCTGTGGAAAGCCTCATAGATGTGGCTCTTTCTAGCATGGGTGTTACAAATCACCGTGTAGAAAACTGATGAAGTGGAATTGTGGATAGTTGAGGAGCCCTAAGCACTGACACCCCTCACCCTCCCCAGCTTCTTCCTTTCCCACTTTCCTGTTGAGATTGGAGAGGGAGAGAAATATGAGAGTGGTTTAAAATGAAATGTTCTTTTCCTTCTGGTCACGTGAGACCAGGGTCTATTTCCAGAACATGAGCCTAAAGGGCCACTCAGGTCCTCCTGACTGTGAAAATCACTCATCTTCTTGCCACAAAGGAGGGAACAACCCCAAGCACAGACCTGATTTCTCCTCCCCAGGCTTGGTTAACTCTTTCCCCAATGTGATACAGATTGAATTCTGCTTCATTACAGAGGTAAATGCTGTAACAGAAGAATATTATTGTTCAAGGCTCCTGTAACACCTGGAATGTTGGAATTATGCCTGGAATTACAATTTAATACACTTTCTACACATTCCAGTCTGGTGTCTTGACAAAAATCCTTGTTCTGATACAGTCTGCTGTCTGCTTTAAGCCTACAACTGTGCGCTGTGTTCCTCTTTACTCTTTTTTACTTCTCTCAGCAAACTCCCATGTAGCAGATGAGGAAGATCTCAACCATGACACATGGCATACTGTTAATTTTCTCTTCTCGCTCTGGTGCTTTCTGCCCTGACACTGCTAGAAGCAATTCTGTTCAATGAAAGCTGAAATTCTGGAGCAGAAGCTTGTGCTGGGGTATGAGTGCTTCCTCCAGACTTGAAGTCATTGCTAGCAACTTTTCAAGCACGAACACTGAGCCTGGGTTGAATTTGGACTAACAGGAGAATGTTCTGTGCTGTGTGTTCAATCCTTGCCCTTTCCTGGAACTAATAAAAATATCTGAGACAACTGATTAAACATTGACAGGCTGCTCAGAGGGAGATAAGGAACACAAGGCAGAGGGGAAGTTAGGTGACTACAGAAAAGACGGAAATAATCCTGCTGTTGAAGACACACAAGCAACACAGTGTAGCTTGAGAAGGATGAGGGCATGGCAGCAGCTGCTGTGAAACTAAAGCAGTTGAGTAAGAAACAGCAGTGGAAATCCCGCATTCCCAGATCTGTTAGAAAGTCAGAGTCATTATGAAATCCTAGACAGCAGCAGAAAACTTGTTACACCCAACTATGCAGGAAACTGGTCAATGACTGAGAAGATGTTTTGCATCAAAGGCTACCTGAGGTTTTCCTTTGTCTCTTCATTTATCTGCTGGGAGACGCACTCCAGTGCTGGGCAGAGCCTGACTTTGTTTTCTATGCTCTATGACATCCCAGACCCTTACTATTCGCCTACCTAGACAGTCAGATATGTTGCAAGGACGTTTTTCCTAGAGCTCCAATACTGAGCCTGAGGCGCTTCCAATTCCTGACATTCTATCAGGGTGGAACCTGGATGTGCAGCAACTTTCTCCAATGCTTTGCTTTCCACAGACTAAACCTAGGGAAGCAGGTGAGGCAGGAGCCTTAGTGTGCTCCCAACACGTCCCCAGTCTGAAAAGCCTAGAGGATGTAGCCCCAGAGATTGCCATGGCCCCAGTCAGGCAAGGCTGACACATCCCTAGAATGTCCCTTTGGTAAACACTATATCTTTGTGTTCTAGGCTGACAAATCAATTCTACCTTCTGAAAGCTGAGAGGGAGCTTATTATAGAATTGTTTGGGCTAGTACTGAACTTTGAAGGTCCTTAATGAAAAACTAATTGCTAAATATTGAGAGAGGAATGACAACACTGACTCTGGTTCAAGGCTAACCTATACTATCAGAGTGATCCAAGAGGACCAGTATTTGAACAGATGCTAATTCCACAACTAAAGCAGGCATTCTACTCCCTGTAAAACACAGTTGTCTAGTGGCCTTTCAGCTTTCCCACTTCCCCTCCTTCCTCAGTGCTTTCCTCTCCCCATCCCACCCCCAAACTGCTCCTTTCTTTTTAGCAGAGACAGAAAAAGTGAACATACATGTTAATTTAAGAAGGAATGGAGAAGGATGCCAAGGCTGGAAGTGTACAAGAGTTCTGGTTATTGCTAAATAAAGGGACCTTCTAAAAAATGTAGAAAATGTTAGGTATGATTATTGAGGCATATTTCAGGAAGTATATTTAGAAAAAAAAATTTACTGCAACGGAGTTGATACCAGCACTATGAAAATAACCAGTCAAATCAGAAGAAAAAAATCCACAAAACAAAACCCTTGAAACATTTTAAGTTTCTAAACCATTATCTTAAGAATCTGACAGACAAAATACTGGAGGAGTTCAGACAAAAATTCATGATTTACATCTGTGTTAAAACCAAAATTTGGTTTAAAACCATAATTATTTAAACCAAAATTATTTGGTTTTAAATCAAAATTTGGCAACAGATTTAAAAGTATTTCCAAAACATGACAGATGTGTACAGCATCACATCAAATCACAAGGAAAGAAATGAGCCAACCCCAAAAATGCTCATGCAGAGGATTTCAGCATTCCTGAAAAATTGGTTTTCCTGGCTTAACATAACCAAAGTTTATAAGTGATCATCTACGAATTTCCTAGTGTTGGAAACGGTATGATGAGAGAGAAAAAGTTCACGCCACGCACACACAGCTTGCTGCTCAGAGGCGTTTGTATGCTCTGCTAGGGAGCGGTGGGGGGAAGGCAGATGTTAGAAAGGATGCGCTTAGCGCGAGGCAGCTCGGGCTGGGGCCCGGCTGGGGCCGCTCCAGGGGCGGTTGGGTTTCAGTTTGCAGGCACGCGCCAAAATTCAAAAAACGCCTCAACTTCAACGGCAGAGCGCGAGGAACAGAAGGAGGAAGGAGGAGGCTCCGGGGCTGTCCTTGCAGCCGCTCCGAGCCCCGGGCAGGCGCTGACCTCCCTGCTGAACAAAGAGGCCACGGCACTCTGGGAGTTGTAGTCTCTGCTTCCTCCTGCCTTCTTCCAGGCGAAACCAACCTGAATTCAGACAGCAAGATGAGTTTCACGCAGAACTGCTTATGGTATTATCAGATCTCACTGATAAAGATAACAGTGATCTTCATATAAGGAGGTTGTGTAAATGCCTGCAGAGGGGACACCTATAGGGATTTATAGGCTTACTTTCATTTTAGCTATCATTTTGCAAAGTCCCTCTGAGTAACTCACCGATGCTCACAGCTTCCCAGACTTGGTGTGGAAATTCCTGCCCTGAGCTCTGCAGGAGACAGAGGTAAAGGAGAGGTGATTCCCAGACCAGCCAGGACAACTCTTCATATTGGATGTGTATTTTGAAATAAATGCATTCCAGTGAACATGTGTCAGCTGCTGAAGATGCACAGTGATCACAAGAGGGACCTACAGCTGTTTGCCAACAAGGGTATTGAGCATCCAGAATTCCTGGCTTTTTTCTGAGGTTTTCCAGTTTGAGGTGTACTCAATATTAGGATCCCTGATCCTCTAACATAAGGATCATCTAGATTCTATTCCAAGGATAAATCAATTTGCACCTATCTGTTCAACCTAGCTCCCTAAGTTTATTTTCACATATCATGTGCAGTATTTTCTTGCTTTCTGTCTCTTTACCTAGATCTGCTCTCCCCCTCATGCACATTTCTGGGCATTATGCTATGGCTGCTTTTTTACTTTTTTTTCTCTGCTGCTGTCAGGCAGAAAATTTCCCTTTTCTCAGCTGTCCCTCGTAGCTGGAAGGCACAATGGCAGCAAGCGCTTTTCAGCCTCCAAAGCTTTGGGCTGTGAGAAATTAGCTCATGGGAATGGTAATCCAGTGCATACCAGTTAATGCACAAGAACATACAGAAGTTGGGGTATATTCAGTAAAAATATGTTTGGGGGAAAATAACACTACAAATCTTTAGGAAGGGAAAACTTCTCAGTGAATTTTAGTTTGTATAAAATTTGGCTGTGTTCCATGGGACTGCAATAGGACTTCAGGATCGCTTCCTTCTTGAACAGCCTGATCAGAGACTGGGAGGTACTGCAACATCTCACTAAAACTTTGGGAAAAACTTCTAAAATCTACAAAACAACACTCCTGAAAATTCACCCTTGGAAACAGCTGATTGGTGGGGGTTTTTTTTGAGACTCCCCACCCTCAGTTTAAACAAACAGCAGGTCCTTGGGCTATAAAACTTAACAGCAAAACAGCAAACTCATCCACAGCTTAAGCCAGGGCTGTATGTTTTAGGTAATTACTTACACACAGGTTTCAATACAGTTGTGACCATGAGCAGCATGATGCCCCTTCTCACTGAGGCTGAAGGTTCAGGGGGTGGCTGGGGTGGCTCCTGGAAGGGTAGGGACACGGCGTGGGGAGGTAAGTCAGGGATGACCCGCACCGACCAACGGCTGCTCTGGTTGGGAGCAGGAGCCGACAGCTGTGCATCGTCTGAGGGACAATCCTGGCCCCTCTCGCTTTTATTACCAAAACAATCTTGCGTTCAAGACTAGCCCCTCGCATTCTGCGCTTTTCTAACACTCACGAGAGCGTAGTTTTGTGTTTTCACACCCTGCACAAGGTACGCGCTCGTATGATGAGCAGAGGCCAGCTAGGCACGGCCCGAAGCCCACAAAATGGCGGAAAGCAGGACTGCAACTCCCAGCGCGCCACGCGGCGCGGCCATCTTGGCGCCGAGACTCCATTTCCCAGGCGGCGCAGGGGCGAGGGAGGCGATGTCCGCCATCTTACCGCTCCCTCCTCCCCCGGTGCGGTTGGATTGAATGAGCCCGTTGCTTGCCTGCCCGCCAACTGAGCGCCATGTCAGGCACCCCGAGCCGAGGCACCCCCGGCGGGACCCCGCTCTCGCCGACCCGCATCTCCCGCCTGCAGGAGAAGGAGGAGCTGCGGCAGCTCAATGACCGCCTGGCCGTTTACATCGACCGTGTGCGGGCGCTGGAGCTGGAGAATGATCGTCTACTGCTGAAGATCTCCGAGAAGGAGGAGGTCACCACCCGGGAGGTAACGGCCCGGGGCGGCCTGCTTGGCCCTCTCCCGACTCTCCGGGGCGTGAGAGCGAGCGGCGGTGGCCCGCTGCAGGCGTTTCCCGCTGCTCGATCCTGGGGAGCGGGTTCGCGGCCCAGGGTCTCGGCTGCGCTCTTCCCGCGCGGCGCTTCGGCCCGCCCGCCCGGCGCGGGGAGCGCTGGGGCGACTCCATGGGCTCGGCGGCGCCATGCGCCTCTCACAGCGCCGTTCCCGCCTGGATCTGCACTTGGTGCCGGGGTCGCCCAGAGGCGGTGGGGTCTGGCTGTGCCCGGCTACTGGGCTTCGGCGCTGAGGGCGAGAGGTGTGGAGGCAGGACGGATAAATTGGGGGAGGGGGGGAGGCGCGTTGTGGCGATCCAGCTCTCGCCCGTGTCTGTGTGGCCTCCCGGGGAGTGCTAGACGCTCTCTGGACGCGATGTTCGGTACTGAGGCTGCTGGTGAGACCTCTTAAAAGCGGCTTGGGCCCCTCGGGATCGCTAATCGACACCCGATCAGTGGCTGGAGCGGGCTCGGGCTCGACTGTGCCGGGAGGCGGCTCCGGGCGGCGGGGCGGGCGCGGCGCTCGTCCGGCAGCCTCACGCTGCCCTCCATGTTTCGGCCAGGTAGCGCGCTGGCAGCCACAACACCGATCTTGAGGTCCTCTTCTTATGGGTCTCGGCCGCCGCGGGCTGGTTCCTAGCTGCTGTTTGTAGCTGTTCCCGCGCAGGCTGAGCCGTCTCTGTGGACGGCACCCTGGAGCACATGCGTCCTGTGACTTGTATTAACCCGAATGTTACTCGTTCTTCGCGGTCCCTGCCCTGACGGCTGGTGTAAGAAGGTGGAAAGTTTGAAAGGGCTTAGACTAACTTTGGCTCTCATCGGAGAAAACATTTCTTACACCCCTCGTATGCAAAGAATCAAATCCTTGTAGTGTGAACTACTATGATCTGCTTTTTGTGATCTTGGAGGCAAAACTAGCTGATGCTTTTTCCTAAGCCATGTTTTGCTTTTCCCTCTTTTGCTGAATCTTCTTTCCTCAGGACTCTCCTTCCCCATATAGAGGAAGGATGTAGTCAGTGACACAGCTGGGGACAATCCCACCCATCCTGTACCACCCTAAAGCCCCTTTGCTCCATCTATTGGGCACTGGCAGTAGGGTAAGATGTCCCATCGCTGAGATGAAGTGTAACTTGTGTGGAAAGCCTGTAGATAACAGCCTTTACTCTAATTTGTGTGATGCAATGCACTGCTGTGTCACTGTGTAGACTGGGGTTTTTTTGCCATTTAAGGGTCTGGTTTGAGGATGCTAGGGATGGTGGGAGGAGGGTTTGAATTAATCTAAGCAGATATGAGAGTGTCTTGTTTGGGGAGTTTTGGGGAGCCTACCTGTAATCAGTGTACACCTGAGATTTGAGTCCCTTTAAAATCCCTTTGTACCACTTAATTATATATTGTAACTCCCATGTTTTCAAAATAACTAGATATTTCTGAACATAAAATCTGGCTTCATCACTTGTCCTATGTGGAATCATGCTATAAACAAAATAACCATGCCTAGTTCAAGGAGCTTGTAAATGGTAGCTTGCTGGAGGCTAGGAGCACGCATTTTAAATGAGGGAGGCAGAATGTAATTCTGTTGACAGCAACATAGAAGGAGTGATAACAGGGCAAGAAGACAGCATAGATATCATCTCATCGGGTTTTTAATATGAACATAAACCAACTCCTAATAGCAGTTTTATGTGTTATCAATTCTGGAAAACTGCTCTGATGCAGTAATCAGAAAATGAACTTGTAGATTTTGAATTAATTTGCTTACTTTGCCCTTAAGATTTCCTTCTTCTCTTCCAGACTTAAAAAAAGTCCTGATCCTTAGATGTATTCTAACAAATTTTGTCAGGATTCCTCAAGCCCTTCTTGAATAGGTCAGAGACAATGTATGATGTTTTCAGCTGGTCTCTGAACCACATTTGTTAAATGCTTCCCCCATCCCTTTAGGACAGCTTATTTGTGCTTTACCTATGTCCAGAAGAGGAGGCTTTGTAGCTGTCTTGTTTTAAGGCAGGATGTGGACAGTGGTTTAGGGCTGTGGGAACAGTAAAACTCTTCAGATGGCTGTTAGCTTTTGGGTTTACTGGAATGGGTGAATCTTGTCCTTTCACTTTCAGGATCAGTCCAGTAAACTGGATTTTCTGCTGATGATTCAGTTTTCTTGTTACACTGTTACAGTTTGTGTTCATAAGTTGATTAGGCATAGCATGAAGGAAGATATTAATTAAAACCTCAAAAAAACCACACTAACCCCAAAGCAACTCTTGTGTGTACAAGCACAGTTAAGTGTGTAAGTTTAAGTTAAGTGTAATCCTGTGATACTGGTGTGCTGTTCTGACTACATCATTAGATCTTTATATTAGTTTTACATGCTTAAAATACACTTTTTTTTTTTCTTTTCAAGAGGAAAAATTACCTTGGTTGTCTTCCACTGTGTGTAAATTTGACTCCGGTGTTTACTGGGGGGGAAGGTGTGGTGGGTTTTTTTTGTGGTTTTATTAGTATTATTTAATTTTTTATATTTTTGGGGGGTTGTTTTTAGCTGTTTAAATATTTTCATATTTTTGGTTTACCTTTGGTAGTGGCAGGGAACATCATTTGCCACTGTGGTAGATGGAATGATGCATGTTGTGGGATGGTGAACAGGAGTGACTGCTGATCAATGGGCTCTCCCTTAACACCTGACACCTTTGCCTTGAGAGCAGGTGATGGGTCCACAATTCAAGGCAAATGGGAGACTGAGGATTGCTATGACAAGCAATAGACAAGAGCATAGCATCAGGAGAGAGTTTTGTCCATTGCTTGCCGCTCCAGTATCCCGCAGCAGCCGTGGGGTGAGAGTATTACAACATCCTCTGCTCCCATCCCTGCATGCATAGGAACAAAGGGTTGCCCTTTCTGATCTTGTTCTCCAAGCTCTGGTTTAGGGAAGTAGCTTCTAGATGAGAGAAGTTACGCTGATGCTGCTCAGGCAAGGACCATAGTCACTGTTCTGCCAGACACTATTTAATCATCAGCTATCAGGATATTCTTTTTCTTTTAATCACCAAACTTCAGAAGATAGAATCAGGCAGCAGCTCTCTCCTCATTTGGGCTGTCTCCTTAGTCTAACAAACCACATCTGCATCATGGCATTGGAACAAAATAATCCTGTTCTTTTTCAGAAACACAAGGCTTCCACTTCTTAATAGTAAAGGAACTTTGCAGAAGTTGAGATTTATCTTTAGTCCTTTACTAATTACAGTCCTTAGTTCTGCTTTTTCTAAACCTGTCTAATGCTGTTCTACCTTTACCTGGATGCGGTAGGCCTCTAGAGAAATAAAAATGTATACAGTGAGACCTCAGACAAGTCCAAAAAATAAATATTTTGCCTGTGTAGCTGGGGGAACCTGTAGTTGTTCTTATTCTTCATCTCTTTGCTCTCTTGCATGAGTCTCCTTTTGTAGCTTAGCCTATGATGGAAATGTAGCTCATCCCCTTGTTTTTCTGCCTTTCTAGTATGTGACTTGATGTTCTCACTGTTACAGTTAACCTCATTTGTGAGGGCTGGGAGGGGAAATACTGGAAGGGCTAAGAGGAGAGTACTAGATTTCTCCTCAGTTTCGTTTCTCCTGCCTGCCCTCCCCTGCAGTGTCTGTGATTGCAGCCTTGCAGGAAAGGTGTTTTGATGGCCATGAGGGGTTACTGCACTGTTCTGAGGACATCCCACTGTCCTTACTCGAAGAAAGGAGAAGTGGGTTAAAAAATAGAGAAGGTCCCTGGGAGCCTCAGACAGCAATTGCCATTGCAACAACAGCAGTATCCACAGGGAGATGTCTCTTCTCCTATGTCCTCCTAGCTCTGTGGGTGTGCTGCAATCTCGTATGTCACAGCCATCAGAACTTTCACTGTAAGTCTCACCTGCTCTCCACTTATCTGCCAGTACTGTGCTATCTGCAGACACCTCTCCACTTATCTGTAGTTACTATGCCCTTTGTGTGCACCATGTGTAGTAAACCAGAGCTACTCTCACCGCCAGGATGTGTGCATCTGGTGATGCCTAGTTGCCACCTGCAAAATATATGTTCAGATGCTGCCATGGATGGTGGGTCACTCAAGAGCTGTACCCTCCTATAGACATCATCTAGGAGATGATGGTGGTGGTGTGTGGCACACATCTTCCATTGCAGTCCTTCATCAGTCCGTAACTAGGTGAACATGTTGAGCCACATATGGTGGGAATAAACTTGTGTTTTGCACATTAATGCCATTAGTATTTCATTGCCAAATTTGTCTGGACTCATTTGTGGTTGGATGGGGCATGCATCTTGCCTAGCATGTAGGTTCACTGCCACCTTCACATACACCCTGTGTCTGGTTTAGTGGCCATGGTGGTGCTGGATTGACAGTTGGACTTGATGGTCTTGGAGGTCTTTTCCAACCTGGATGATGCTATAGTTCTGTGATTCACTGAGTGAAGTTGTGTAGTTTTTCTCACGATTGCTGTGGGAAGGACTGTATTTGTGTCTGTCTCTCCTTGAAATGCTGCACAGTGAGCTTTGTTGAGTGTTCCCAGCACAAGTTGGTAGGCTAAAAAGCATCCAGCGGTCCTGCCTTTCAAACTGTGCTGTGGAAACACCTCTTATTTCCTTGTTTTCCACATGCTCTATTTCCTTGTCCTCTGTGTTGTCCAGTTACAAACTTAACAGGCTATTTTGCCAGCAAAAGAAGAAAAAAAAGTGAAAGCACATTCATGGTGCAGTGTGTAGGGTGTCCAACTTGGCCTGTGTGAAGGAGGAGTTAGGCTTGGATGTACCTTGACATGCAGTGGATCAAGGTGCAGCCTTTCTTCTGGTTCCTGTTGAACTCTTGAGGCTTTAGCTTTTATTTCTTCCACTGCCTTCAGATGGGAGGGTGCTACACTTTCAGAGTGGAGGAGCCCATTTGCTGGCCTAACCTGTTATCTGTTGATCCTGGCAGGGGTGACTTGAGAAGTATCAGACATGACAGCATGGCTTTGGATGATTAATGGTGTGGAGGTGTGGGGAGGTGGAAGGGTTTGGGGATGGCTGAGCGGATCCTGCAGGGCGACTGGATTGCACAACTGCTGTTGGCAACGGGGTTTTGGTTTCTGTGACCATGGAACAGTCTTTCAGGATTGACAAGACAGAATCTAGCTGACTAAGTAGGGCAGATGTATATTTGCCAACAGGGCTGGTCAACCTGCTGAGAAGAATTTTAAACTGGGAATGATGAGGGAGGGAAGGATTCCTCTCAGGTAAGCCCAGGTGAGGAAGTGGTGGATGGAGTAAGCAAGTGAAAGGGGTGATGTGGACAGAAGAGAAGGCAACAGAAAAAGGGTGAAATGGAAACGCTCCAAGCATAGGCACATAAAGGAAGAAGTCTCTACAAGACAGGCTTGCAGGGAAGCCTCACGTGTGGGTGCCTCTCTGAAATGCCAGTTACACTAATGTGGGGAGCAAATGTGAAATGAGAAGCATGTAGACACTTACAGAACTGTGACCTCATTGGGATCAGGGACAGCTCACATGGCTAGAGTGCTGTGATGGATGGATACAGGCTTTTCAGGAGGATGAGGATGGGGAGTTGCCCTTTATATGAGAGAGCAGTAGGAATGTCTGGAGCTCACTGCGGACAGGTTATGAGGTAGCTGAGAGCTTGTTGGTCAGGATTAGTGGGCAGACCAAGATGGAGTGACACTGTGGTATGTGTCTGGTACTGACCTGATCAAGAACAAGAGGTAAACAAGGCTTCCTTCAGTCAACTGGAAGAAGACTCACGTGTTCTGCTGGACCTAGTACTTAATAAATGAGGAAGAACTGGTCAGGAATGTTAAGGTCAATGCAGTGACTCCAAGATCACAAAGAGCAGATCATAGTAGTTCACACTACAAGGATTTGATTCTTTGCATACGAGGGGTGTAAGAAAGGTTTTCTCCGATGAGAGAAGTGTTGGAGAAGAGGATGAAGAAGAGGATAAAGCAGGACCACACCCCTGTATATCAGGAGAATAGTCTTAAGCTTCTTCAGGACTCTGCTTGGAACAATCCCATGGGTTACTGTCCTGGAAAGAAAAGGTGTCCATGAGAGCTGGGTTGATATTCAAGAACAACTTTCTCCAAGCTCCAGAGTGGACCATCCCAACCATCAGTGAATGGAGCAAAGGTGGCAGGGGACCTGCATGGATAGGCTAGGAGGTCCTAAGTAAACTCAGACATAAAAAAGGCTGATATGCTCAATGCCTTCTTGTGGTCAGACCACACTTGAATCCCAGAAACCCATGAGACCAGAGGGGGAGTCTAGTGCAAGGAAGACTTACTCTTCGTAGAGGAGGGTCAGGATAGAGAATGTTTAAACAAACTGGACATAAGTTCACGGGACCTGATGACTCACACCCATGAGTGCTGAGGGAATTGGCTGACATCATTGTGAAGTCACTTTCAGTTGTCTTTGAAAAATCATGATGATGAGAGGTTCCTGAAGACTGGAAGAAAGCTAATACCATCAGGAAAGCAAGAAGGAAGATCCAGGGAACTACAGGCCTGTCAACCTCACCTCAATTCCTGGAAGGTGATTTCTCATTGTGTCTCTTTTGTGCTTCTCTTGCTTATGCAAGGATGCTGAAAACCAAGTCATCTGGGGTTCTTGGCAGTATCTTGGCAAATCTGCTCCTGTGTGCTGCTGAGAACCAAGTGAAGAATTGCTTTCTCTTGCGCCTCCCTGGATTAGCTACTCCATGGCTCTAACAACTAGTATATGAAGAAACAGCCCAGGTATCAGTGCCTGGGTTACAACTGGGGCGAACTGGAACCTGTTAGAATGACAGCGTTTTCTGCCTCTCTGATCTCCTGTAATGTCTCTCTTCCTTTGTAGCTGGTGGTCAATAATTGCCCTGTAAATCTACATTGTTTTGGTATTCTGAATGCTGCTTGCAGTTCTCTTACTCTGTTCTAAAACACCTAGAAGCTGGCAAAAATGTGTAAGGAAAAGGTGGCAAAGATAAGCAGGACAGCAGAATAGTTTCTGACCAGGAACAAATCTGGAAATGAGATGAAAAGAAACCTCATGTTGCCAAGTCAAGAGTCCAAACAAAGATTTGTCTAGGAAGCAAATACTCAGCATTTCTCACAAGACAAAAACGGAAGGCGTGAAGTGAAATGAAATCATCAAGCAGTAGGTCTTAATCCACCAGATGTGCTCGTGTTATGCTCTCTGATGTGGAAACCAAAAGCTGAAAAGAGATTTGCAAAAGGATTAGACAAATTAACAGTATTGGGTGACCACTAGTTTTTGGTGCCTGGAAGCAGCTTTTGGCTCAGTTTTTTCTTTATTTTTAAAAGCTGGGAGAATGTGTGAGTGAAGAATCATAGTATGTTGTGCCTTATTCTCTATGCATTTCCCTTCAGCATTTACTAGCAGCTGATCTTCTAACTGGCGTACACTGGGAAGATTGGCACAGGGTTGAAGGATGACTTTGCATCTTTCTCAAATGCAGAAGCAGGAGACAGTAGGTTGTGGTACCCCAAGTGAAATCATGAGAAACAACAGATGAAGGAAGGAATTTGAATTGATAGATTCTGCTGATAGATGACAAAAAATGGGAGATGTCATCAAAGAGGTTATCTGTTGCATCCAATATTCTTTGGGAGTGTTCAAGGACAGGTAAATGCTGTCTGGTGGCACTCTGCTCAGAAGTATGATAAGACAAAGGACCAGAAATTGGCTTCATAGTTGCCAGATGCGTTTATTAAACTTCTTTGTCTTGTTGCTTTGGATACTGGTCGCTGTTCTGTTGACTTCTTTTTTTTTTGTCCAGAAGGCTTATCTTGGGAGATCTACTTTGGCAGATCAACATCTCTTTAAGAATGTCTGAAAGTGTCACTATTGGAGACCAAACTGAGTAGCAACTGTGAAGTGATTAAAAAAGGGAGTAGGCAGAAGGAGTGTCTATAGAGTCAAAGCAGTATCCTGTGTATGTGTTAAACAGGCACTTTGGGGACTGTACTTCTCTGGAGATTTTCAGAGAGTCAGTAGACTCTTCAGTTCAGTTCCTTCCACTGGAACAGTTTGAGAGATTTGATGCTTTCAGGGAGATGAACTTCTTCCCAGAATTTCTCTCAGTGCTGGGGTGGAAGAGTGCTTTTCAATAAATAGCCATTCTGGGCTAGAAGTGTTGTCAACACACAATTCCAGGCTAGTTTAGCTGACCTGGCACTGCTTATTTCCCTTTGAGCTTTACCACTGTTCCCTCTCCTCCCATTGACTAGTGCTGAAAATCAACAGGATGTTTTTTTATGAGGTAGAAAGACCATTCTGATCTATCCTGCAGTTCAGTTTGATCATCTAGAACTTTTATCAGTGTTATCATATTCTCTTTGCAACCTGTTAAGAGTTCTAGTGAGGGGTTTTATTTCAGTGATTGAAGGTGTCACTGCTCCCAGCTGTCTGCTGCCTCCCTCTACTGGAAGCTGCAGTGTGTACTTGTGTCAGTTATTTGTCTCTGTTGTGCATTAGCTGAAAATTCAAGTAAAAGTGGCTTTTTGACTCGCTCTTTGGACTGTAATTTGGACCTGTGTGTTTCCTTCTCATGTTTGTTACTGGAATGAGAACACAGAAGAGGTTTATGTGTTGCTAGAGAAAAGTACCTACTAAGCCACCACAACTGATTATGCTGTGAATGAATCAGTCCTTTCTGGTTCTCTTTTTACCAACAGGTTCTGAAACTGCTTTCATCATGCAATTTTTAGCTCCATCTAGCTGTATTCTCTACACAAGAATTACACTAGGTGTTTATTCTCTGTTCAGAATGTTGTTGTTTTGCTGGTGTTAAGCTGCTGTGTTGTCTGTAGTGCCTCAAAAGCATAAATTATTTACTGCCTGTTGATAGTATCACATCAACAATACTGTTTTGTGACAGTATTTACCTAGGGAAATACCTAGGGAAAAAGGCTTTCTTCCATTGTACTTTGACATACAATTCCAGTTTCTGCCCTGGAGAACTGGGAAGGGATTTGTCCTTGTGTCCTGCATGTGACAGTGTGTCTCTCTGAACCTACAGCAGTATAGCACTGAGTTTCTGGTAGATGTCCCAGGGCAAAGATTTCAGCACATGTAAGAGCTGAAGGGCAGATGGTCTACAGAAGAGCTGACATTAGAGGGGAGTTGCAGATCCAGTACCTGATGGTGCAGAGTCAGTGGTAGGCCTTTGGGCACCTGTACTTGGTATTGCAATTTGCAAATAGTGTATTTTCACTGACGGGTCATGGACAATGAAAGGCTTTACAGCATTAAAATCTCCAGGGTTTTTGGTTTTTTTTTTGGTATTGTGGAGTGCTGTATGGCAGAGTTCAGCATACTCAAGGTACGCTATGTCATAGAACTTCCTAAATTTTGTAACTAATAATACAGAGTTGTGTTGGCTTGTGCCATAGACAGCCTCTGGCTATCAGCCCCCAAAACAACTTAAGCTGAATAAAGCTTGAAAGAAATTCTTTAAAGACAGAAAGTAAAATTGCAAGGCTAGACAACCAAGTAATTTCTGCTGTGTGTGATATGCCTGTACACTAAGGCTTCTCAGCCCTCACACTGTCATATTTTAGTTAATTTTGGAAGTTTTTTGAGACTGTTGTTTATCAGGAACTTAATTACACCCTGACTGCTTTTAATCAGCTGTTTTGAAGACCAGATGGTTGAGTCTGTTGTTGGTGCCACTCTGATGCTGAAATAGGTGCTCCTAGGGATAGCACAGTTTGCTTTCTTTTTTCTACATATTATGCTTTGTTATTAAATTTCTCTTCCTAAATTGAGTCCCTTCTGGTTTTGGCTCTTGCTCGGATTGCTCTGTTTCAGAATTTAAACAAGTAATAGTTCCTTTGGTATGCTTTCATAGAAGCAATAGTAGCAATCTTCTGTGTTCTTGGCAGCGTAGCTATCTGATACACCTTTCAAATAATCTTGTGTTCTTAAAATGGTGCCTTGCTGCCATCTGAATAGCTGATTAAGTAATATGTTGAGTTGGGCCAGGAGAGCTCTGTAATCTTGTCCTGAGATGGAAAAGAGGAGGGGAAGCTCCTCTCTGAACAGTTCACATTTCTCTATTTCATTCAGTTTTAGCTTTATAGTGCAGGAGCAGCAGAGTCAAATTGGGCCTTGGACCTGTATTCCACAAAATAAGTATTTTAAATGTTTTAAGAAATAATCCAAAGTAGCGGTATTGGAGTTGAAGGCAAGTAATTTAAGATCTGCTTGTAGAGGGTGTGCTGATCTACTTCAGTTTCTCTCTTTGGAGGACTGACACCCTTTGAACATAGTATGTCCCACTGAGGATAAAAGCTCAATCTTGTCTTTGGGACTAGGTCACATCTGATCGGAGATGCATAGTAATGAAACTGGATGAACTGCAGATACAGAATATTCTCAAACAACAGAAATCATATCCTACACCCTTTTTTCCCCAAAGATGGCTATATGAAGTCTGACACAGTGTTTCAGTTCTTTGGTAGTTAGTCTTTGGGATGTTCTTGTATCTGAACACTTTTTCCTTCTTAGGTGAGTGGAATCAAGAGTCTCTATGAGTCTGAGCTGGCTGATGCTCGAAGAGTTCTGGATGAAACTGCCAAAGAGAGGGCAAGATTACAGATTGAAATAGGAAAACTGGGAGCAGAGCTTGAGGAGTTCAATAAAAGGTAAGGAAAGTACTCTGTGACTTGACTTATTTTAAATTAGAGTAAGCAATATTTGCAGTATTGATGCTTCTTAAAATGCTTTTTGGAAGCATTGCAGATCAGTGAGAAGGTAAAGGTTTGCCGGAGGGAAATTCCTCAGCCTGTTGATACAGCTGGTCAAAGCAGGTGGTCTGACCAGTATATACCTAAATGTGTTTGTGGATAAAAGACTAATGTCCCGTGTTTGGAGCAGTTTGGACATCTAGAGGCTGAAAGGATGAGTAGTGTCTGCTTGTGTCCCATTGTAACCCTGCTTGTGTGAGCATGCACATGTGCAGCTGCTTGGCAAACAGATTGAGAAATTGGTCTAGATTAAAATTGACCCACCAAAGGAACATTAGTTTTTGATCATTATCAGTTTTGCCTGGTTCACTGCATTAACTGATGGAAAAGGGTGGTCCTGAGCAATTTGGGAATATGGAAACAGTATTGCCTTGAAAATACCTGAAGCTGCAGTGTAAGTGTGCTGGAAAAAGACTTTGTACTGACTACATTTTAGAGAAAAGAGCTGTTTAGTCTGCAGCAACGAGAAGTGGCCTAATAGACTGGCTTCTGAAGGCAAAAGCAAACCATTATTTCTATTCCCACTAGGAACAGAAATAATGTTTCTAGTAATCAAATCCTGTTTAGCAGTTGAAACTTCATTTTAAAATGAATATGTGTGGTGTCAAAGTTACTTTTTTGCTACTAATTGAATTTTAGCAGATAAAATTTGTGAGTTGCAGATTTGTCCTGAGCTTGTCAGTATGTATAGCATGTGTAAAATAAACATTGTAGGCCATAAAATTGGTTTTAATCCAGCAGTGCCAGTACAGACCTGCTGTAAGTCTCCATCTCCCTTTGTGTGCATCTAAGTGGTTATAAAAGGAATGAAGTGTTGCCTGACCAGCTAACTGAAAGCTGATGAAGTATTTTGTGGTTTCTCTGTAAAATACTGTATTACTGGATCTTGGAGTTTGTTTGTTTTTTTTTTTGTACCGGGCCCTCTTGTTAAAGTTGGCCATTGGAGATATTTTATGGACTTTGCCCCTAAAATAACTATCCAAATATGAAATGGTTATAGTGCAAGCATCTCTGTAAAGCCTGTTGAAATTAGTGCACAGTTCATAGCAGAAGATACATCTGCATGTGCTCAGACAACCTGAGTGCTAAAATTTACAGACTCGGCTGGCTAGGCCTTTGTTAACCATTACAAACCCTGTGGTAAGTAGGTCAGATATAAAACCCTTAAGAGAAGTGGGATGAGTCCTACCCAGCCCTGCTGTGGTTGTTCCTGTTGGTACTGATTCCCTCCTGAAAGCCTTAGGCCAGCAGTCTTGGAGTTTATTTCAGAAGCTATGTTTTGCATGGCAGTCAGTGTCACGTGACTATCAGGGTTGTCTCTCATGTCTCAGTGATAGCAGTTACTCTGCTTGCTTTTGCTGTGGTTGAACAGCATGCTCCCACAAGACTACTGAAGCTGACCTAGTGTGGTGACCAGGATGTGTTCAGTCATAGCAGAGGTGATTTTGATGGCCTGGTTAAGGAAACTCTCCTGTCCTGATATTCACAAAGTGTCTGTTCTTGTCTTTACCAGTGTCACAGGTCCCCAGCTCAGGCAAAGTGTCCTGGTTTGACCAGAAGAACTAAGAATTTGTTAGGGTCAAAGGAACAATCTCTTTGAGAGGACCTCCCAGATGCCCTCTCTCCCCAAATGGGGACAGCAAAATAAAATAAAACACTGGGCCCACAGATAGTGAATTATAAGAATAGCTTTATCTATATTTAAATGCTACAACAATATGAAAAGAGAAATTATAGGAAAGGAAAAGTTTGTTAATTGGAAATGGCTTCAGGCCCCCCTATAATTGCTGAGTTGCACAGGTCCGGCAATTGACACAGGCATTAGGTCTATCAATCACCACTCCTTATCAGAATCTCCTGCTCTTTACCAAAAGCAAGTTCCTCACTCCCACCCCGGGGAGGGGAAATAGGAGTTAACCCAGCCAGCCAAAAGATTAAAGCAATATACTTATTGATTTATGGCCTCAGCAATCAGAGGGAGGAGATAATCTGAAGCGCAAGGAAAGGAAAGCAAAACCTGGAAGGAAGATCTTTCTCGTCACCTCGTTATATAAACAAAGATACGTTATTTTTCACGTGACAATCGGCTGTTTGTTGATTTGTCCCCCTGTATGATGTTCCGGGTCACAGCCTTTGGCCCCTCGGGGCACAGTTCCAAATTTCGTTTCCTTATCAGTTTCTCTCGGTAAATTCTTTTGCGGGCAAAGGAAGGAGGGGGGGGCACAGTTCCAACTTCGTTTTCTTAAAAAGGAAACGTCTCTGTCCCTTGTCTGTTTAGAGACAGACAAGCCTGATCTCTTCAAAAGGGGAAATGATGTACAAATGTCAAGAGGATCCCTGATGTCCCTTTCTCTTCAATTTTAGTCATCCTATGACACAAAGCCTGGAGGTAGATATATGTATGCATCATCCATCTGCTTCTTTTAGCAGTACTCCTGCCTGAGCTGCAAGCTCCTAGCTCTGAACTGTGTGACTGTCCTCCTCAGCCTGCTGCCCCATGTGCTCACTGAAATATTCCCCTGGAGTCTACTTGCCTGCTCTCTGGGGAAAAAGAGCTCTAGAGGGTTGCCCTTACCTGATGATCTTTAGAGAACATTGGCACATCTCAGCGGACACATCAACTGCCATTTCTAACTTCTCAGCATCTCAGAGACCCCCAGAAGCCTTCTGCCAGTTTTGTGCATGAAGACAATAAACAAGGCAGAAATTAAAAATGCAGTTGAAAGTGTGAATGAAGGCAGCTTGGGGTGTTTTCCAGTGTCAGTGTTCATAAAGGAGGAGAAGCTACTTATCACTGTCAGGAGTTCTTTGTGGTGCTTTGTCGAGCTCTATGTGGAACACTTCTATGCATTCCCATCTCCCTGGGAATACTCACATGCTGCCTGGCTTCTCCAGGTGGGAAGAAGCTACAGGCTTTGTTAGCACAGACTGCTGGTGGTACTTGGCGTGAATTACGGAATTGTTAAGGTTGGAAGAGACCTTTGAGATCACTGAGTCCAATCTAACACTGCCAAGTCCCCACTAAACCATGTCCCCACATCTACACACTTTTTGAACACTGGGGACGGTGATTCCCCCTCTTCCCTGAGCAGCCTGGGCCAATGCGAAGTGGCATCTGCAGAGACAGAAGATGTCCAGATCTAGTTGTCTGTGACACATGCTCAGTGGTTTGTTTCACTGCATGGCATGTGATGCAAGGGCATGTGTCTGGAGAATCTGCTTTGAATACTTTCTGATTGCTGGCTAAATAACTGTCTTTTAAGCAGAAGTGGTGTTTTGTCTGTCTCCTGCAGGCTGCTGAGCTTGAAGACACTGCACATATGTTGCAGAGCAGGATTCACAGTGGCAGATTGGACCAGTGATTTAAGAAAAATTTGTTAAGAGTTAAATGGAAGCAAATTCAGAGATCTACACCAAGGAATGCAGAAAGAATACATGAGCCTTGCAGCTTTAGTGTATCACAAAGTGTGTGTTGATTTATTCTGTAGTTGGACAAAGACACATGTCATGCTGCAGCATGTACAGAAATCCTCTCTGTAGGGCACACCAATAGCCCACAGAGCAGGAATTTTGTAAAATAATTCTGGGCATTGCATTTTGTTTAGAGTTATGGGCAAGTTAGACATCCAGGAGGACAAATAATTGGACATTTGGGAACCAAGTTGTGCTGGGGGACAAGGTTTATATAATCTAGAGCAGTAGTTTTTCAGTGCCTTTTTCTTTGCAAACGTTTTTTCTGTGTTTGGAGTTGCAGACTAAACACAGAGCTTTTCAAAGCCTAGAGGTAGTAGGACTCCTCTTCAGAGTTATTCCTCTGAGCTCTTAGAAGCAGCTCACTGACCACAGGCTGAAAGATACACATCTGTAGAGGAGAATTTTGAGGAAAGGCAAGAAGAAAAATTAATTTTAAGATGGGTTAAGAGACAGGCAAAAAGCCATTGCCTACATTTACTGGCACAAGACAAGAATAGTGAGCTTCAACTGCAGCATTCATAAACCAGTTCACATAACAAACCAGTTTGTTAATAACATAAGGACACACCTAGAGAAACTGCAGAAAGACAGTATGTTAGAAGAAAAGGCAGACAGATAATTAGTGGGCAGGAGGAAGATGACCTTGGTGATTTCGGTGAGTTGGCTATAACAGCTCAAATAATCATAAAGGAGCCAGAGTTGCTCTGCTCATAATGAATACTGCTGAAGAAATACTGGTGTATTCCTGAAAGCTGACTGCATTTCCGTGGTGGATTATTTTACTACTTTGTATGGGAATACATCCTAGGGTATGGGTTTGACCACATCAAGTACACAACACTGGGAATGCTCATGGGCATCCTTGAGATGTGCTCTGCTTCTCAGGGGCTGTACTCCAAAGTGAGACGTGTCAGCAATAGTGTGTTGTGCAGCAGTGAGGTGAAAAAAATACACTTCCACCTTGTGTGTAAAGCAGCTTTATTGTCCTCTCTTAGCTGTCAGCATTGTCATCTTGTTTTTCCATTGCCTGCTCATGACATTTGCTGTTCTTCATTCAGCAGTGCATTTACCACATACTGGTACAAGCTGGGAGTTTGAAGAGGTGTTTGATTCCTTTTGCTGCTCTAAGAGCCACCTAGTGGTACACCAACCCTAACAAAACCTGTGTGATAACCAGACATCTGTACTTGTAACCAAGATAGGCTCAAGATGGGTGTGCACCCACAGATATCTGTAAATAACTTCTGGTTTTTCAGCTATAAGAAGAAAGATGCAGATCTGTCTGTGGCTCTGGGTCGCATTAAGGACCTGGAAGTGCTGTTCCATAGAAGTGAAGCTGAGCTCAACACTGTCCTGAATGAGAAGCGCAGTCTGGAAGCAGAGGTGGCTGATCTGCGTGCCCAGCTTGCTAAGGTAGGGCAGTGACTGCCTCCTCCTTTCGCACAGGAGAGGCTGTGTGTTCTGAAATGTGGTATTTTTCTTTATAGCTAGTTTGTAGTCTAAGCATCCTTGATCCAGTTTGCTTACTGATGAACTTCTGCTTTCCGTGCTTGAACATTAAATTATAAGCAATCTCTGTAAAACAGCCAGAGCAACATGGTGGTTTAGAATTGTTGCTACTTAAAGCTTTTATTTAAATTTTTCTGGTGTTTCTTTATTGATGAGATACCAGGTTACTTAATGTTGTCATTTATAAGGTCCTGCATAATTTTAAACTTAGGCTGGGGTATACCCAGTGGGACTATGCTGGCAGGAAAAAGAAGATGCCATGTGCTGTGCTTGAGAAATTAATAGTCCTCAATCCCACTCTCATACTGTATTGAAGTAATGCTGCATTTTAAATAGCTGCTGTACAAACATGAAAGCTTGTTTTAAAGATTCATAAGCACACGCACACCTCTTTGTTGGCTTATTTTAGAAAGCCAGTGGCTTGACTTAATGTTGTGAATAATTGGTCCAAAGACATCAAATAAAGACCATAAAGGGATTATGGATGGAAAATAGGGATCCAGACAAAATGAAGTCTCTGTCTTTAAAATTCTTTACTAGGCTGAAGATAGTCATGCTGTGGCTAAGAAGCAGTTGGAGAAGGAGACACTCATGCGTGTAGACCTGGAGAATCGGTGCCAGAGCTTGCAAGAGGATCTGGATTTCAGGAAGAATGTGTTTGAGGAGGTATCATCAACCTAGTAATCTTTCATAGTCTGAAGTTTATGCAGCTTTTATTCCAGGTAACTCTAAGCAGTTACCAACTAGTCTAGATAGGGAAAATCAGTATTATCCTTGCTATAAATGGACTGAGTAATGAAATAATTAAAGGTTTTGCAAGAGTTACATGGTAAATCAGTGGCAGAGCTGGCACGAGAGCTAAGTGACAAAGGGTATTGTTCCATAGGAAGGTGAGCTAATATAGCAGCTGACTTCTGGGGGAAAGGGAAGGTCTTGTTCCTTCTTTCTGGACCTGGTTGCATGGCCACATTCCTACTTGCAGCAGCTTTGGTTGCTGTGCCTGACTGTTTTCACTGACAAGAAGAGTATGCCGTTAACCCTGCTATTTGAAGGGGTAGTTATCTGCCTGTTTGGTGAGTTGAATTGGATCCTAGTGGTTCTAGTGAGAACCAGAGTTTATATGAAGTAAATAGAGGGAGTGCACAGGGGATTCATCATAGCCCTACCGCTTGCCTATACAAGTTATGATGTTTGGCTCACCACAGAAGGGAAAGCTTCTTCCAGGTCACCTCAGGGCACGTTGCTGTGAGTAGTAAGGCATGTTTCTAAGAGGCTGTTTTCAGATGTAGAGCATTTCTGCAGAACAGCTAGTCAAGTTGCTCAGAACTTGTGTTAGCCTGCTGTGACTCCAGTTTAGGCATGCAAAGTCAGCTCTGCTTCACTTGCCTGCCATTCCTTCTTATGCCCTGCTGTTCCCTTCAGGCCTCCTCCCAGAATTTGGAACCGCTCCCTTCTTGTTTGTCCTGCCCTGGAGGAAGAAATTGTTTCTTTCTTATACCATGCATTTGGACCTGGCCAGGTCTTTGCAGGGCTCATTATGGATAAGTGCATGAGTAAGCCATACCCCACTAATTTGGGACTGGTTCTAGGCACAGAGAACACATCCTTCTCTAAGAATGAAAATCTCTTCATAGAAATCTCTTCGTATAAATTCTGACCAGAAAAAATCTACATGGATATCTTCAGGGTTGCCTGGGTTGCTGCTTTATTGCTGACATAATCAAAATCTCATGAGTAGAGGTCATGCAATATATAGAAAAAGAGATGAAATCTGCTTAAAAGTGACATATGAAGATGCATGCAGTTCTTTTCTGTAATGGTTTTATTTCCAATATATGGAATGGCCACAAAAAGTGTTCATTTTTATCTGACTTCTTGTAGACTGCTATTGTAATGTAGGCATGGATATTAAGAGGAAAAGGGTTTGTAGTGCAGAACATGGAGTCTCTCTTTGCTATGTAAAAATTCGTGTATACTTCTTTGCCCCTCCACACCCATTTTGACTTTAGTAGCATAAAAACAGCTCCTTACTGAAACTGTACATGGGTATTTGTTAACCCTTTTTATATTGAATCACTTCTAGGAATTCTCTGCTCTGCCAGGTGAGAACAGCAACTTACATCTCTTAGTATATGCAACAGTTTGTAGGCTGTAATGCCTTTATTACTATAGCTCTTATATACTGAATAATCAGTACTGAAAGAGTTAATTGCTATAGGAATGTCATTGTTTGCCCTGATGTGGGACTTGTCTCCATTTTGTGTGTGTGTGTAGGAGATAAGGGAAACAAGGAAACGCCATGAGCACCGTTTGATTGAGGTGGACACTAGCCGCCAACAGGAGTATGAATCCAAGATGACTCAGGCTCTGGAGGATCTGCGAAACCAACATGATGAACAAGTCAAACTGTACAAAATGGAGCTTGAGCAAACTTACCAGGCTAAGGTAACTACTCTGTCCACAGCACTGTCTGGCAGGAGGTCCGCTTGGGGAGGTAAAAGCACTTCCAGCAGCCCCATGGTCTTTAGGAATTCTGATTTGAAGCAGCCTTGTCCCAGTGTTCAAATGCTTCCTCTGGTGCTTGTGGGCAGAGGCGTTTTGAGGGAGAGTGTAGCCAGAGGTAATAGCTAGGAATAGCTTTAGCCAGGAAAGGCCAGTTTGTGAGAAAAGGCATGGAACTGTCGGTCACTGTGGAGGACACAGTGGGAACAGTGGATGTCACACAGTAGTGATTAGATACTGTCTTCTCCTAAAAGGTTTTTCTCCTTTGTGTCAGTAGATCTCTGTCTTCCTCCAAATAGAGGTGGTAGAGGAGAATTGCAATAGACACACCACATTGGCTCTAAGAAGGTGGAGGGATGGGTCGGTAAGCTTAGAGAACAGTTGCATTTCAGTATGGGCTTTTGCCTGGATGGAGTGAACTTGCAAACTAACATAGATACACTGAGTGGGGCTCCGTGTCTAAGCCTTCATTGGCACTTTACTCTTCCTGTAGCCTTTACAATGCTCTTACTAGCCCCAATACTCTTAAATGTGTATAAGACTCAGATCACTGACGTGTTGTTAATTCTGGATTGGACAATTATTAGATGCAGTTGTGGTTTCATTGGATGCAGGGAAACTTCAGGCAAGCTACTGGGCCTTTATTGCAACTCTGTGATGAGAACAGAGGTATATAAATTGAAAATCATACAATCACAGAATGTTTTGGGTGGGAAGAGAACTTTTAAATCTCCCCTGCAGTGAGCAGGGACACCTTCAACTAGATCAAGTTGCTCAAAGCCTCAAACAGCCTGACCTGGAATGGTTCCATCTGCCACCTCTCTGGGCAACCTGGGCCAGTGTCTCACCTCCCTTAGTGTACTCTCCAGTGAGTTAGAAACTGGCTGAATGGCTAGGCCCAAAGAGTGGTGGTGAATGGAGTTAAATCCAGTTGGCAGCTAGTCACAAGTCACCCTGGTGAGTAGTTGAGTGTATCTGTCAGACCTGTGCAAATCCTGAGTTAGGAAATCCCAGTTCACCCAACATTGCAGACAAGGGAGGAGTAGCAGCTTTGTTACTGGTGCAATTGCTGGTGTTTAAGAAATGTATAGATGTTCTACTTAGGGCCATGGTTTAGTGGCATGGGGGTGATAGGTATGGTTGGACTTGATGATCTTGGAGGTCTCTTCTAACCTTAATGATTCTGTGAACTATGTAGCCTTTGTTCTGATTGTGTGATTGTTCTTCTGACACACAGGCAGACAGTGTGGTCACATGAACCTTAGTCTTTGCAAGCTATAAGGCTGTTTTTGTATAATGAGAGGGCTAATAGACTTTTTTTTTAATAGCGTAAGCAAATCCTATAGGAATAGGACTGAAATAGATTTTCCTGGTCCTCAGGGCATTTCCTTAATGTGACACAGTTTTTACCATAAACTTACCAGGTTTCCATGTAAAATTACATAAGATTGAATAGCTTCTATTTTTTAAATGTTTTTACCAGAAGGCTAGGATATCTAACTCAGTGCAAGTGACTTGTGTAAAAATTGCCTTCCAGCTGGAGAATGCCAAACTGTCCTCTGACCAAAATGACAAAGCTGCTGGTGCAGCTCGGGAGGAGCTGAAGGAGGCTCGCTTGAGAATAGAAGGTCTCACCTACCAGCTTTCTGGCCTGCAGAAACAGGTAATAAAGGAGCTAAATTTGCTTACACCTCTAATCCATAGGTTATAGTAACTCTTCTGTCCCTTTGTATTTTCTGAGTTCTATGGAGAAATCTTTGAGATGAGTAACTCTTTTACTGTACCCACAACTGGCTTGTCCTTTGTGCTCTCTGCCTAGGCTAGTGCAGCAGAAGATCGCATCCGTGAACTGGAGGAGATGATGGCTGTTGAGAGGGACAAGTTTAGGAAGATGCTAGATTCAAAGGAGAAGGAGATGACAGATATGAGGGACCAGATGCAGATGCAGCTCACAGAGTACCAGGAACTGCTTGATGTGAAATTAGCACTGGACATGGAGATCAGTGCTTACCGAAAACTTCTGGAAGGAGAAGAGGAAAGGTAAGTGCAGCTTCCACACTATTTTCTTATATCTAGCAGGTGTTATTTTCATTGCTTATACTTTATTTTTTACCATTTGAGCAGGAATGCCCAGACTTTCCTTCACTGAAGTCCTATTGACTTCACACCACAGTGTGTTGCAGGGAACACTTGGTGTGTGTTCACATCTGAAGACCATCTTTATTTTGTTTTTTATAATGATTGCAGAGTACAGTGGAATAAATCATTCTGTGCTTGACATTCACCTCCTCTCTTAAGTGCTTACAGTTCTGTGTTCTCCTGTTTTTAAGTAGTGGCCCAAGAATAGTGTGTTTAGCAGTGGATGTGCTGGAGGGGAGGGTTAAGTGTTCTGTCTTGCACTTGTTAGCACTGCATTCTGTGTCACATAACCGTTCTGCCAGAACATTTCTCAGGGATGGATACTCCCCAGCTCCTCTTATGTACAGTTCTCCTGACACACACTGCAAGGCTGCTGTCAACCTTGGGGCACGTTACAGTCTGCTTACTGAGGATGTCGTAGCATGTTATGGCTTTGTGTCTGGCCCAGGCTGCCCAGGGAGGTGGCAGAGTCTCCATCTCTGGAGATACTCAAAACCCAACTAGACACCATCCTGTGCAACCTGCTCTAGGTTCTGCTCTTGCAGGGAGGTTGGACTTGATGATCTCCAGAGGTCCCTTCCAACCCCTAACATTCTGTGGTTCCATGGGCTGAGTTAATGACAATGTTTGCTTCCTGGTGTTCAGGTTGAAGCTCTCACCGAGTCCCTCCTCCCGTGTCACGGTCTCTCGGGCTACCTCGAGCAGCAGCAGCAGCAGCACTTCGCTCATTCGCTCTTCCCGAGGCAAGAGAAAACGGATCGAGGCAGAGGAGCTTTCAGGCAGTGGAACAAGTGGGATTGGCACTGGAAGCATTACTGGCAGCAGTAGTAGCAGTAGCTTCCAAATGTCCCAGCAAGCTTCAGCTACAGGAAGCATCAGCATAGAAGAGATAGACCTGGAGGGCAAATATGTTCAGCTGAAGAACAACTCGGACAAGGTGAGCATCCGCAGAACTTGTAGAAAACGAGGAGGAGCTCAGCTGGAATATGTTACACAGCTTTTTGTGGCACTAGTAGGTGGGGTCACTTGGAGAGCAGGAGCAGCAACATCACAAGGTGCAGCATCCTGCAGGAGTTGAGGGGCACCTGAAAGTTAAACATTGCTGTGCTGACAAGAGTGTAATGTATGCTGGAGGAAGAGACCATAGTTTGTGCCTCATAGCTAAGTTAAATGAGTGCTGGGACCTTGCTCATGTTAATAGCCTTGCTGGCTCTAGGCAGGACTTTTTTGGGTGAAATCTGTATCATTTTATTTGGCTGAATGACTTTGTGGTATTTATGCTTTAGACTATAGTGTAGAAGAATACTTTCACATAAGAACGCAGATGTCTAACAACTGTGTAAATGATTCTGTATCCACGTTATTTTAATCACTGACCTAGAGAAAGTTCTGATGCGCGTTACTCTGTTTTGCTCACCCTTATGACTCTCTCCATTAGGATCAGTCTTTGGGTAACTGGAGACTGAAAAGACAAATTGGAGATGGAGAAGAAATTGCTTACAAATTTACTCCTAAGTATGTCCTCAGAGCTGGGCAGATTGTAACGGTAAGCTATGCTTGTAGTATATCAAAACCACATTCTTTTGTTGTAAACTTGATGTTTGGTCCAGCCTGGTTTGGGATAGAACTCTTGGTTTCATAGATCACACTTCAGAGGAGCAGGATTTCAGTTATAAAAATGCAGAACAGAAATGGAATTTCTTTTTTAGCACTTCAGTATATAAGACTATTTTGGGCAAAAAAAAAAGGTGAAGAAGAAAGGTATTTAGGGGAGTGGGTGAAGGCCTGTTGGTTTTCACACACCTTTGCCCAGGTTTGGAATGCTAAATCCTGCTGAACCTTTTCCTGAAGTAGGAATGCTTTAGAGCATTCATTCAGTCTAGTAGACTAGTTAAGACCAAATGTTCTCAGCCTTAACTGTAGTGGAGCAATTGCTTTTCTACATTTTTGTATTGTATTTTCAGTCTGCAACAGATGTTCTTTCAGAAGATTAAAAAAATGGGTTTTTTAGTCAGTTCTGGATACCTTTGCTTACATCTGAATTAGATACATTTAAAGATTCAGTTGATACACTAGAAGCTGCATTTTGTATCTTGGCTCCATACAATACAGTCACTGTGACAGTGGTAGGCAAAATATATTCAGAAAAGAATTGATGATGAAATATTAAATTTTTTTCTCTTTTTGTGACTAGTGTTGCTATTTCATAGAATCATAGAATGATCAGGTTGGAAGGGACCTTAAAGATCATCTAGTTCCAACCCCCCTGCCATGGGCAGGGATGCCAATCACTAGACCAGGTCACCCAGGGCCACATCCAGCCTGGCCTTGAACATTGCCAGGGATGGGGCAGCCACAACCTCTCTGGGCAACCTGTGCCAGTGCCTAACCACCCTCTGGATAAAGAACTTCCTTTTAATCTCCAATTTAAATTTCCAGTTCTTCAGCTTGTAACCATTCCCTCTTGTCCTATTACAATCTGACCAGCTAAAAAGTTTCTCCCCTTCTCTCTTATAATCCCCCTTTAGGTACTGGAAAGCTGCTATAAGATCCCCTCAAAGCCTTCCCTTTTCTGGGTTGAGTAACCCCAACTCTCTCAGCCTATCCTCACAGGGGAGGTTCTCCAATCCTTTAATCATCTTTGTGGGCTGCTCTGGCCTTGTTCCAACAGGTCCACATCTTTTTTTTTATGCTGAGAACCTCAGAACTGGATGCAGTACTCCAGGTGGGGGTGCCTCCAGAGTAGAGAGGCAGAATCACCTCCCTAGACCTGCTGCTCATGCCTCTCCTGATGCAGCCCAGGATGCAGTTGGCTCTCTGGGCTGTGAGTATACATTGCACCAGCTATCCAGCTTTTCATTTATCATGACCCCCAGGTGNCTCTCTTATAATCCCCCTTTAGGTACTGGAAAGCTGCTATAAGATCCCCTCAAAGCCTTCCCTTTTCTGGGTTGAGTAACCCCAACTCTCTCAGCCTATCCTCACAGGGGAGGTTCTCCAATCCTTTAATCATCTTTGTGGGCTGCTCTGGCCTTGTTCCAACAGGTCCACATCTTTTTTTTTATGCTGAGAACCTCAGAACTGGATGCAGTACTCCAGGTGGGGGTGCCTCCAGAGTAGAGAGGCAGAATCACCTCCCTAGACCTGCTGCTCATGCCTCTCCTGATGCAGCCCAGGATGCAGTTGGCTCTCTGGGCTGTGAGTATACATTGCACCAGCTATCCAGCTTTTCATTTATCATGACCCCCAGGTGCTTCTCTGCATGGCTGCTTTCAAGGAGTTCCTCACCCAGTCTGTACTCGTATCTAGGATTACTCCTACCCAGATGCAGGACCTTATGTTTTGATTGAAGCCTTGTGAATAATATCCCACTGTAATTAATGGTGCAGGTAAAACTGCCATTGGAACTCAGAAACAGAAGTGGACTGTGGAAGAGGGAGTAGGAGAATTAGGGGATTCTTTATATTTCAAGATAGAATGTGCATCAATAGCTAATTACAGACTTGCTCCTTCTCCCTAGATCTGGGGTGCAGATGCAGGAGTGTCTCACAGCCCCCCTTCTGTTCTGGTGTGGAAGAACCAAGGCAGCTGGGGCACTGGAGGGAATATCCGCACATACCTTGTCAACTCTGAGGGGGAGGTAAGGCTGGGGCACCTCCTAGACCCCTTGCTTTGGGGAGGGGAAGGACAACAACAAAATCCTCTTATTGTCTTCTAAAATAAGACAGGTTCTAACATTGAAATAATTAAATATCTGTACATACCTCTGAGATTTGGGGGGAATTTTAGGAAACTGATCATTGTCCTGACTACATTCATAGAATTTTTTGTTTCCTTATTTGAGAGAAACTCCTTCTTGGGAGAGTTTGGAATTTGAGTCTGTATTTTCAGAGGAGACAAAGCAAATAAGTATTGCTGGCAATTCAAAGTTATATAGTACTCAGAATATTCTGGGGTGCAGTGTAAGTGTTGCTGTAGGAAGATAGCTGTCCTTTGGCTGCTAGAGGTACATCAGAAGTTCTCATTGTATTCTGCATTGTCCTACATCTGCCCACAGCTGATTCTTTTAAAACCATCACTGCAGAAGACTCCTGCAAAGGAGGATCATGCTTTGGGTTTTAGCCATAAATGTGCCATTATCCCACAGACCTGACAGAAATGAAAGTGAGGCAAACCACAGTCGTTTCTGCCTTTCTTGCTGGGACTTTTGTGGAAGCACTTTGTGCAGGAAGAGCAGCACAGGACAGGGTAGGAGGGAGGCTCAGTTGTACAGTCAGCTAACAGCTCAGGATGCAAATAGAAGTGGTTAAACTAGCATCTGAAAAAACTACAAATGCATGCCTGTTCCCACTGTGCTTACCTTTAGTGTCTCTGCTTGGAAGTGCAGGTGACTTTTTTCCACAGATAAAAATGTGCACCTGTGATTTCAAGAATGCAGATGTGTGGAAGAATTTCATACTAATAAGTGTTAAAATAATTTATTAACATGATTTCTTAATAAAGGAAGCTTCCTGGGGTTTAGGAAGTCTTTCTAGTGCCTGGTTTGGAAGACTGTCCAGATAATTGATATAGAATATTTAGTATCAGGAGTATTCTTAATGCTGTGTAATCATACTGAGAAACTTCCTCACATTGTGGTGTGTCTCAGACAGCTCCTAGCTGGATCTGCTATGAGCTTGTATAAAGACTACCTGAAACCATGGCTGCTTCCTCTCAAATCCCTAGGCAATGATGGAAAATTCCTGAAGCTAAATGACATTGCCATGCCTTTTAGTGGATGGAAATAGGAATGTTGTTATGGTTTGCAGGTTATTACCAGTATTTGCTTGCATAGCTAATATTAAATCTAGGGCAAGTTGCTTTGAGCCCTCCAACATCTAACTGGAGTCTTACATTGATGGTATAGCAAAAACTGAAGAGCTGGATAGTGACTACTGACCCCTTGTCTGTCCTTGTGTGTAGGAGGTTGCAGTGAGAAGTGTTACTAAGTCAGTAGTTATGCGAGGGAACGAAGAGGAAGAGGATGAAGCAGACTTTGGAGAAGATGACCTTTTCAACCAACAGGTAAGAAGATGCAGACCAGATGTTGAACTTCTGCCTCATTGCTTGGATCCATCGGGGATAAGACATCCCTAAGCTTCCTGGTCTGTTTTTCCAATGGGTACTTGCAGAGGACAATCTGGGAAAGGCTTCCAACCCTGCAGCATGGAGAGAGTATGATGTGTGCTGCTTCAGTCAGCAGTGGTGCAGCTGAAGTGGAGGCTAATGTCAGGTCAGGATGCTAGGGTATCTATGGAAGTATGCAGCAGATCACAGATTGACAGCACTGCAATGACATGGAGTGTTTTCAGGGTTAGTAAGGTCATTTTCTCAGTGTTCCTCACATTCCAGGATCTGCTTCTATAAAGAAGAGTCTGTGATATTCTTGGAGAATACAACCATTTGGAAGTATAACCACTGAAAACCAGGAAAGGGAGAGTGCTGCTTTGGCTGCAGGTTCAGCTGATTGGTTTATCTTCTGTCAGTAGATAGCTGCTGCATCTGAAAGAAGCTTGGTTTTCTTAATAATACCATCTGTAAGATTTCATAACCGTTAGGTTAGTGCTGCCAAATAACTGAGCAGTGGTTGGCAGGGTGAAAAGGAGAAAGATACTTCATACAGATGGCATCATAGAATAGTCAAGATTTATTTCCAACTCAAGCTCTTGTTCTCCTGACCAGTGGCCATTAGGAACTCATTCTGTGCAGGTCTGAAGATGAGTTCTGAAAGCTTGCTTGGTCTCCAGGAGGTTGAGCAGTGTATTTATAGTATAAAGCAACTGAAACAGAAACTTTTACCCAAAGCAGCAGCTATGCAGTATAGATCTTTCTCAAATGGGAGCATCCTTTGAAATAAAGGAAGGAACTTCTGTCCTAAAGCTAATGACATCATAATTGTCATTTGTCATCTGTCTCAGTGGTGAAAGTAGGGAGATGAACCAATCAACCCATGGTAGAAAGGCCCAACCAGAGCAGCAGTGCTGTGATCCTGGTAGTAGTGTGTGATGTGTGCTCTGCTTTCTCTGTAGTTGTGATGTTCCCTGGATTTAACTACACACACACACAAATGTTTTTCTTAACCGAGTCTGGGCTTACAGCATGAAAACCTAGAGAGAGACGAGTTCACCTGTTTCTGTCTCATTTTAGGGGGATCCCAGAACAACCTCACGAGGATGCCTAGTGATGTGAAGAAAAAGAAGAAAACTATTATTTGCTCTTTTTTTCCATTTATTTCCTTTTATTTTTGCTATTTTTTTTCCCTCCAGAGCCACTGAAAACTATTTTTATATACATCACCTGATTTCTTTGAAGTTTACTCCTTGGTACATTTTTATAAAAAACAAATGTAAAAAAAAAAACCTTTACTGAACAAAACTTGTCAGAGTTTTTAATAGACTGCTTTGTTTTCCCCCTCTTTGTTGAAACACTATATTGGAATACAGTATTTTTCCCCATACAGAGTTTCAAGTCTTATATACAAACCTGCAGCATAAAAAGAAAAAAAAAGACATTTTTAGCTGAAATGGGATGAGACTCCTTGAGTGTATGGTAAATACATAATTACATCTAGAACCAGGATAACTCAAAAGCTCAAACTGAGGAAGCATCTTCATCTGCAGGGCCCCAGGAGGGAGGCACAGAGGTGTCTCCTCCAGAAATTCAATGGTGAGATCTTACCTGGTAACCCCCACAGTGCCCAGTTTAGGAAAATCAGCCCTCTGAGTTCATGAACAGTACTGCTCCACCACTGGCACTAACAAAGGGGAGCTGCAGTTAGGCATTCTTGGCTCAGGCTCATGGCATCTTGTCCTAGTGGTGGAACACCTGAGCCTGGCAGCAGCTCTGCTGCTGAAGGGAGTGAGCTCTGCTGAGTGTGGGAGTGTCAGATCCAGGCTGTTCTGTGTTCAGGGCGTTTGGACTTTTTCAGAACTGAGACTCTTGCTAAATCATGGATTGTGAGGCACAGTCTGTATGATGTCAAGCATCATGACTGAATGCTTTTGATGTATGTTTAATTAAGATTTTAGATGTTACAAGTCTTTTTTTACTTTTGGCAGTGACAGATATTGGCCATTTTACAGGTTATCCTGTGTAAATGTTGGCTTTTTTTCATCAGAGCTAGATGTAGCTTGTTGATACTTCTGTTCAAAGGGGCACTGTCAGGGGTCTTAAGGAGCAGTATGTGCAAAACAGCACAGAAATAGTTTAACGACTTTTTTTAAACAGTTCAAAGGAACTGCTGCTGCTGCCTAGGACACAAACATTGCTCTACAGTGGTCGGAAGATCCAAGTGAAGTCTAACAGACTGAAGGGAGAAAAATAGTTTGTGTGAGGAGCAGGTGATTTTTCCTTCAGTATATGATGCATTTTGTATCTGACAGTGTCCCTTTAGCTTAGAGGTTTCTTTGCTGCATTTCTGTGGAGATAATTCTGACTTAGTTTTCACGTGTTTAGTTTTCATCCTGAAGCACTAGGCAAAATACTTGACTGCTCCAAAGAATGTATTGGCTTCTCTACAAGCAAATGTTTTGGGTTTTTTCCACTAGTTATTAGTTTGGATACAAAATTTGGATACCATTTGATGCCAGCATAGAATCTTGTTTTTTACCTGCACTCTTGAACTCTGATCTTGTCATTCAAATAGTTTAGACTCCTCAAACAAGCTCCAAGGTTTGGATGTTTTCGGTGGCTTTTGGACATTCTGTTCTCTGAAGAGTATTGTGACTGACAGATATAACCTAGAAGGTCAGTTTAGTGGCTTTGACTGATGGCTTTGTAATGCAAGCAGGGTGGGAACAAAGGGGGTTTTTCTAAGCTTAGGGATTTATTTTGCCATTTAAAATCAAAGATGCTTCTTTTCTCTATTGGAGTGGGATGACTGAAGTACTGAAGTGAAACTGATAGAAATTGAGACTTGTGTGTTAATTCATTCTCAGAAGATCAGTTCCAATCAAGCAATAGGAAAATTTGGCTGTTTGGGCTAATGGGATAACTAGTGATGGACTTGGCTGATTTTCTAAAGTCATTTTCCCACTCTGCTTGAGTAGAAGGTTAAATATGTAGTAAATAATGTCTCTCTCTCTGTAAAATATATCTAGTGAAATTATGTTTCTCAGACATACTGTTATCAATTACCTGCTCTAAATTTGTTGTTATGCAAATGAATGCAATCAGTGTAGAAGTATTTTTGCAGTGCACCTTCCAACCACTGGACAGCATTTCCCTTTCTGACCCACAGCTTCTAGAAGATAATCCCATCGTGCTTGAGGGATTTTTTGCTTTTTTCTAAAGATCTGTATTTATTTGTGGTTTGTTTCTTTTTTTTTTTACATTGGCCAGTTTTCAGATTGCTTAATTCTTGTTTAAGATAGTGGTTGTTCTGTGATCTTAACTACTAAAGCAATGAATGTGTAGTTCAGTTGCGTTTTTTTCTGTGTTGTGGGTTTGTTTTTTTTTCCTGTAAAGAATGGCCTAGGAGAGGCAGCTTGGATGAGGACAAACCTCTTGCTACCTGAGCCAGAGTTCCCTTAACAGCTACTGTATGGGGATTGTGTCATCTTGTAGCCTTAAGGACTGGTGCTGGCAGATCCTTGGTGGTGAGCACTGTGCCCTTCATGAACACTCTGCAGAATTTGTCCTTAGCTTTGGAAATGCCCTTTAACTGCGCGAACAGTTTAGTTTGTTCTTCAGACCGTGTTTAGGTATAGACAGATGTTCATATAAAGCAATGATTGGCACAGTGGGGAAAGCTGAATGCCAGCACTCTGAACATGCGTAATTCTCTCACCCCAGTGCTTTCTAAAAGGCTACGAAAAATGAGAGATATAATTCCTAGCTGTAAATTGCAAGACACAGAAAAACTACTGTATTCCATGGACCTTCTTTTGTGTGTGTGTGTGGTCTCTGGGTGCTATCCTTTCCTTTTGCTTTTGATGCTGAGCTTCAGTATAACAGCACTATCCCTTTAGAATTCATGCTCCAAACTGGGAGGCTTTTTGCCTTTACCAACCCAAAAAGCAATGCTTTTTAATTTCTGTCTTTGAAAGATTGGAATTTTTTCTTTTTCAGATAGATAAAGGCTTTTATTCAAATAAAATCCAGTGTCCCCTTGCCCTCCCTTCCTATTTGATCCTGTGTGTGAACAGCTCCTGAAGCTGGAGGATAGTCAGTATTTACTCCAGTGTTTTCTCCTTCAAGCTCTACCCTGATAGCAAGGTTTGACTTGTTAGGAGAAAAATGATTTTAAGGCTTCTCTGATTTTATTTTAACTACATGAGTAGTTACACTCATGTTCTTAGTCCAGAAAAATCAGTAAACAATGTTGTTCTGGATGTACTGGTAAATGTGATTCCTAAATGATTATCCCTGCTTAAGAGGGGAAAGGAATAACAGCGTAACTGCAGCTAATCTTTTTACTGTGAAGATTACGACAGAATATCAAATAAAATACAATAAACACATAGACCTACTCTGATGTTTGTACCCTGTGACAATGCTTGTGTCAGGACCATTCCACTCACCTGCAGAACCACCAGTACCAGGGGTCCTGCAGGCTGGGGTGTCGTGACAGACTGACCTTTCATGCCACTTTCTTTTCTCCCTTGCTTCTGTATGTGTTCCTTTAACTGTTGTGTTGCAGTGGCTTGTTCCAGGTAGCAGAGTGGCTGCGATTCCTTTGTTCGCTGCACAGCTTTATTTCCTACGCTTAGGCTAGTTTGGGACTTCTAGATCTGCCCTGACAAAAGCAGTCGTTTACAGTGATGCAGGTCACTTGTCTTCAGTGCTGTTTGGCCCTTAGATGGGAGCTGGCTTGCATAGTTTGAGTGTAGCAGGAACCAAAACTCTCAGGAAGAAAATGAACATCTGCTTCCCATGAGCTGTGATGTGAAAGGCAGATGAGCTTGTGTGAGGCACCAGAGTTGTGCAGTGTGAAGCAGACTGTACTGTGAAAGGAGATCACTTCATGGGTGTGTTCATCCTTCAGCAACGGGACACCTCATCTTCAGTTCAGGGAGCTTACTGCTTTTATACACGCTTTCTTCTTTCTCAAGCACATCCTGTGTAAAGGCACTTGTAACTGCAGCCTGAACAGAGACTAGTTGGAAGAGGCTTGTAGAAATCTTTATGCCATAGTACATTTGAGAATGTGTTTCTCTTGTGTGCATCAGCAAGGTGTTGATGCTATGTGACAACATGGTTTACGTCTCTTGTAGCCACTTCTGTCACTTCCTTGCTGTTCAGACATCCTCCTCTTTCTGTGTCTTTTAAAAGTCTTATCTCTAAACAAAGGTATATCCGTATTTGATACAGGATTTTATGGCCACTGTTGGGTCCAAACGCTGTGTGAGCAGGAAACAAAGCCTTGTAAACCAGTGAGTGGAAGGTGAGATAGTGATTGCATTTTTTCAAAGCATTGTTTTAGCTGAATGTTGAGACAAATTCTATTGGAGAGTTTCTTTTCTCACTTCAAATGGCCTGGGAAACAGAATTTTTATTTGCCCTTCAGTATGCTTAGCTTTAAACCAGTTTAAAATAATTTAAAAGTGTTTGGGTTTTTGTTGTTTTTTTTTTTTTTTTAGCCAAGACCATATTTACATGCAGTTATTATTTGTAAACATAATGCCTTTCTTGAAATGCTAAGGTCTAGAGAGTGAAAAGGATGCTTCATAGTGAAAGACTGTTCAGAATAGCACAGGCAGTGAGTGGACTTGGGTGTTCAGGAAAATCATGTGTTTTATTGAACTTCCAGATTTTCTAGGTAGCTTTTAATGAGGTGAGGATTCTGTGTTGATAAAGTAGATTTTATTGTGTATTCCAACTACCCACATCATCATCACACTAACATGACAAGCAATAAGCTATTTGAAACAAATTGAAGCCCAAAGGCTTTCCATTTGGGCACAAAATGCAGCTGAATTCTGTTTTCAGGACATTGCTGATGCCTTGTGACTTGAATTGTGATTTTATGTTTGTCTTTTGATTTTATTCTTCTAACACAAATCTTCCTGTAGCTAGCTGTGCTCCTGGGCCACTGCTCAGCTCATTGAGCCCCTCTGGGCAGCTGCTGCAGAGGAGTTTTTGGAAGGTTCAAGTTTTTAGATTGAGGAATTGTGAGGAAGGTTGCAAACTGAAATCTAAAATGATGGAATTGCTCACATGGAACTTAAAAAGCCCTCCATAATGATCTAGACTTTATCATTTCAAAGTGGTGTTTCTTTTTCTTTTTAGGATATGCATGCCAAATGTCTTGTCTTTTTCAATGATTTGTAATATACATTTTATGACTGGAAACTTTTTGTACAACACACTCGAATAAATGTTTTGCAATTTATTTGTTTCCATCTTTCCTTCAACCAGCACAAAGTCCACAGGGGCTGTTAGAGACCCATCCCAGGGGACTTCCCTGTGTGTGGAGAGTGGGCAATGAGTCAGTGTGCACTTGCAGCCCAGAAAGCCAACTGTGTCCTGGGATGCATCAAGAGCAGTGTGGCCAGCAGGTCAAAGGAGGTGATTCTCCCCTCTACTCCTCTCTGGTGAGACCTCACCTGGAATACTGTGTCCAGTTCTGGAGCCCCCAGGACAAGAAAGATCTGGAAGGTGTCCAGAGCAGCGCCATGAGGATGATCAGAGGCTGGAGCACCTCTCCTCTGAGGACAGGCTCAGAGAGTTGGGATTATTCAGTCTGGAGAAGAGAAGGCTCCCAGGAGACCTTCTGGTGGCCTTCCAGGATCTGCAGGGGCTACAAGAGGGCTGGGGAGGGACTTTTTAGGCTGTTAGGTAGTGCTAGAACTGAGGAGATTTAGATTAGATGTTAAGAAGAAGTTCCTCCCCATGAGGGTGGTGAGACACTGGCCCAGGTTGCCCAGAGAGGAGGTGACAGCCCCAGCCCTGGCAGTGTTGCAGGCCAGGCTGGCTGGGGCTGGGAGCAAGCTGCTCTAGTGCCAGGTGTCCCTGCCCATGGCAGGGGGGTTGGAACTAGATGAGCTTTGAGGTCCCTTCCAACCCTTACAATTCTGTGTTCGAGTCGTGCACACTCTCCTAAAAGAGATCAGTGGCATGCTGGTGTGCTCTAGAAGGAAATGAACACTGCTTTACGCTGTGTGCAGGTGCAGTGCTCCTGACAAAAGCAGAGGGAAGAGCTGGAGGAAGTGGAGCAGATAAAGGTTTCCCCCTCCTGTTTGTCCCTCTCTGGCTTCTCCAGCCCCTGCACACCAAAAGGGTTGTTCCTACATAGTCCCTTTGATCCCCAACTGGGAGAGCAAGAGCAGATGCAAGAGCTAAGGCAGTGATGGATTCTGAGGAACTAGGAAATGGGTGAAGCATTGCTGTGAGCTGCTGTGTTCATTGTCAGCCTGGCTTGGTGGCTGGTCCACTTCTTCCCCCTAGTCTGTACTCATTCTCAAACTGTACCATAGGCAACTCCCCACACAGTTTGCATGAGCTGATGGTAATTCTGTGAGGTGTAGGAATGGTTTCTTTTTCAAGTGGACAGACCCAGAGACAGGATGATCTGGTTTACAATACACTGCGTGGGCTCCAGCTAGTGAAGAGCAGAGTGGTTTTGGCTTCAGCTCTGCTGTAATACTTAATTCCTCACCTTGCATGAAGATAAGCAGCAGTCTCCTTCCTGTACATCATGTCTCCTGAAAAAAGCTAAGTAGTGGTGTCTCCCATTTGCTCCTACCAACCGCCTCAGCACGCTTACATGCTTACTTAACAGAGGATATGTCATTGTAGAATTAATGCAGGCTTCAAGTGGATGATCCTCTTGCCTGAGTCACCTATGGCACGGGACAGAATTCATTCCAGAGAAAGTTCACCAGGGCGTTGTGCCCTGTAGGGAGCCCAGATCATAAGTGTAGTTGTGCAGCGTTTTTCTCTGTGGTAAAGCTGATTTAAGTTCCTTCCTGTTGCCTCTGTGTGACGCTGCACTTGAACAGCTGACACTCGAAGCTGTGTTGTACTGAATCTGCAAAAGGACCCAGGTCTCCCAGTGGCCCAGCCCTGTGCCTGGCCGCTGGGGAGAAAGCAGCTCTCTAAAACTCACTCAGTCCCACTACTGCAAGTAAGGGGAAGGCTGGGAGCGCCTTTCGAGCCCTAGAACTTAAGATAGCTCAGCATCACCTCACAGCAGAACTAATCCCCATACGGGTCACAGGCCTCTGCCCTCGCCCCGGTGCCCGGCGGAAACACGCAGGGCGGGGCGTGCGCCGTCCCGGGCACCTAAGTCGGAGGCGGGGTCACCCCCACCCCCCCATCCCGGGCACGGCGGGGAGCGGATCCGCCTCGGGGCCTTCGGGGTATCGGCTCGCCGTCGGCTCTTACTTCGCTGAGGCTACAACAGCGGCCCGAGCCCCGTCACCGGCTGAGGGGAGCGCACGGCCCCGCCACCCACGACTAAGGGATAACGCCGATTACGGTGATGGATACTCCCTCCCCACTCCGCGAGGGGCAGGGCCGTCCCCTGCCGTCCCGCCCGTCGAGATCGGCGCGGCGCACACTGGGAGCCGTAGTCTCTCCAGCAGCCATTTCACCGGCAGCGTGGGCTCGCTGCCCGCCCTGACTCTGCAGCATGGAGAGCAGCTTCGGCTCCGACTTCGGCTCCGACTTCAGCTCCGGGGGTGGTGGGAGCGGGAAGCTGGACCCGGGGCTTATCATGGAGCAGGTGAAGGTGCAGATCGCCGTGGCCAACGCACAGGAGCTCCTGCAGGTCAGGAGGGATCGCGGGGGGCGGGAGGGGCTTGTCCTGGTTTCGGTCTCGGTCCTGCGCCGTGCTAGACAGCGGGTGCTGTCCTGAGGCCCGGGTGAGGGCCGTGCCGTTGCTCCTCAGCAGTGCGGGAGGAGCGGCGGAAGCTCCCGGCCCGGCGGATGTCCCAGGCCGGGGCCCGCGGCCCCTCTCACGGCCTCTCTCCGCAGCGCATGACCGACAAGTGCTTTCGGAAGTGCATCGGCAAGCCCGGCGGCTCGCTCGACAACTCGGAGCAGGTGAGCGCGGCCGGCGGGAAGCGGGGACCGGTGGGCACACACTCACCCCCCACCCCCACCCCGGCGCGACTGCTGAGGACTCTCTGTCCCGCAGAAGTGTATCGCCATGTGCATGGACCGGTATATGGACTCTTGGAACACGGTTTCCCGAGCCTACAACTCCCGGCTGCAGCGGGAGAGAGCCAACATGTGAAGCGCCCCAACTCCTGCACCAGGAAGGGACCATGTGGGGAGGGGACGAGCGGCCAGGCCGGGTCGGGGCTGAATCCTGCTGCCTTTCCAGTCCCAGCCATGGCAGAGCAATAAACCCTCGCTGAACCTTTTGCATCTCATTGGCTTTTATTAGCACCATTCCCAGGAGCAAGTGAATTTTCCAGCTTTGAGAGCCACCGTGAGCTGCTTAATTTGCCTCATGCCCTTTCCAGTGGTCCAGACTGGCCAAAGTATATAGCATCTGCTCAGTCCCTGCTGAAGGGGCTTTGACAGGCAAGGAACCCTCTGTGGAAGGAGGGGGGAGGCAAGCCAGCAACATAGTCCCCTTGCCCAGGAAGCAAGCATGGACCAAGCCATCAAGCAGTTACCCAGTCCCTTTTCATCAGTGGAAGAGCTGCCCTAAGACACTGCACATGCCACACTGAGCTCATTCTTCCCTTATCTGTATGCGAGGCTTACTTTTGGGCTCACAGCTTTGCCTCAGCTCAGCGTGTCAGCAGCAGCAGTGCTCTTACTGGGGTTGGAACACAGGCTTGCAAATAGCTGTACAAGCACAGCTGTGGATGGAAAGGATTGGGAAGTACTTAGATTGCTTGCTTTATAGAATAAAATGTGTTGTGTGGCTGTGATATTCTGTAACCTGGTTTGGCTCTGGCAGAGATGTTCTATCTTGGAACCTTCTAGGCACCTTGACACCTTCTAGGCATCAATGTTTTGAAGAAAGAGCACTTCTGCAACAGAGGACTTGCTTGTGTCTGCTTTGGGGCTGAGCTCTGTGGTGCTCTCAGCTTACACACCTCTCCTGGCAAGGTCAGTTTGTGCTGTATAGTCAGCAGTGAACGGTGCCCATGCCCCTGTAATGGGATTTTTGAATTCCCTTCTTTGAAAACTCTTCCCTATTTTATACAAAATGTCACTGTCTGCCAGCTGGGTTGAGAAAGAAACCTCTTGCTATACCCAAAGCAGAGAATCACAGAATGGAGTTGGGTTGGAAGGAACCTTTAAAGGTCATCTAGTCCAAACCCTTAAGTGCCAAAAACTAGGGGCACTAGGAGGGAGTTTGGGGTCCTAGCTGCTGTTCAGTTTTGCTGCTCAGATCTATGAGGAGATGTCTAAGTCTGCCTAAGACTTGAGACATGACTTTGCAGCAGCTTTTTTCTTGTGAACAAAGGTGTCTGTGTGCCTTACACTGGCTAGTGAGGCCTGCCATCTCCCTGAAGGAGCTGTATGATTCTTTGCACTTCGGAAGGGACCTTTAAAGGTCATCTAGTCCAAACCCCATAAGGGCCAAAAAACTAGGGGCACTAGGAGGGACTTTGGGCCACTGTCTCAGCACTTTGAATTTTTCCCACCTGGTTTAACCAGAGCAGGATCTGTGTGACTGTGCCTTAGTCTGTCCATTTAATCTCCTGTTCCCCTATGCAGAGGGAGTGGAGGGCTGAGAAGCCTGTCCTGATTCTCTCATACAGATGGGGGCCTGTGCAGACTCAGGTCCCAAGTGTTTTAGTCCTGCCTTCTCTTGTGCTCAAGTGGTGAGGCAGATGATCTTCCCTGAGTTTACCAGTACCAAGCTCTGAGTGGAAGCAGGAGTTGACCAATAGCCACTACACACACAACAGCTCCATCAAAGCAGTGAGGACTGAGGCTTCTTCAAGGGTGTAACTCTGAGCTGGGGCAAAGTTCATTTGTCTCTTGGCTTGGTTTTGGGATGACAGCTAATAGACAGAGGTCAGCCAAAGTGTATGTATCTCTGGCAGGTGTTTCAAGGCCTCCTCCTACTAGAAAGGGCATGTTAAAATGCATGGAATAATTGACCGGTCTGAAGATGAATGAGATAGGGCTCATTTATTTAGGGAAAATGTCTAGCATGGTACCTCTCTATGCAGAACAGTTATCAAAACAGAATGTCCTGGCTCACAACTGCAGCAGATCATACAACACTGGCACTTGCTTAATACCTGCAGGCCATCTTCACCCCTCGTAAGTATCCAAAGGGAAAAAAAAATCCAGCCAAAACCCACACCAAACCCCAAACTGTACAAGAGCTGAGGAGTTAGTGCATCCTCTGGCAATCACTCCTCTCGTTCATCACCTTCCCTGAGTGGTGAAATGCAGCTTTAGAGCTTGAGGTTCTGCGCAATCCAGCCCTGGACAGCTGTGACTTTGGTGTAGACACCAGGGAAGTCTGGCCTGGCACAGCCATAGCCCCAGCTTGTGATTCCTGCTAGAAACCACTTCCCTGAGGGTTCTTGACATGCCAGGGGCCCACCTGCATCTCCCTGCAGAGAGAGAAAAAGGGTCATGTAGTGAGCCAAAGAGGCAGCCGAGCCCACCCAGCTGGGAGATGTTCTTTCTCTTGGGGACATGGGAGCATTTGCTGTCCTGTTCCCCACCTCCCCTGGAGCCTGGAGGACTGCTCAGTGATGTAGTTGCAGGGACAGTCTGAGGTTGGGGTTCTCTGTTCAGAGGCACAGCAGGGTCATGATCTGGGTCTATGGTATCCCTGTGGCCTCTTGCTTGGCATGACCTCTGTGTGTGTCTTCCCACCTGGTTGGTGGGGCAAGCAGGAGGTGTATGCAGGGTGGACTTGGATAATGGCAGCAGCCAGTGGACGTGGACGGACAGAGCTGAGCTAGGGGAGGCAGGGCAAGGCCCTCCTCAGAGAACAGCCAAGGGACTTGGCACAAGTTTGCTCTGCCCCAGCCCCAGCATCTGCTGCTCCCATACTCACTGAACAACTGTCGACGTTGCCCTGGGGAAAACCAGCACACAGCATCCTGCTGCTGATCTGCACAGGGTAGAACCTTTTGCAGGCCTGGTCTCCTATCAGGTTCACTTCTGCTTTTTGCAGATGCTTTGACATGAGACCTGAGGAGACAATGATCACTGTTAGCTTGGTGCAGAGCACGTGAGAAGCAGCAGCATAGGTGGAGTGGGGTCTCTGCAGCCTTATGTGCTTGCCAAAGGGAGAGACCTGTGCTGGGAAAGGGAATCAGGTCTGGTTCTTCTCCAGCAGAGCAAGCACAGGAAGGTCCTTTTAGGTTTTAGTGTCAGGCAGCTTGGCTGACCAGATGGAAATGGTGTCAGGGTGGTCCTTGTCCTGCAGGAGCACAGTTGGAGCAGCTGTTGCAGGAATGGGGAGCACAGTGAAAAGCCTGGGAAGGCTGAAGAAGGCAGAATTGTAAGCAAATGGCATCTGAGGAGGTTGCAGTGACACCAGGCCTTTCCCAAGTTGGTGTCCTATCCCCTACAGGGTCCAGCCTGGCATGGGGAGTGCCTGGGGCAGTAGAGGGGGAATTGTAGGGCTTGCAGTGTGGGTGGCTCTTAGCTTGGCCATCATGGCTGTGAGGGAGCCCTCTCAGGCAGTACCTCCTTCCTTGGTGGAGCCCCAGCCTGTGATGAAGCATTTGGCTCCTTCATGGAAGACATGTGAGTTGTCTGGGAGACAGATAGGTTTGATGGTGCTGCTGAACTTGACAGGATGGGTCAGCTGCAGCAGTGCCACATCATAGTCCAGGCTGTAGACATTGTAAAAAGGGTGCTTGTAGATACGGAATATCTTCTCCATTTTGCCATCCATGCCATTCAGGAAGGGGGTTCCTAGGAAGGCTATCCACATCTTGGGGTCACTGTAACTGCAGAAAGACAACAAACACAGCTCTTAGGAGCAAGGTCTTGCAAGGTGGGCTGTTCCTCCTCTTGGGCTGGGATGCACTGTGGTCACACCTTGTGAAGCCAGGACCCCTCTCTCTACATCACACTGTGGACATCCCCAGGCCTTGCAAGATGGGCTGTTCCTCCTCTTGGGCTAGGATGCACTGTGGTCACACCTTGTGAAGCCAGGACCCCTCTCTCTACATCACACTGTGGACATCCCCAGGCCTTGCAAGATGGGCTGTTCCTCCTCTTGGGCTAGGATGCACTGTGGTCACACCTTGTGAAGCCAGGACCCCTCTCTCTACATCACACTGTGGACATCCCCAGGCCTTGCAAGATGGGCTGTTCCTCCTCTTGGGCTAGGATGCATTGTGGCCACACCTTGTGAGGCCAGGATCCCTCTTTCCATCACATTGTGGACATCCCCAGGCCTTGCTCCACTCATTCCTCTTCCTGCCTACCTGGAGGGGCACATCTGTCACGGGGAGTGTGTGCATCCCAGCCCTGGTGCTGGACCCTGAGGAAGGGGAAGGGCAGGAGGGCTGTCCCCAGCCCCTCTCAGACTTACATGTCGAAGCAGTGAGCTGCAGAGAGCAGCCACTGCTCAGCAATGAGGACAGCCCCACACTTGTGCTCCTTGCGCCGAAGCCAGAGGCTGACTTGCCAGGGCCACTCTCCTCGAGCTGCAGTGCTGCCACCCACAATCTTGCTCAAAGCCAGAGCACTTCTCAAGCCACAGTCTGGGACAGAAGAAGAGGCACCAGTGGGTTTAGGTCACCATAAGTGAAAGGGATAGCGGCCCTCCTTCCACAGCCTGTGGAGCCATGGGGAGAGCACAGAGGGCAGGAAGATGTGATGAGTTTCCTTCCGTCCTCCAAGGCAAGGCCTGGCAGACATGGTACAGTTTGGGAACTTGTTATCCCACATCACACCTCCCAAGGCTGTGGAAGGTGGGGAGGGGATGTTTGATCAGACTGGCTGAGCTGTTAGACAGCAAGGAATGTGCAGTCCACGGAGCAGCTCCAGGGAAGACAAGACATCTAGGCTGCTAGGTTGTGCAGAGCTGTCTTGCCAGCTCCTTCTAGCAGACTGAGTAGCCAGAAGGCCTCTGTGCTGGGAAATGGATTCTAATCTTTACAGCATAGGAGAGAGAGCCTATGGCAGAAAATCTGGACCCTGCTCATCCAGCTTTGTCTTGTTATAGGCTCCGGCAGATCAGTAGGACCTGGACCACAAGGGGCTGACACTAGACCACAAGGGGCTGGCCCAGTGCACACTGGGGGACCCAGGAGAGCCCAGATGGAGTTGGTGGGTTCACTGGGGAGTCTGGGTAATGTAGAATAAGTCTGGGCAGCAGTGGCAGGCTGCGGAGCAGTACTCACCACAGTTTTCCTCATCGAAGCCATTGCTGCAGTCAACAATACCATCACATCTGGGATTTTCTTTTGCAATACAGACCTTGCTGGAGCACTTGAAGGTGAGGCTGGTACAAGGCACCTCTGGAAAACAAGAACCCATGAGCTGCTCAGTACCTTCTGTGCTAAGCCTAGAGGTCTCTTACCAACATGCCAATCATCAGTTTTACCTGGGGTCTCTGTGGACTTGGCAGGCTGAGTGGTTTGCAGAGCTGTGGAGGTTTCATTCATGATTGTGGTCATCTTCATCCCCAGAGTGGTTCGGTTGATTGGACTTGCAGCTGTTGTGCTGGGCTGGTGGTTGAGGATGGTTGCAGGGATGGCTGAACTCGAAGGGGTGCCAGGGCCAGGACTGGGCAGTGGGGAGATGGTCTCCAGGATCCAGTCGTTGAGTTTGGTAATTCTGGAGTACACACCAGGATTCATAGCCTGGGCACAACCAATCCCCCAGCTCACAATGCCAGCCAGGTGAAACACTCCTGGGGTCACCTCACAGGCCAAGGGTCCACCTGAATCTCCCTGAGGAAGAAGCAAGGCCATGGCTGCTCTGCCCAATCTCGCCAAGACATGGAGCTGCCCCTCAGCCACACTGGGAGGATTGAGCTAGTCCCAAACTCTTCATTCTCCAGCCTGTCCATTGCCATGCAGGGGTGTGTGTGAGAGATGAGTGTACAGAGGTTGAAATTAGGGTCAGTGGCTCAACCTGGATGCACACATCATGAGGAGGAACTTTTTTGCTTTGAGGGTGGTGGAGCCCTGGCCCAGGCTGCCCAGGGAGGTGCTGGAGTCTCTGTCTGTGAAGATATTAAAACCTGCCTGGACACCCCATCCTGTGCAAGCTGCTCTAGGTTCTCCTGCTCTGTAATAGATGATCTCCAGAGGTCCCTGCCAACCCCTGTGATTTTGTGAGTCAACAGAGCTTTATGTACTCTTCTAAAGCTCTGAAGCAGTGGGCTGGGTTTTATTGAGCTAAGGTCCCTGTGAATTACAGCCTGGCCACAGCAGCTCTGTAAGTATTTCCCAAGTTAGCCCAGCTTCCTGAAATAACCCTCCAAGAGCCTTACCTGGCATGAGTCTACCTTGCCCTTCAGGAAGCCAGCACAGATCATTCGGTCAGTGAGGGAGAAGTTGTAGAGGAAGTTGCAGGTCTCCTGGTCTATGATGCTCACAGAAGCTTTCTGCAGGATCTCAGGCTTAGTGGCTGTGGGAAAACCACAGGATTTGTGAGTGCAGCAGAGGGAAGTGGGAGCTAATGGCTTTTAGACTGACCCAACATGCCTTTCAGGAAAACAGGCTCTAATCCCATCCAGGAGTTGAGTCCCATGTGAGCTACTCTCTCAGCAGCCCTGAAGCTCCTGGCTCACCCCAGGGTGTAGTTTCACACCTGTGCCAAGGATACTGCACACGGGCAGCGATGTTCTGTTCTCCTGACAGCCTGTGGGCTCCTGGTCAACTGTTAGAGGGGCAGTAGGACTGTTTTGGTAGCATCTGAGCCACCCTTAGGCCTTCTCCCTACAATGAGATCTTTGCTTTTTCTAATTGGAACATCTCGGTGACCAAGGCTGACATACTGTCCTGCCAGAGCTAGAGCAGGCCACCAGGCAGTGTCCCACTCTTGCTTAACATGGGAGAACTACTGAGGGGAGCCCAGCAGGTCTCTCCTGGTTCCTGCCAAGATGCCCTCTCCATTCTCATTTGCTGGTGGCTCCTATGGTTTAAGGTGGTTCCCTTTGTGCCCTTGTTCTTGTGTTTCTGTCAGTTCCTTCCTGTCCCCTGTTCTGGATTCTCCCAGGACTGTCTGGCAGTGGCACAGCCTTTGCTGCTGAATCTGCTCCAGAGCAGCTCAGCTGGTACTGGGTCACTGCTTACCATTCCCTTCCTGGAGGTTGCCCCATCCAGAAATGATGCATTTCTTGCCAACAGGAAACTTCTGCTCAGCAGAGGGGAGGCAGATGGGCTGGATGTATTTGCTGAAGACAAGAGGCCTGGCCAGCTCAAGTACAGCCACATCAAAGTCCAGCAGAACAGGGTTGAAGAGGGGATGCTGGATCACTCTGGTGACACTGACTGCATCCCCTTCTGTTCCATTGAGTGATGTTGTTCCCACATACGCTTCAATCTCTTCTGGATTTGTCCTGCAAATACATAATGTAAAGATGCATGCTCACAGGCCTAAGCCTAGCAGGAATCCTGACATTTTAGCTGCAGAAAACTTCCAATGATCAGTGTTTGAAACTGTCCTTTACCACAGCAGAGCCCAATCCTCCTGGGTCAGGCCCAAAGAACTGCTTCTAGCAGTGGGGCACATGTCAGATGTCTCCTGAAGAGCAGCTGAACATGAGCAAGAGCAGCTCTCCTCACCTCCAGAAATGGGTGATTTCAGGAGTGTTCTGGCACTTTTGGTTTTAGCCCCATGCAAATTTTCAACACTCAGCTTAATGACATTTATGAGGAACTGCTTCCTTTGGGCTGTTTTCCGTCTGCTCTTGGTGGTTATTTAGTACTTTAGAAAAACTTAGTAATGCCTTTGCAAGAAGGCACTCCCTGAACACAGTCTGCACCTTCTATATCTCTGTAGTGCCTATCACGCATTCCCTTCTCAGCCTACCCAAGTCTAGGCTGATCATTTTGCTGTGCTTGTTTCAGATGCTATTCCACACTTAGCTCATCGTGGGATCTCAAATTAGCCTTTCATGAGATGCTGGTACTCTGTGGATTACCAACAACACCAGGCACAGTCTGAAAATTCCTTGTGGTCTCCTGTGGCCCCTGGTGCCATAACTGTGCCCACAGCAGAGGGAGCATTAAACTCATTGCCCACGGGAAAGTGTGGGGAGTGATACCCATGTTCCTAGAATCCTTGGATGGGTAGGATGAGCTCATTAGCCTTCTGGCAGTCATCCTAGGAGAGGGACAACTCTGATTCCAAACCCGGGCAGATGGAGCTCGTTTAACCCTGTAAGGCCTTCCAGCTAAGAGAAGGACACTCTAATAAAACCTACATCCTAAGGACTTCGCTGCCAGCGTCCAAGCTTGCTAGGCCCTGGCAGATGAACCTTAGGACTAAAGGGTGGGTCCAGCTCTGCACATGCTGTGTCTCACCTAAAAAAAATCCATAGCGCATGCTCAAGGGTGCTATCTGCTAGCCTCTTTTTATCAGCGCGCTTGGAAAAGGCACTGATGGGGAGCGGAGGTGGAGCCCTCCTGGATCTTTGTTCACGAAGCCTAGCCATACATACATAGATACCAGCAACACACTGCTCATCTCAGCTGCTTTTCTAATGACTCTTTCAATTATTACCCCTGCCCACAGCAGTGCTGTCCCAGTGGCAGCACCACAGTAGTTCTGAGCTCTAGGTGAATGGTAAAAGCTGATGGAGACCCATTATCATCTGCAGACTTACAGCCCTGTTCTTTTGCTCTGTGCCTCACTTCACTTGCTGCTTTATTGCCCAACTCTTTAATGCTTTAGATTGTCTTGAAACTCTTCAGAGTTAGCTCTCTACCTTTTCTGCCTTCAGGACTTTTTAATCTTGACCAACATGATCCTCTTGCTACTAATTTCTTGATATTTATAAATCTGGGCTTGGGCTCTTGCTGTTTAACTTACCAGATCTACACAGGACCGAACTGACCATCTTCCCTTTAACTGCTGGCCACATGTCTATTTCCTAGAGCACAGCTGACTTTTACGGTTACATTTCTTGAGGAAACTCTTTTGTGGCGCCTCTTCTTCACCTCTCACAGGTGTGCTCCTTGCTCCCTGCCCAGGCTACTTAACCCTTTTCCTGCCTCATCCCAGCCTCCCCACAGAACACTTTTACTATCAGTCTCTAGCTGTAAGGAAAATTCATGTCCAGTGTGTGTCCCTGTTTTTCCCCAGTTCCTCCAGTGGCCCAGCTGTGGTTCTGGCTCTGCAGCCCTGTGCTGGGGGGCAGGTGAGGTGCAGCAACAGTGCTACCAGGGATGGACTCTTACTCATTGAAGCAGTGAGCTGCTGACAGCAGCCAGCGGTCCCCAATTATGGTGGCTCCACAGAAATGCCTTGAGTCTTCTTTCAGGCTGACTTGCCAGGGGATCTCTCCTCTGGAAGCATGTGTTCCTCCCACAATCTTGCTGGGTTTAGAGAAGCCAGGCCGTTCTCCACACTCTGAACAAAAGGCAAAGCATCACTTCTGAGTAACACTAGCAGGAGAGAAGCAAGGAGAGACTTTGTCCCTCTCTAACCAAGAAGTCTAGGCAGGGACAGGTCATGACTGAAGTGTGAGGTGTCTGTCCAAACCTTGCCTGCTGGTGGTGGCAGCCCCTGCTGGTAGCTGTGTAGAGCCATACTGTGGGCTTTCACCTTCACTGCTCTCCTGCACCTTGCTCTTGGCAAGTCCTTAACCCTGTACCTTTCTCCAAGGCAGAGTAACCAGCAGCTCTGTGCCTCTTAGCCTTGCCATTCCAGAGAAAAAGTTAATCCTTAACTGAGAAAAATAGCTCTACATCTCTATCTCCCTACAGAGCTGCTGGGAATGCTCCTTGGAGCAGCTCATCCTGCACTCCTTCCCTTCAAGGAGAAGATGCATAACTTCTGTGAACTTGCAGCCATCAACTTTCCATCATAGAGTCATAGAATGTCCTGAGTTGGAAGGGATCAAGTCCAAGTCCTGGCTATGCACAGGTGGAGGGAGCCCAGAAGCCACGGCAAATGTAAAGCGGCGATGGCAGCAGTGGCTTTCACAGAGGGCAGGCTTTTTTTTTTTCCCTTGTAACAGTAAAACAGGTGGAGATGCTATCCACTAGGGCAAAAACGTTAACCACCTCTAAAAAAGCAACCCAGACAACATTGCCATGGAGGCATGTGGCTGTCCAGGTTCCTAGCTGCAGGCAATGGCACAGCCTATCACCATCATTAGATGATAGCATTAACAGTAGGTGTGCAAGTTGTGACCAGGTAGATAACCTGATGTCCACAGTGGCTCAGCTGAAAGAGGAAATTGAGAGGTTAAGAAGTATCAGAGACTCTGAGGAGGAGATAGATTGGTGGAGTCACACTCTACCATCCCTGAGGCAGGTGCACCAGGAGAGACATGAAGAAAAAAGGAGTCCTCTGCCCTCCTGCCAGCAAGCTAATAATAATGAACAAGGTGAAGGAAGACGGGAACAGGTTCCTGCCTGGAGTCACAGGCATTGGCCTTCTTGTCCTACACCCCCCCTCAGATACATCTACAGAATAGGTATGAGGCTCTGGAGATAGAAGTGCTAACCAATGATGGCAGAGAGAAGAGTGTCTCAATCAAAGGAATGGCCCAAGGTAAGATGGCTTAAATGCATAACAACCTCTTCTGTTAAAAAAAGGAGAAGAGTTGTTGTCATTGGTGACTCCCTCCTCAGAGGAATGGAGGGCCCTATCTGTTGACCAGACTCAACTCTTAGGCAAGTATGTTGTCTCCCTGGGGCCCAGGTAAGAGATTTTACAAAGAAAATCTCTGACTTGGTATGCCCCTCTGATTACTATCTGTTGCT